>OU015750.1:38006301-38026125 GCA_907169655.1 Acomys percivali | reverse complement strand
TCTCTCTCTCTCTCTCTCTCTCTCTCTCTCTCTCTCTCTCTCTCTCTTGTGAATAAATTATCAGAGACGCTAAGACCATGGGTTATGAAACCAACATTCATGGCTTTGAATTTCATCACCAGCAAGCCACATCCCAACTGCATAACACATCAACCAACCACTTGACATTCTAAGCCTCAGTCTTCTCATATGCATAATGAAGACAAGGACTGTATTCCAGGTTACTGTGAAAACTGAAGGCCAAATTCACACGAAAGTGCTTGTCATGTGATAAGTGTTCAACAAGAGAGATATTTCTAATGTTAGTGTCACGCTCATGATGCATGCTCGTGTTCTTGTTCCAATACATTTATGTTTAACAATTTACAAATGATGTACGTGAGTAATATATTTGCCTACCTATGTCTATGTACTCAAACATGGGTATCATGTATTCACGCTGTCTCTTTTTAATTGTGTTAAAGTAGGAGAAGCAAGAAGAAATTTTATTTAGGTAAATGAACCATGTTGCAAATGGAAAGCTGCTTACTCATCTCATAGAAAGTAGAGAGAGGCATTAACCCAGGGTATATTTGTAGCTGGCCCAGTAGAACATATATGATGTTCTAACACACTGCATTATCTATTAGAGAACGTGATCATCTAGGTATTTTACTATGCAATTGTAGGGTAGGGGTTAATCAATTCATTTATTACCTTCTAATTATATGGTTTTGGAACTATGAGATCATATTTTTAAAAAGTCATTTTCTATGTCCTTTTAATCATTCCTGTTGCTAGCCTTGAAGTCAAAGCAGGGACACTCAACTTTAAGTCAAGCGCACTACTGAGGAGAATGGATGAGGGGGCAGCCCACAGGGTGGCCTGTCTTCACTCCTGCAAATTACATCCCCGAAAAGAGGACTGCTACAGGGTGCAGTTGTATGGAGATTCTAGAGGAAATCTCAGATCAATAGCAAGAATGTCCTCAAAGACACACAGGACAAGAGCTAGTAGCAATATGGGTGACACTCTTAGTAACATCAGGGCTTTTCTATCATAAGCTTATAGGCTGCACTTGCAAAGTCAACTCATCAGCCTGATGAGAGCGGCTACATGTGCTGACTTCCTAGGTAGCACTGCACATAATTTCAAAGCTAATTGTAAATAATTTTGTGTGGCTTTTTGGAGATAACAGTATACTGTTTTTCTCTAGAACCTACAGTCATGTGTCTTGTTAAACAAAAATCTATGTTGTAGGAGGTTAGTATTTGATCACCTGGGTTCATGAATCATCTACATATTAAATACTTCAAGTAGCACTGCTGGAGAGATGAATGGTGACACGCAGCGACACTCAGCAGGTTTGTTTTGGGGATATAGAGGAAGTTTAGGCCTCATATCTTACATATTTTGTATACTTACATGTGTAGGATTTCCCCGTCTTCAAAAGCGAAGGTGGAGCCCATATTTTCCAGAAGCCATTGTATGTCCAGAGAAAACAAAAGTTTGTTTTTAAAAATTATATGGGATTGGCACAATATCTCCTCAGGAAAGGTGCTTGTTAACAAGTCTGACAGTGAGTGTTTGATGCTTGGGAGCCATGTGATGCAAAGAGAGAATTGATTTCTGTAAGTTGTCCTCTGATCTCCACAGGTATACACATAACCATATATATATATATATATATATATACACACACACAAACAAATATAAAATGTTACAAAACAAATGCTTAATATTTAAATACATTTTGTTTTGAAGAATTCTGGCACCATATTCAGCATTTTTTAGATGAGGGAGGTTTGTCATTTTTTTTTTCCATCATGAGGTCACTTGATAAAAGAGTTATTTGTGCTGTTTCTGACTGTGGTGGTAAGTTTAGAGGTGCATTTAAAGGTGTTCTCACTTTTTTACATTTGCATGGCAGGCTGAAGATGTTGCCTGAATCTTTCCATAGATTGAAACTAGCATCTTTACTTTTGATCAGCAGGACTTTGCCTTTATCTGATGGTATGTTAATTGTGCTACCAGAGTTGTAAGACTGTCCCTTCAGCCTAGAGAGTTCATTAGGCTGTCTATGAGGTGAAAAAGAGGAGCAGGAAGCCTCTGTGAGTTATTCATTGCCTTATGACTCAATTCTAATCACTTTAGCCGTGTGACTGACAGAGAAATGCTCTCTGCTCTGATTGAGGGTATTGATTTCCCAACCCCTTTTGGGCACACTGGAGAGACACAATCAGAGGCTTTGGCTTTCAAAAAAAAAACCTCTTCATCTGCCTTAATCACCTGATCGATAATCAGCATCAAGACTGGGGATCTTCAACAAAGCCTCCTCCAATGTCTTTATTTTCTTTCTTCCATTGGACTACAGATCTGCTGAGTCAAGGTGATCTTACCAGGATATGAAAGAGAGCAGTAAGAAGCAGCAGTAGCTGCCTTTAAACAGGGGTTAGATCTAGACGTTGCCTTTCAAAAAGGCAAGCCAAGTAACAAGAAGAAAGAAAAACAACTTTGAGTGTCTTCCTTTTCCTCCTCTCCACCCACATCCTTCATGGACCATTGGCTGGCAAACCATGCCCTGCACGCACGGCTGGATACTTAGAACCATCAGAATTGTTTCCTCTGACTCAGCCAACTGGAACAAGGAGTGTGGGGGAGTGGGATATATCCCTGCACAACGAGAGTGTCCATGAGAGCCATATTTACAGTGAGTTCTGCTGGCAATGGAAGAGGTCGGTGTCATTGCAGGAGTATGGTATGAACTGCTCCTCTGATTGTCTGAAATCTGAGTGTCCATGAGGGGGGAGGGATTCCATTTGGAGCTTTTAAATGTTTGAGAGTAAGTGTTCTACTCTAATATAAACATTTTTTTTTAATTTTATTAATTTATTCTTGTTACATCTCAATGGTTATCCAATCCCTTGTATCCTCCCATTCTCCCATCCCTCCTATTTTCCCCTTATTCCCCTCCCCTATGACTGTTCCTGAGAGGGATTACCTCCCCCTGTATATGCTCATAGGGTATCAAGTCTCTTCTCGGTGACCTGCTGTCCTTCCTCTGAGTGCCACCAGGTCTCCCCCTCCAGGGGACATGGTCAAATATGAGGCACCAGAGTACGTGAGAAAGCCAGACCCCACTCTCCACTCAAGTGTGGAGACTGTTCTGACCATTGGCTAGATCTGGGTAGGGGTTTAAAGTTTACCGCCTGTATTGTCCTTGGCTGGTGCCTTAGTTTGAGCGGGACCCCTTGGCCCAAATCTGCCTTTCATAATGTTCTACTTGTAGGTTTCTAGGACCCACTGGATCCTTCTACATTGCTATTCTCACATGGTTCTCTCATCTAGAGTCCCAATAGGATGTCCTCCCCTCTGTCCCAGTTTCCTGGTAAGTGAAGGAGTTCATGGGACATGCCCCTTGGGCTAGTATGCATATATAAGTGAGTATATACCATTTGAGTCTTTCTGCTTCTGGGTTAACTCACTCATTATGATCATTTCTAGCTCAATCCATTTATCCACAAATTTCGGGAATTCCTTGTTTTTAATAGCTGAGTAGTATTCCATAGTGTATATGTACCACAGTTTCTTTATCCGAAGACTCTCAACTTGATTTCTTCAAAGTGCTTTCATCTACCACATCCCTTAGAAGCTCCAGGATTTTAAATTAAAACATTTTTAAAATAGCTGTTTCTGTATCTTGAAGATGTCTTAAATGAAATGGTTAAAGCTGGTTTTTAAATGTTGGTATTGTTTCCTTCCAAAAAGTCAGGGTCAGCTTCCTTAAAAGTCTGCTGTTGGAATTTTAGGGCAATTGTTTGCCCTACAGGTCCCTGGATTTCATTGTGGCAAATGGTTCATTTGTGAATCTACTTAACGTATTTTTTATTCAGATCTAAGAATTCCCTCCTGAATGGGGAAACAGTAACACTTATCAAATACCATCTACATTGCCAAAGTGTGAAATGTTTCCAATTAAAATTTCATTCATGTTTAGCCAATTTTTCAATTGAATTAAAAAAAGCATAAAACATGCATAATCTAATGCGTCCTCTGTGACGAGTGAGTCTTTATTTTGCTGAATTCAGAAGAGCCTCATCCAATATAATCACGGCATTCATTCCAATTACAGGAGCAAAGTTGGACAGGCTCCTTCTAGGCTACGTCAGGAAGCACAGCGCCCCAGCTCTAACACCTCCAGTGAAAGAGGCAGCGATTTCCCACAGCAGCGCCTTGATTTAAATTACAGAGTACATTTACTATGCTTCTGTTCCTCAGACTGTGAAATGCGCTAGTACAGTAGCTTTGTTCTGACCCCTTCTCCAAAGCCCTGCCTCAAAGTGTGACTAATCCAGCGCCCGATGACAGCTAACTTCAACATCAGACAACACGAAAATTGAAGACACTTTTTATCCTCTTGCCAATCTGCGAGCCTCTGAATAAGCCTCGTCAACTTCATTACAACCTCATCATCTCTTGTGTAGATAATGATAGCCTAGGCTGGTGGAGAACTCGGCTTCTTGTTGTTTTTACTGACTTTCTCTGCCTCCAGGCCAAGCATCTGTGGGGATAATGAATGGAGTAATTCTTTTGGTACAAAACAAAAGGCTCTTGGGGTGGGGAAAGGCCCGTGGCGTCAGTCGAGGCACAGCTCTCACAAACGAAAATTCTTTGTTATGAATTGGTTCTCAGAAAATAGCTCTGTCGTAACCGGAGAAGGAAAGGACACAGGGTAACTTTGTACTGAGCCAGGGAGGTTAAAGGCAGTGACCATGTGAAAGAATTTCAGACGGATACGATTCTTCTCTTATTTATTTATATTTGGGGGTTGCCGTGGCTGAAGCCAGTGAGAATGATTGTATAGTGCCAGCTAAACTGTTCGGAGTTACCTCCAGCCTTTCTCTCCAAAGTGTGGACATTCAGAATTCTATCTCCTGTGGCAGAAATAAAGAGGACGGCTGAGTGTGAGGCTATAGTGCAGGGAGGACACGCACATCTGGGAACACACTCTCAACTGTTCCTTCTGTGATAATCCTTGCAAATACGGTAGGAAGTTACAGCTCCCAATCATGCAATATTTAAACTACTAAAAGTACATTTTTATGATTTTACAATTTATATTACTATTAGAAAACTAAGTGATAATTAAATAAGCCAGATTAATCTACTAGCCTAGTATCATTTATGCATATCCCTCAGAGCTATTTGATCACTTAGAAGATTCCACACTTTGGAATATTAATCAGTAGTACATTTACCAAAAAAAAAAAAAAAAAAAAAAAAAAGATCTGTTAGTTACTTGAATTGGATGTGATAAATACAACAGCTACTTTACTTTTTCCTTCCCTTTTTTCTTTAAGAATGTAAAGTTGGTGCGATGTTCCCACAGTGAAACATACTCCCTTGAAATCATTATGTATTTTGAAGTGATAAGGCCACTAAATTATTCAGTGCCCTTAATGTTTTAGGGCTAAAAAATTGTATGTGCTGCCTCCTGCTACTTTTACCAGCTTATCTATATGTACCTTAATAGAATGTGTACATTACCAGATAATCTTTTAATTTGGTTTATTTTTAGATTGACTTGTCATGTCATTTCCATATGGACAATAAGGAATGAAAGAACAAATGTATATAGGCCTTCAAGCCAATTGGAGTATCATGAGCAATTCTAGTAATAACTGTTAACGTCATAAAATGGAAGAAACACCAACATACTGGAAGAAAAATAACTGCAAATCTTTAGCTAAGAGAGAACGATTTTCTTTTTTAAAATGTTATCTATTTATTTTACTTGGTAAATGACATCCTTGGTATTCAATTCTAGTAATTAAATAACCTGTGCTGTATCTTACATGGAGAAACACTGATATTTTCTGAAGAGGGCAGATTAATGTAATGTTTTGCTACCTTTGACCTTGTATCCTTGAGTCTCTTGATTCTATGTCACCAAACATAGCTGTGTAATAGAGTTGAGGTCCAGCTAATAGTGTGTGCCATTCTGACTGTCATGCTCCATCACTGTAACTTACTGCATGAGGTCCCCAAAGTAGCCTTGTGTGCACATGTAGGAATGCACGCACACGAGCACTTCGCCCGCCCACACAAATTTCCCACTGACAAAATAAAAGAAAAACCAGAGATGCTTTTAAATACAAATTCTTCATTCAACCGTACGAAATAAATCAACTTGTTCGTGGGTTAAATTCAAAGTCGTTATGATTCAAAGCATATTTAAATTCACAGCTTTTGTGAAGCTTCTTAGAAAAAAATGGAGCAATAATTGATCCAGACCCTTGTATTATTTTGCACTGGGCCATTGTCACTAGTCTTACAAGGCAGGTAAGAGCTCTATGATATGTCTCATTAGGTGTTTCCCCTGTACTGAGGCATCCTAAGAATATATTGTTATCTACTAACTAAATACTCTCTTACTATCAAGTTACTCCCTTATTATCTGGTACTTGTTCCTATAAAAACATATATATGTAGATATAGATAGATACATATAGGTAGATATAGATATAGATATGAAAATATGCTTTTTTTCTAACTAATAGGAAAAATATATGTAAAGCCGCTGACCACAGCCTGGAAGCTATTACCCAATTCTTTAAGCAGGAAGAAGGTGTAAGAGTCCTTAGTAATGCTACAGGTTTCTCATGAGTCCAAACAAATGGAGGAGCAGAAGCAGCTGTTTCAATGTCAAAGGCGTGCCAGGCAGCGTGCCCTTGAATTGGAGATCCGCCCCAAGTGCATTCTGTGGTTTCTGAGCTCCCACTCTGCCCACTCACAGCCCCTCCCCAATTCTTTTCCTTCTCCTTCCCTCTTTCCATTCTCCAGCCTCATGTTACTCATAACATAACCTCTTTCTGTTGTCTGGCCATGATGCTTTCTTTTCCTAAATTCACTTTGGACCAGATCATCCTAGCTCTAAATATTATTTCAAATGTGTGACCGGTATTAGTCCAACATTCTGTTATCCCAAAAATATTTTTAAAACTTGTAAAAGATGTTGGCACTGGTTATAGTTGAAATTATCAGAAAGCATCACAAATATTTCATTTTTATAAAAAATGGAAACATTTGCAATCTTGATTTTTTTCCTGCTCATGATTACGTGCACAAGCAAAATGGAAAGAAAAGTCTTCTTATTTACTACATTATACTAGATTATCAAGCCAAAACATACCTAGAAATAACCATAGTCACTGTCAAACATTTTGTGAATCCGTAATACAGACTTAGATATTATTTTTACCAATTAAATATATGTCAGCATTTAAGCTATACTTCATGAAATTCAGAATATTCTTAAAGTTTACATAGTCAACCTGGAATTTTGTTGGCTTAAATATCAAGTCAGAGGCATAAAGCTTAACTGCGTGAATTGAATGTTAGTTTCACCATTTCCTTTGGAAAACACAGAGGTGAGAATGTCCTGTAAGTGGATGCTGAAGGAGGAATAAATGGAATGGCCTTCTTTTAATGTAGCTCACAAAGGTACCGATGAGGCCATCCCCCACATCAGTGTGTATATAAACAGGATACTAGCTCCCAAGTGCAATTAGAAAATCAGATTGAAAATGTCTTATTCTACAATTAAAGCAAAGGCTTAAAGGAGGAAACAGCACATTTCCAATTAAATCAACTAAGTACAAGTTAGTTAGTTACTACCTTGTCCCATTTCTAAAATAGTAGCTTTTGTTGGCACGCTGTAGGAAGTAAATATTTACCCAGAGAAATGCAATTTCCTTTTCCCTTATTTAGAAACTGCATGAGCTAGTCACTGCTTTCTAATTTTCTTTTTACTATTTAAGGTAGTAGAGGGAATTTCTCATTTTCTTCAATTTGATATTCGAATCTCACAGTTGAACCTGTGTGTATTTGAAGGGGAAGGACATTTTCCTTCCCTTTTTAAATTAGAAACTTTCTTTCTATTTCTACTCTGTTTTCTTTAATTAAAAAAAGTCCTAAACCTTGGCATAATATTGATGCTTATTTCTGAAGTTATTTTGAATAGCATCTACTGATGAGAAGCATGCACAAAACTTTCATGCCGGGAAATGTGATTACTAATAATTTCATCATGATTGCTATGACTACAATTTACTTATTCTTAATTTATTTTTGTAATGAACTGCTTCAGTAAAATGACAAATGATTCCATTAGTTAAGAAACTAAAATGTCAATTTACATGCAGTCTTTGGTGACTAATTTGCTGAGCTGAGGTTTTTGTTTTCGTTATGATAATAATATTTGGCTATGCTCTCTGAGCAAAATTTATGGGTTCTTAAATATTAATCTTTTGATTTACTGAGACAAGGTAATTTCCAGTTAAAAAAAAAACTCTTAGCAGTTTCTCTTTTAGGGCCTGGATTGGCCTGGTTTTAGGCACAATCTTCTTAAAGGTTGCCATCCAAAAATTTATGCTCACTGTGTTTCCTGTGACCAAAACAATTCTTCGTCCTTAATGACTGTAAATATCAGCTCATTTCCAGCACAGTTTCTAACAGCAAACATTACTCAGCTGTCAGTCAAAGCAAAGGGATTACATCAGCATTTGGGAGGGGAGATGTTCTATTCTTCCTGACTCCAAAGTCTATGTTCAATCAGTCTGGAGCTAATGGAAGCCCTTCGGTGCTGAGAAATAAACAAACACAGTTGGTCAAATAGTGAAAAATCAAATCTAGTATAGAAAGTGGACAATACATAGTTAGTTTCATTACTGACTTCTCCCTTGGGAGGTAGGGCAGCCTCCCAGCCCTTCTCATTACAAACCAGGACCATCTGTAGCCAGTCTCAACCTGATTTGGGGATGTATAAAATACATGGGAAAAAATAGGCTCCGAATTGGGAGTCAGAGAATCCCATTTCAAGTTTAAATTTTGCCTGTGAAAGACCATTTGGCTTTAGACTCAGCAAACAGCATGCCTCATCACTCACAATGAGGAATGCATGTAGCAAGGATTACTTCAGATCAGGGAGATTGGAGGTAATTGTTACGTTACACGGGCGTACATCTAGCTGGAGCACAGCTCAAAAGAGCTACAGAGTCATCCTCTTAGCTATAGCTCTTCTGTGATGCTTTGGATGGCAAGTACCTTTCCCCCATGATGCTTTGTTCCAGCGTTATCCTGGGTCCTGTGGGTACTGTGCATTATAAATTCTAAATTCCAACTCCCTGTGGATAAGAAGACTTAAAACCCCCCCCCCCCCCTCTCTCTCTCTCTGTGTGTGTGTGTGTGTGTTTAAATTTTATGAAAGGCTGTGGTTTAAAAGTGGAGAGAATTACTCTTCTTAGGAAGTGACAGTATTGGTTGCATCTGTTTGTGTCCTAGAAAAGAAAGACAATATTAACAAACTTGAAATACATGGCAAGATGCATACCTGGCAGACAGAATCCTACTGTCTATTCACTTGCCTACCTCTGTTCTCCACCACATCTCTACCTTTACCTAGTATCAAAATGTACCCTTCCTGAACCCTGATTCCTTTCTGTCTGAGTCAAGTTCACACTGAAACACAAATGGTTGTGTATGCTTTTTGAATGACACAAGAAGCCCCAAATGTGTGTGTATGCATGGATGCATACATAGTGTTCAGAGGGAGATGCTGCGCCACATAACATTGTTAGAGATTTAGAGGCAGAATAGATTATGTTTATTTGAGGGAATCAAAGTCAGCACTCAGAATCAGGTCTGCTTTTCCTCATACCCACCTTTGTAGTTTAATCCTTAAAAATGTACTAAGCAACTCTCAACCCAGAGAAACCCACACTTCATCAAATTCTACCCATTCTCTTCTGCTTTCTCCAAAACACAGTTGAGAATACCTTATTGTCAGACAAATGTTTTTCTGGCTCTCATTTGTGTTGAACTATTACTAAAATGGCTGCTCACGTCGAACCTTGTGGTTTGAATGTGAAACATTCCCCATAGACTCATGTGTTTAAACACTGGGACCCCAGCTGCTGGGGCTGTTGGCAAGCCATTGAAACTTCCGGAGACAAAGTTGGCGGAAGAAAGTGGTCACTGGAATCTGGCTTTGATGTTTTGTAGCCGGTACTTCCTGTCCACTCTCAGTGCTTCCTGTTTGGCCAAGATGTGTTGATCTGAGAAGTCCCACATATACACAGCCATGTTGTGGAGCCTCCTGTAGCCATGAATTTCTCTCCATGGAGGACTGGATCACCTCACAACGCAAGGTAGAGTAAGTTCTTCCTTCCTCTAGTTGTGTCTTACCAGACATTTGGTAAGAGGAAAAGCCACAAGAAAATGAACATACGCATATGCTGTTCTACCTTTCGAATCTATATCTTGCTGGTGATGTTGTCCACTTGCAGATGATGTTGGGCCATAGCAGCAGTAGGAAAACCCCATTATAAGCCCTGAATCAAGGTAGCTCAGTATCTTTTTATATAAATAAAACAGTTTAAATAATGTGAACTTACTAAGTAGTTCCTACTGCCAAATACTGAGTTAAATACATTAAAGTGCTAAATCCTGTAACATAAGAATGGATTAATGTTTTTCATATATTAAAAAAATGAAATTGAGACTCAGAAAGTTTAAGTTATATCCAAACTAACATAAAATAAGGTTCAATGCTGAATATTAAACAAAGCATTGTGTGTAGAAAAGATGACCAAGATACACACAAAAACATCCCATTTCTCTTTCCCTTGGATTCACAGACTATGTTTTCCATCATCCTGTACAGAAGTATGTCTGCATGGAACTGTTTTCTATTTGAAGAAATGTGAATGCAAAGTGTTACACACAATTAAAATATGTGTTTTAAGCTGGGTGCTTTGGCACACTCCTGTAATCCCAGCACCAAGATAGGCAGGGGCCAGTGGATCTTTGGGAAGTTCAAGGCCAGCCTGAAACTTTAGTTGCCCACACTGTTAAACTCTCCCATTGAAAATCCTCTGGGGTGGGCCAGTGAGATGGGAGCCCAGGACCCATTGTAAAAGGAGAAAAACAACTTGTAAAGTTGTCTTCTGACCTTTACAAACACACACACACACACACACACACACACACACACATACAGAGAGAGAGAGAGAGAGAGAGAGAGAGAAGGAGAGAGAGAGAAGGAGAGAGAGAGAGAGAAGGAGAGAGAGAGAGAGAGAGAGAGAGAGAGAGAGAGAGAGAAGAGAGAGAGAAAATCCCCTAACCTGGATGTCTATAGTACCTTTTGAAAATATGTCTTCATCATCTTGGATCCCTGGAAAACTACATGAGTATCACATATACATTTCCCAGACCATTCACACACCAACTGACCCGGAACTAACTTACTCTGTGTCAGAGATGGGCATTGTATTCAGTTATAAAATCATATTCTGATATTATTATCACTAACACAATACCCAGTCCCAAAGACTCTTCTATCTCTCTGTTATTCTATCTCACACTATGAACTAGACAGAAAAATAGCCCTTTCCAAAGTCACAAAGTAACATTTCAGTCTTTACCAGTATGTTGTCACATTTTGGATTTAAGGTAATTAAGCTTTTAATCATTTTAACATTTTACAAAATGAGGGCCATTAATTAGAAAACTGTAAGTTGTGAATGTTACTTTTAGGTGGCATGCTATGTGCCTATAATCCCATACTGAGGTTGGAGGATTTCGGGAAGTTCAAGGCCAGCACAGACTATGAGTCCAGAGACCCTGTTTCAAAGGAAACAAGAGGAGAAAAGAAAAGAGGAGGCAGAAAATCGGTTATTCTAAATATTCCAAATAATATCTGATTATGCAAAATGATCCAGAAATGGAATAGTCCAGACAGTGTTTATCATGGGACTCAACCCTTACTGACCTGCTCTTATTAAAAACTGTCTAAAGAGTGGAAGTGGTAATTGCCAAGTGTGGTAATAACATAGGATATATCAGAACAGAACTGTTATACTGTTTCTCATAACTAAGTAAGATTATTACATATAAATTGTTATCTATACCATGAGGAGTCTGTGGCAGTTGCCTCTCCATGAATTGAAGGCCAACCTGTTCCACATGGTGAGTCCCAAACCAGCCAGGGTTACAAAGTGAGACATTGTTTTATATAAACAAAATAAAAACAAACAAACAAACAAACAACAACAAAAAACCAAAGAAAAAAGAAATAAAAACACAAATTAATCAAAAATTTAAAAATAATTTAAAAACAACTTACTAAAACATGACATTAAAATATCAGAAATGTCAAGAATTATTACCTTATCTAACAGGTTACCTTATCCCAGATCACGTATGCTGAGCTGTGTGTTCCTGTTTAAAAAATGTATGCCTCAGGTAAACTACAGGCAAGAGCAATGTATCATATAATCTTAAGTCAAAGTTCACAAAAGGTTACATGGCATTTGAAGTTTTTTTAAAATTTGAACATTTCCTTTAAAAGTCTTCCAAATGCATTTTCCACTGTACACATAATCCCAACAGCTCTCTGTAACTGACAGAGCTGTGAGCAGAAGTAATTCCTGCCAATCCTAATACATACGACCAAGTTTTTAAAGTACTGTCTTACAGAGGACCTCTGGGTGCTGGGAGCTATTAAGCCTTAATAGTCCTTAGAATGGTGCCTTCTTTTAGAGAAATTAGCAATAATCATGACAGATAATGACTTAATTCATAATTTATTCAGTACTTTTCTAAATACACACACACACATTTTCAAAGTGAAAATATGCACATTCAAGGTGCAGGCAGGCAACTATGAGCATCCTATGAGCAAAGCCCTGGTTTAGATCCACCACCCTTTCCACCCTGCTTAAAAAAAAAGGCTTTGAAATCAAACAGCTTTATATCTGTGTCTTTTTCTCTTGTTCATCATACTTACAAACCATGTGTCTTTGAGAGAGGTTCAGTTGGCCTGACTTTTCTCATGTGTGAGTAGGGACATTAATTGTTCCTCCCTCAAATGTTGGGAGTGAGGAAAAGAAATGTAAGGAAAAGCAGATCAAATGACACATTAAAGTTCAATTAATATTAATTTTCAAGTGGTATAATTATTAACTAAAAATTTCAAGCATGTTATTTAAACTAATCTTTACATTATAAAAGCTGCATCATACTAAAGCTGTCAAATGAAAAAAAGTGAATTATCGTATTAGCATTTGCAGTGTCTTATGGAGAAGACACATTATGAATGAAAATTGTTTCATAGATATTTCCAAAAGATTTGGAGTTTTTATTTCAGATTCCAGGAAGCAGTGATTTAATGGCTAATATTTAAATGACAGGAAAGAAATTTTTCATTTGGGGTCAAAAGCTTTCTCCTTCTGTTAATGTAATGAAGTCAAGGGATTGCAGACCTCCATTCCTCTGGTTTATTCTGGCCCCTGTTGATGATGGAATAAAATACTCAGTTCTGTCTTCTGAGAGAAGAAGAGTAAGGAAAAATAAATTCTGTGTGCTTTATTTGAGGGGGAGGGGCTGTGCTTTTTATCCTAGAAACTAAAAAGTATTTCATTTCTTCGTCTTCTATTTAACTCTGTAAAGTCAACTTTCTGTGTTTTTCTTTTTTTAATGAAAGATCTGAGATAGTGAACTCATAAAAAGAAAAGGTTCATTTTTATCTCACAATTTGGAGGTCTTAGTCCATGAGAAGTAAACATGATGAAAGGACTTATAGGAAAGGAAAAACAGCAACAAAAAGTCCACCCAATGAGCAGGTAGCAAAGTGTAGAATGGAAAGACCTGAAGGAGTCTCACACTCCTCGCCAAAGTCAATTCCTGATGACAGGAAGAACCCCCACTATTCTCAATTTCCAAACTATAGAATCGTATCTGTTTCTCTTGTCTAGTTTTCAGATGTGCTGTCTATTTAACAGTTCCTCACACGCTACACACACATCTTGAAAGTTTCCTGTAAGAAGTTACAATTGCATGAATGATGTTGCATGTTGACTACTGTGCTAGTCAAAAGTCTCTTATTTCCCAAATCACCTCACTGGTACATAGATGAATTTCATTAAAAAAAAAAAAAAAAAACAAGCCCAGGCTTTGAGTCTTAGTGTTAAAGCTCTTGCTGTGCATGCACGAGAACACAGGTTTAATCCCTAACTCCTAGCTGAGAAAGAACTAGAGCTCTGATGGAGGGATTGAGGGGGGACGCCTTATTTTAGCAGGTACCCATCTAATTGTTTCCTCATAGTTAACTAAAATCCTGTCTTGTCCCCCTAAATTCACTCTCTTCCCTGTCAAAATGGTGCCCCTTTTCTGCTTGTCTTTCTGTTTGTGAAATCATCACTTTTCATTACCTCAAAATAGCACCTTTATTGTCTTTAGCTCCCTCCTGTCTTTTTTTCTTTCAACTTCCAGACTCAGGAAACTCTAGAATGATTGCTGACCGCCAGCCTTGTCCTTTCCATCCCCACACACTTCTCTACGGTTGGAGATTTACTTAGCAGTAGCCTAAACTAATACAGAATTCTTTGTCTCCACTCACTTTTCTCCCATCCAACACTGAACTCATTTTTCTTTTACCATAGATCTGCTAAAGCACTGATAGGGCTTTGGTAACCTCCTTATTCAAACCCTAGGATGATTTATTATACAATCAATATATCTTGTATCCTCACTGTGTTTTCCTGACTTCTAAGAAATCTTTCCAAACCATTAGGCAGGCTTGGGCTTTCCTGAAGAACAAAAACTGAGATCAAGAAAGAAAGAAGGAATTGCTTGCAGGAAAGTGTTTTGGCTGGCTTTTGTTTCCTAGCCTGAGCACGTGAAAGGATTATTCTCTTGGGCATGTGGGAGGAGTTTCTTTGGAGAACAGAGGTACCCAGATGAACTTTAAACACTAGAGGACTTTTGCCCTGAAAAGGCTTCAATTTTTGAGGGACTACAGAGATAGATCCTGCCTAAAGGACCTGCCAATAGTGTAAGCAGGCAGAATCTTGATTTTAGGTATGATTCTTTAGAAGCAAACATGAAACCTTGGGTGGGGGAGATTCTATGCAGCCAAGAGAGACTTTACAAAAGCTGAAAGCTGTTTGATAAGGGGCCCCTTAGAGCCAAATAGTAAGTTTTTCTGTGGGGATAGACCAAGACAAGCATCAATATCTATAGCACCATGAAATGTGACTGAAGGAGAGAACGTCATCTCTGTAACCTCCCAGTGCAGCACAACCTTGATCAGACTTTCTTATTCTCAATTAACTGCCATGCATAATTAAGCATAGAGGTCTATTGCTAGTAAGAGCAAGGCCACTCCTGCCTCACCACCTTCAGCATCACTGATGGAAGGATTAAAAGGCAGAACAGCAGGAGCCAAAGCCCAGCCTTAAGGTGTCCAGGAATTCAGAAAACATCACAGTGGTGTCTAAGGATAATGTACGTGTTATAGAGTGAGCACTTGCTCATAGGCAGAGGTGAACATTTCAAAGAAATTTCATATTCAGGGAAGTTAAACTTGTAAAAGAAAATGAGGCATCCTGAAGCCAAGCACATACAGGTTGAGTAACAAAGATTTAAGCATCATGGATAGGCGACCGAGCAACATTTGTTTCAGTAGATACATATTAGTTGTGTATTTGCAACTCTACCCTTTGTATTACATTATAAATTATGGAAGACAAAAAGTGTGTTTTATTTGCATGTGTATACTGTTTATACAAATATCAATAGAGTGGAAGAAGTTAGTTTATACATTTATATTAGGAGTCACAAACTTGAGTAATTTACTTTTTTTTTTGAGCAATTTACTCTTACATGTAGAATGTACATTTTCTTTTACTTTTCACAGAAACAGTGTTTGGTTTTTGAAGCTGATCTTATTTTTTTTAATACACTTATAGTTACACTATACATTACTTATATGTGAGCAAGATGTATAGTCTTGCAAATCATTTGAGTGTGTGTGGTGGTTCCACGTATAGAAGGATAAGTGCTTGTTTATCATGTTTGTGAAACAGAAGAATTTAATACATATATGTGTGTACATGTAAAGTGTATCTTAGAACAGACTCATGAAATTAAAATGTTTTGAAAACCTTGGTCAGATTTAACAAAATAAATGTTAGAATATTGAAAGTAAGAAGCTAACTATTACCACGTGTTTGGTATCAACCATACAAAATAAGTAAGACAAAGGAGAATTCAGTACATTTCTAGTCATGTATAACTGATGCATAACATAAGTGATGTTATTACTTATGTTTTCCAATTTGAACAGTTAAGGCACAAAAGTCATAATGATCCCCATTTTACATATGACAACTCTGACATCAGATACAAAAAGAAAAACAAAATATGCCTTTGAATCTTTGATAACTTATGCAGCATATTCCCTTCTATGCTCTGATAACCAGCAACTGATGATAAGTTGAAATAAATTTTAAACACATACATACATACATACATATAGATATACACATATACATATATATACATATGAAACAGTGTTCATTTGTCTTTTTATTCACCCTGTTCACAAAAATTCCATGAGCCCAAAGGTCAATGGAACCATATGATGATAGTATTGAAAAAAATGCAGAACAGAAACACCTCCAGGAAGTGATTGGAGGCTGAGCAAGTGACCCTGTGGAGGATGGAAAGACAGCTCAGTCTAGAACTTGTCCTTAGACAAACTGACATGAGTTAAAGCTAAGAAAGAGGAAGCCTCGTAAAGTTCTTGATTGTAAACATCTATACATTTAAAAGGTAAGGAAAGCCTCACACTGATGGAGGATACACCTACAGAGACCAGCGGGTTCAGCTGGAACTGAGGCAACAACCAGCTGTAAGCCACCTAGGGTAGGTGCTGGGAATGGAACTCCAGTCTTCAGCAAGAACAGCTCATGCTCTTCTTAGCCTTTGAGCCATCTCTCTAGGTTCCCATTAAATGATTTAAACTGGAATGCTCTGGAATTTTGGGATGATTAAACTACGTTTTTTTTAAGGGCCATTGTTAGCATAAAGGAAATTTAAACCATAATGGAGGGTCAAAGCAAAAAAATATGGGCTCTATACTAACAATGGATGGGAAGAGATACAGACTGGGGAGGATAGTTTAAGAGTTAGTAAAGAGCTTGGATCAAGTAGTTTTCCTTTTCTTTTCTTCTTACTTATTTGTTTGTTTGTTTGTTTGTTTATATACTTATTTTTGGCTTTTGGAGACAAGGTTTCTCTGTGTAGCCCTGGCTTTCCTTGACACTCTCTCTGTAGACCAGGCTGGCTTTGAACTCAGAGAGATCTGCCTACCTCTGTCTCCTCTCCAGAGTGCTGGCACTAAACGCATATGCCACCACCACTCTCCTTCAAGTAGATTTCATGATAGATTTCAAATGAGAAACTTAGTTGATGAAGGGCATGTGATCTCCAATCTGCAGCAGTCGGAAAACCAGACGTGCAATTATTAGTAGAGAGAGGAAAACTGGGCAAATCTGGGTTGGGTTCATCTGTACACAAGGAAGCTAGGTCACCTTCTGTAAAGGAGGGAAACAGGTCCTCATACTGGAGGCTAGGGATAACTCTGTATGCAATGGAGAAGGCCATGTAGAACAATCTCTAGCTGTCTAGAATTGTGGGCCCCTCAAGTGGTCCTTGCCATGCACTTCTGGTAGCAGTACTAACATGGATGGAGGAAAGCCCAGGAGGCCTCAACCTTATACAAAGAACTACAGGTGACTAATGAATGCTGATGGTGGGAGATATAGTTTTCCCCAGGGTAGAGCACATCATTTGACTGTCCAATACCAAGTGATTAGCCCTGAAATCATGTATATGAATAGCATTATATACACTGAGCAAGTTATACTTATGTGTTTAGGAATATATATGTATACACACACACACACACACACACACACACACACACACACACACACACATATATATATATATATATATATAGATCTGTGTAACAAAAAATTAGTGAAAAAGGATGGCATGAATTTGAAAGAGAATAGGGAGAGTTGGAAGAAGAGGAAAGGGGAGAATAATATAACATTAAAAATAAAAAAATAATTTTAGAAGTTTATATGATCTAGCAAATTAAGTAGTCCATAAGGCGACATTTCTACAAACAAACAAACAAAACAGGACATGGAGCTACATCTAGATCAAGCAGAGACTGACCATTTCATTCTTAGTCTTGTGGAACCCCAAGTTCAGTCATTAAGTCAAGAGAGGATGCTGTTTTATTTTCAAGCCCCTTGAATTATGTTTTCTCTAAACAGGCATATTTTCTGAATAGAAAATAAACTAGAAATTTATTTACAATTTAATTTTCTGAGTATACTATCAAGCACTGTTCATTTTCTCCTTGGCCTTTTCTATTCCCTTGCAGATTTTGGTCAGACTGTATTTGGAAGTAGAGAAGAAAGCTCTCCACTTTTCTCTCAACTATGCTTTTTATGTTCTTCACCTCTGTAAATGAGCTCTAGCCTTGGAGTCATTTTATAAGAGGCTATCAGGAGCTTTAAAGGAACACAAACCCAAAATATTTTATTAAATTAATTTAAAAAGAAATATTTGAACATGAAAATCTGCATAACATAAATATTTTATATGGCAAATAGCAATAAAAATTAATATTTAGTTATGTTATTCATATGTAGAAAAAACAGATAACTAAATTAGAAACTGGTCTACCTCCTAGAATATTTTAAATGCATATATGGGACTATTTTCCTGAACTGTATTTTATAGCTTGCCTGCATTAACTCTGTTTTACTGGTTTTAAACTGCACTAATGATTCTAATTTTTGCATATTTCCTTACATGCTTATGTACCACAGAGAATTAGTAAACAAACAGATTAGTGCAAAATTCACATAACTACTACAACAAAATTGGAAAGAGCCTAATAGTATACGTACGAAAACTTCCTGATGAAGTGTGAGACTAGGCTATTCATTTAATGTGCATACGTCAGTATTCAAATCGGCTTTGTGGAACTGGATCATCCTTAGGAGGAGCTACATCCCTCTGGCTTGGTCCTTAACGCACAATGGAGATACATGCCAAATATAGCAGAAGCCCGTGCCACTTAGTCAAGATTCTCAGCCATTCGTCTCTCTCACAAAGTCATGTCTCCTTCTGGAAGTTCATGAGAGTGAAGCCATTCCTGAAATGGTTAAATTTTGGACCACTTAATTCACTTGTTGTTTCTATGATAGTTTCCAAAAGACAGAAACCTGGGGACAGGACTTGGCAGAGACACTGACAGTGGAGGAATGCTGTTCACCTGCTTGCTTTCTGTTTGCTTTCTATGGCTGGTTTGGCCACTTTTATTATACAGTCCAGACTTACCTGATTATGGGTGGAAATACCTGCCGACCACAGGCTGAGTCCTCCTAAATCAATTATCAATTGACAATTAAGAGAACGCCTTGGAGACATAACAATAGACCAATCTGAGATGGGCAGTTCATATGAGATCCTTTCCCACGTGACTCTAGCTGTGTGTCAGGGTGCTGAAGATCACCATGACAGCTTTACATTGGAGGGTGCTTTGTTTGGTGTGATGTGTATGTAGGTGTTAAGTTTTCTCACAGGCTCTAGAATATTTACAAGCAGGATGCTACAACAAACTTCAAAAGTTTTCTCGTTCTTGTCAAGATAGTTTTATTGTGAAGGCAAATCAGCATTGAGCAACTCATGGAACATATTTGGCTCCAAAGTGAAATAGTAGGAAAATCTGAGTATCTCTTCCTTGGGCAATATATAGAATGATCTGAATATTGGATTCCATAGTATTTGCTATTCTATCAAGAAAGCATTCATATGATTGACAAATGTCATATCACACATTGATAGGTGCCAGTTTGCTAAGCACAGCCTATTAGCGGTTCCAGGGGTAAATGCCTAAGCTGGGTGTGGGCCACGGTT
>OU015750.1:37922778-37992778 GCA_907169655.1 Acomys percivali | reverse complement strand
TTCTGTGGTGGTCTGAATGAAAATGGCCCCAAAGACTTAGAGAATGACACTATTAGGAGGTATCCTTGCTGGAGTAGGTGTGGTCTTGTTGGAGGAAATATGTCACCAGCAGTGGGCTTTGAGGTTTTAGAAGCTCAAGCCAGGATTAGTGTCATGCTCTCTTCCTGCTGCCTGCAGATATGGATGTAAAACTCTCAGCTCTTCTCCAATACCTGTCTGCCAATACCTGTTCTCCAGTACCATGTCTGCCTGTGTGTTGCCATGCTTCCCAAGACAATGACAGTGGACAAACCTCTGCTGGAACTGTGAGCCAGCCTTAATATTTTCCTTTAGAGTGTGCATGGTGTCTCTTCACAGCAATAAACCCCAAACTAGGACACATTCCAAATGTATGAATGGGCAAAGCGGGCCTTCAAGAATTACAAAAATATCCTTAAATCAAAGCAGCAGCAGAAACACAGGGAAAACAGTAGCCTTTTGGCAGTTCAACTGCATTCACAACTTAGCAAGGACAGTCTATCTCTCCTTTACCACAGATTCTCAAAACTCCAATAATACACACACACACACACAGACACACACACAGACACACACATACACACAGACACACACCACACACTTGTCAGGAAACACAAAGTCCTGAGGAAGGGTGCCACAGAAACCTCTTTATTCTTTCTATACCTTCCCAGGCAAATTTTATTTTGTTCCAACCTGCTCATATTTTTCCTTTTTCCTGTGAAATCATACTATTATCCAATTATAGATTTTTCTCGATTCTCAGATCTGCCATCTACATATTACTGTTTCTTATCACCACAAGAAAATCTGCTCAATCTACCCCTTTAAAAAGAAGTTAAAATGAACATCACTTTAGTCTCCAGATAATTTTCTTGTAAAACATGTTCTAGGAGACACTATCCTCTGCTCTGATTTCAACCCTCTAGAACAAAGCAGGTATTAAAGGTGAGGCCAGGTGGTGCCACAACTCCAGCCAGAAGATCCTTTCAGGAAGATGGCTGCCTCTGCAATAGGTACACTGCTAGCCACATGCTAGAGATGGAGAACAAGATCCATTGATACCTAAAGAGGAAATAAAATTCACACATGGAAAGCAAGACTGTCAAACAAGATCCGCTAGAGATTTCTGGGTTTGTCTGGTTTCTGAGAAGTGGACTAAGGGGTAGGCAAATGGTCGGAAGGAGTTGGGATTCTAATTTGTTGTTGAGAAGTATGGGCAAAGCCTACTGCAAATCCTGGGGATATAAGAGCGAACAAACAAAGCCAGGCAGAAATCTTGACCCTTTGGGTCTTTTATTTTCATAAGAGTGCAAAGCCCAAAAAAGATGATGCATGTTCAGAAAACACATTCTTGGTTCCTAGGACCAAAGCCTTCCCAGCACTCCTTCTTGCTTGGCTCTGTGGCCCTACAGAGTAGTTCCAATGTAAGTCTCTACCTCCTGGCTTGCCCCCAAGGGATTCAGACATTAGATGTGGAATCGATAAAGCAACCCTTTGTGAAGCCAGTGTCCCTGTGCTTGGAATGTGGAGAAAGCCTCATCCACTCCCCCTCCCTGGGACAAGAGTAGAAGCTCAGAGACAGATAGTTGTCCCTAATGGAATTTGCCTGTTGGGACAAAGGTATACAGTCTAGAACACTGGGAGAAATGGCCTCAAAAAGGCCTCAGTTTATTTTTATGTAAAAGTATGTATTTTTTTTTTTTAAAGTTGGGCTTACTTCTGTTTACTTTTAGGTTGATAATTAAACTTTTTATTTCAAAATCAATATATGCAAAGTGTGCATGCCCAAATTCAGCTATTCTCTTAACATATGTGAGCTCTACTTCATCATGCTAATAGCTGCCCACCAATATGCTTTATAATCTTATTTAACAGAAGGACTCTCTTAAAATTTTTTAATTGTACATACCATTCCAGTGTCCTCAAGAGAGTGTTTTTTTGCCAAATGTAACATGCTTGAAATATTTCTTTCTGGTCACTTTGACGTATTTGTCTTGAGCTAAAACATATAGACAAATTAAATTATAGTTCAGAAATTGTTAGAACCACAGTACTTATTATTTATTTATTTATTTGCCTATCTATTTGAAACTTTTATCAATTCACTCAGGCTACTCTGAACTTGCAACCTCTTTAGTGCTTCAGCCTTCTTAGTGCTGGAATTACAGGAGTGTGATACTATGTTAGGATAAATCACAAATCTTTCTGTAGAAAGAAGTCTTCTGGGAATTGCCTAGATGGCTCTTGTAGTAAACATCCTTCCTAACCAAGCCTGATGACCTGAGTTTGGTCCCAGGAAACCACAGGGTGGCAGAAGAAAACCAACTCCAGAAAGTTATCTTCTATGCTGTGACACAGGGCCCCAACACACACACACACACACACACACACACACACACACACACACACACACACACACAGACACACACACACACACACAAGAAAATAAATTTAAAGATACCCTGGATATAGGCCTTAGTTCAGTTATGGTATTAACTAAACAATTTAAAATATATTATAAATAATATTTTTGCCAGCTACTTTTATGTCAATTTGATGCAAACTAGAGGCTTTGAGAAGAGGAATCTTCACTTGAGGAAATGCTTTCCCAATATCATTCTTTGGGCAAGCCTGTGGTGCATTTTACATATTGATGATTGATGCAGGAGGGTGCACGTCACAGTGGGCAGAGATCAGGCTGGGCAAGCCATGAGGAGCAAATCTGTAGGCTTCATTCCTCCTCCATGGCCTCTGCATCAGTTCCTGCCTCCAGGTTCATGGTGTTTTATCACATAGAAACTCTAACTAAAATGCTGATTATTAACACATATTCAAGGATAAAAAACAGAAATTCATTAGTAAAAAGTTGCCTTAATGGAGATAAATGATCATTTTAGTCTCCAATGTTTTATATATATTTTGGAGGAATGCTGCCTATTTCTGAAATAACATTCAGAATTCACTTACTCCTAAATAAGTGAAATAATCATACAACAGCTAGTTCATATAAATTAGAGTAATTTATATGGGAATAGTTCATATAAATGAAAATACAATGTATTTTATTAGAGCATTGTGTTGTCACTTCTTATATACAGCAACTTGATTTTTCTTTCTTTTCATGTACATATTTGTTCAAGAAGTTAGGCTAGTCAGTTTTTCACATGTCAGCAGAACTCCTGAAATAAACAGCTAAAAGGGAGAGATGTTTGCTACTTAGCAATTTGGTGGTTTAGGTCCACAGTCACTTGGTGGTTCCCTTTGGTACTGAGGTAAGGAAATTTACTGTGTAGAAGTGCAAGGCAGAGAAAATCAGCTCACCTCATGGTGGCCAGGAAGCAAAGACAGAGTCAATATCTCAATACAGCATTCAAGCCAGTGTCCAGTGAGCTCCTTCCTCCATGTTCTTTCCACCATCTCTCTCATGCACCATCAAATAGAGACTATGTACTCAACATAGGAACTTACGGATAAAATGTAAAAGTCAAACCAAAATGACAACCATCTGTCAAAAAAAAAATGGGTTAGTCTATTCCTTGAATTAGTCATCTCCTGACTTTCAGAAAATAAATGGAATTTATCCCTCCACTAAAAGGTATCTGCCTTAATTTTATAAACTCTAAAAGTGTTATGAAAATAGAGATAATATTAATTCAACACACCTGCTGAAAATAATTGTTAAGGAAAGAAAAATGGCAATGTATATTCTCATCGCTTTTAAAGCAAACCTTGGCCCTATTGATCCGGCTCATTCTACTTAGAGAAAACATTTGTTATGCAACTTAATTGCAAACTAGCCTTTATTTTCAAATCAATCATGCTGACTTCTGATTATAGAATCTCACTTTATTTTTCATTTCAAATAAACGAGCTGAAGTTGTGACCATGAAAGCTGTTTCACTTTAGAATTTTAATTTAAACACAGCCAAAATAGGTTTCAATTTTGCTCACTGAAGGGTGACTTCAGGCATCCTCCCTTCTTTGTCTTGTCTTCGCTGGCTCAGAAACTTACTATCTTTTAGTAACCAGTGCATGGCAAGAACCTGAATTGAAAATCACAATTTCAATTTAGTATTTTCCAATATGGCAAAAAAAAATTTACTGTCAACATTATGTAACATTTTTAATAGACTAAGCAAGGCAACCCATTTAGAAGGTGTCCACGTTAGAGAAATCATCTTCATGTTTCATGAAATCTCTTTGTTTGGAACATATATGTCTCTACACACGAGAGGGGCAGCTATGTTAAGATTCAGAAGAAGTAAAAGATACGAGTTATGTGTTCTCTCAAAGTAAGTGAATGAGCACTGAAGAGTGAAAAGAAAAAAAACCCCACCAGGTATCACAGATATATTCTTTGGTAAGTCAGTTCAGTTAAAGTATATGTGCCCTGTGTATGTGTGTGCATTTTATATTCTCATATCTGACCAAGTCTGGGGCCTATTGGTCTAGCTTACTGTACATGTGGGCTATATTTGCTGTATATCTCAATAGCAAAACTACCCTTTATTTTTGCATCATTGCTATTGTGGTTTTCAGATGACACTGTTATTATATTAGATATGGTTTGAGGTTATTGCTAGTTCTTTTAAAAATGGATCTGCTCCATGAGAATTTGACACTCAGAGATCCTAATATGCTCAAATCTATGTGTCTAGGGAGATATTCCACTGGATCTACCTCTTTCATTAACGTACACCATAAAATACACGTTTATATTCCAGGAAGGCATTGTCCCCTTCACATTTTATCTTCTATCTGCCCTTTCCTATGTGTATTTATGTTCAAATTGTCTCCTTTTCCTTTCAGCCTCCTTCAGGGCATAAATTGTGTCTGGGCATCTCTCTATTCACCTAACGTTTGGAAAATTGTAAACCCACAGAAACGCAGTTGGCTGAAAGACAGAGCTTAGCTCCAAGTAAAATTTCCCAAAGTAAGTATAAATGACTATTCCATGATATGTTTACAAATGTCCGTTTTTGTATTGGACAGTACCGCTATCAAAAGGAATGTGAATAGTTCAAGATTCTGAAAACATCCCCCTTCTCCCAACTTATGGCAATTCCTTTTCCGTATTTCCTGGCAAAAGTATTTGTGCACAGCAGGGTGCCTCATTGTTAAAGCTCTTATGAATTATGTGGTCTTTTAGTAAGGATGGAATTAACAGGTATCCCCACTTCATCATTTTGGTAGTCCCCAAAAGAATTACTGCATCTTTCACCTTGTTGGTGCGAGTTCAGAAGAGGGGACAGCATTTTATGATGGAAAGGCTCTTGTGATCTCAATTAGATTAATAGACACTTGACTTAATCTACTTCAGAGTTTCTAACAAGGACAAAGCCTATTGTATAAATAATAAAATAATAAACAAATTTTTGTCTGACATGTAAATTCATATATTCCTAACTAAACCTGGGTAAAGAAAATGACCTGGTATTTGTGGAATACTTAATGCACATTAGGTTCTATAAAAGAATTATTTCATTCTGCATTAATTCTAGGATCTAGTTATCATGGTTAGTTTCATTTTACAAAACAGAATATTAACACTTAGAAAAAATGAATTTATCATGTTTAGTAAAATTAGACATAATTTAGGGCCTAATAGATCTCATATTCCTAGCTGTTACTATTTCAAGATTCCCAGGACTATTGACTTGAGGATGACAGAGGATAGAGGGTGAAGTAACTAATAGAAGGCAAAATAATCTCAGGCTTCCTATTGGGCATTATCTTCCTGTCACAGACAAAACAACTTCTACCAAATACTTAACAATCTCCACAAGCTTGACTGAGGGTTTACAGTGACCTCTGCCTCAGAAATGACAGTCTGGTGACTACTGAGTTGGAATTAAGTATGAATCTAGATTGTGTTTATAGAGCATAATGCTTTGAGAACGGATCTCACACAATTCAGGCATTTCTTATCAATATTTACAAACATGCATTAGAATATCCATTTTAATGGGAAACTAGAGGCAATTGGAGTATCATAAACTGCAAAATTACATATATGCTCTTTCCTATATCTGACTCGACATCACTAGACACCATTCCTAGTGTAACCATCCCTTCCCCTAAAAATGACCTTAAAACACAATCCGTACAGCGCAGTCAATACAATGGAGGGATGGTTTTTGGAAAGAGCAATATAATTAAAAACTGAAAATGTATCATTTGCAGTAAGTTATTTTTCTGTTTTTTTTTTTTTAAGGCACAAATTCACCAAAACATCTTTTTCATTTAGTCAGGAAGATTCATGTAGCCTAAGAAGTAAATCAATGTGGTATTCCAATTAAACAGGGTGATAGTGGCGTGTTTATATTGCACTCTGCAATATAAACACTCAAGACATCATACAGTAGTTTCAAACCAGGGGAGAGTACGTAGTCATAAACCTTTTAGAGAAATACATAGATGGTATAGAGTGAACTGCTCAGAAAAGGGCATAGAAGGCAAGTTACTTGACTAGAAGTAGGTTGATCTTGTCAGTGAAAGACTTGAAACACTTTCAAGCAAAATTATAAATCAGTTGAAACCTAAAATTGGCGGCTGCTTCTTGATTCCCTGTAAGTCTGGCTGTTCTCCTGGAAATCTTAGCAAAGATTGTTTTCTGTAATACTACATAAATGTCCTTAAACTTGAGGCTTTAACTTAAGTGTTCTGGCAGTCAGCAGCCTGACGTGGGGTAAAGGGTTGAGATGGAGGAAGGATCAAGCCATGTTCTTTCCAGAGGTGAGAGAGGAAGTGCCACTGCTGGCCTTTGGTGCTTCTAGAAGCTTCTGGCTCTCCCAGCTCATGGCTGCATTACTGTGGCATCTGCTTTTCTCATTTTCCCTAAGACTCTCCCGAGTCTCTTCTAAGGCCCTGAAAATTATTGTCTGGTTACCCGGGCAAAAGAATAATTCTTTCATCTGAAAATTGTTCATTTACTAACATCTGTGAAGAAACAAGTCACATACATTAGCAGAATTTTTTTTTTTTACACCCAATGCCATCACTTAAGACGGTCCTCTTTATTTTTTTTAATTTTTTTATTTTTTTCTCTGTTTTTTTATTAATTTATTCATATTACATCTCAATTGTTAGCCCATCCCTTGTATCCTCCCTTTCTTTCCTCCCTCCTGCTTCCCCCTCTACTCCCTTCCCCTATGTCTGTGACTGAGGGTGACCACCTCCCCCTGTATATGCTCCTAGGATATCAAGTCTCTTCTTGGTGACTTATTATCTTTCCTCTGAGTGCCACCAGGCCTCCCCATCCAAGGGACATGGTCCGATATGGGGCACCAGAGTTTGTGAAAGTCAGATTCCCTTCTCCACTTAACGGTAGAGAATGTCCTGTCCATAGGTACAGGAGACAACTTCCTGAATAGAACACCAAAGCCCAGGCCTTAGCGTCAACAATTAATAAATGGGACCTCATGAGGCTGAGAAGCTTCTGTAAGGCAGGTGACACTGTCAAGAGAACAAAGCGACAGCCTACAGACTGGGAAAAGATCTTCACCAACCCTTCATCTGACAAAGGTCTAATATCCAAAATATATAAAGAACTAACATTAGCAGAATTTTAAAGAAGGTCCCAGGACATGAAACACCCATCAGGAATCTAAAAAAATAATAATTATATTTTACATAGAACTAATAACTAATCATGGCTAATAAGATAATATATTAAGATACAGATTCCTAAAAACAATGAAAAGGGATAAATACTGAAGACCATATCCATTGGCATGGACTCAAATTTTACCCAAGTGAACATTACAAGGAAGAATAATATTTTATTATTATATACAATTACCTTTGCATCATAATGAGTAACATGTTGAGAACATGGAGTCCTGTGTGGCAATTCTTGCAAATACCACTGCCATTTTAGGATTACTATTACCTGTGTTAGTTGAATGGACATTTTATCAATGCTGGACACAGCTATAACACAAGAAACCTTGAGATATGAAGGGTTCCAAAGACACTGATGACTCTTGAATTCTGTAAGACATGGGAATCCTTCACTTATAATGACCTGTGTACTGGCTGGATTGCTGGCACCTCACATCACAATGCCATAACCAAATTTCGATTTTCTCCCTTGTTCCACCCACCACCTGTTCACATTAGATTCCAAACTTTATCTGGGATTCTTCTGTGTGACTATTGGCCTGGATTCACAATTCTTTTTCTCTCCTTTGGGGAGGGAAGCTCTCAGCTGTTTCTTCTCTACTTGATACATAACTTCTTAGTATGCCCCTCTTCCAAGATAACTGTCCCAGCCAGGGATTGCTATGACCAACATGCTGCTGGGATGATGTTCATTGCTGCCCAGGTTGGACACCATCCGTTGTTGGTTCTCATGCAGTAAGCTGCCAGGGTCAGGGAAGTTTACCCAGTGATAACACCAAGGAGGACTGAGCTGGCTATTTTAGGAGTGAAACCTATTTTTCCAAACACAGTCTGGTGTAGGAAATAAGAGTCTTCTTAGTAGAATGGTTAGGCCAGCAAACACTGTGGTCCTAGGAAGGCTAATGTGATGACTACAGGCAACTGAGGAATGCTGAGAGTGTGAGAAATAACCTTTCCCAGGGAGGAGCACACCAACTGGTTAGCCAATACCAAATGGCCAGTCCTGAAAACATAATGCAAGTAACATTATATAGACTGAGCAGGGTATATTTAGGACTCTATGGACATACATATTGAAATATGCATGGAATTAATGGAAAGAAAACCAATGGTCATGAATTTGAGAGAAAAGGTATATCAGGAGGGGAGAAGGGAGGAAATGGAAGGAGGAAATAACATAAGTATATTTATAATCCCTCAAATTAAATTAAGCTACATGTTTTAGCCTAGGAGTAAGGGACACAGCTGATTCAAACTGACGTGGGATTTCTGCTAGCGCATGTTCTATCCAAGTCAAAGTCCCTTTTAATAAGAATGGCAACCCAAAGTGGAAGCCATTGTGCTCCTCAATATGAGGCCAGGCAAGAGCTGTTTTAAGCAGGCAACGTATTGTGTTTGGACAGAACATTGGCTTTAACCGAAATAGTGTGAATAGTCAGCCTAAACAGAAAGTTACTTTTAAAAGACAGCAAAGCATGATGTGAAATCTACTGAGTTTAGGATAGACACAATTAGGTGGACCTTGTAACAGGTTTCCTCAATCTCCTACAAGGTATAAGAAAGATACCAGAGACCAAGGTATTCACAAACATTTTGTATGTCCTTCTCTGGCAGTGTGGACAGATGTTCTGGGGAAAGTTTAACTGCTAGTTTTGGTTGTTACAACTTTGAAAGGACAGCAGCTAGCCACAGTTCAGTTTGTCTTCTGGTTGGGTTTAAATTATGATAGAATCTCCAAACCGTAATGGCACGTGCATTGTCTTGCTTCTACATAGCCCATCCTTGGCTGCTTACAAAGGTGATTTTAAGAGTGATTAAGAGTCATTGCACTTAAAAAGGTAGGCTCAGGTTCCCTCCCCCCCACACACTTTCTCTGACTGCCTACATGCAATCATATTCAGAAGGCTTCCTGAGGGTGAGTGCCCTCAGACTACAACTCTTCAGTCTTAAGTTTGTTTTAAAACAATAGGTACTTTGCTCTAAGTTCCATTCTGCACTTGGCCTTCTCATTCACACTTTAAAAATGTCAGTCCTGTTCTGTTACAAAGCATAGTAACCCCCTAGGCTGGTGAAATGCATCAGTCTGGGATGCACTTCTGGGGACTGGAGAGATGGCTCGCTAAGAGCATTCACTGCTGTTGCCGGAGAAGGCATGTTAGGTTCCTAACACATTCATGGCATCTTATAGCCACCACTGCAACTTTAGTTCCAACAGATCCAACATCTTCTTCTGGCCTATGCAGAACTATATGCTTATGGTGGATATGTGTTCATACAGGAAAAGCCCATAATGCACAAAAAAATATAAGAATTATGAAAAGCATTTATGGACAGTTTACCATCATGGCAATATTTTGATGTTTGCTTTAACTATAGCCAGGAAAATTGAGGTTAGCCAACATTAAGAGGCTTTAGAGAGATCACATACAAGCAAAGGAATAGAGGACACCATGGAAGACTCACATAAGATGTGTGCTTCTTGATGTATTAATTCCTTCCCTGTTCATTCTAAATATCACACAAATACTTTACTTTGTCCTGTTATTAACCAACAGGACATTTCCTATGATTAATAGCGAAATAGTTTCCCCCAAAAAGATGCAAATTATTTTTGTTTATGTGGATTTCTATAGCAGTTAGCCCTGTTATTGACTGATGAGAAACTCTTGAGAAACTTGGGGAGGGGAAAGTAAAATACAGTGTATACTTTCAACCCAAAGGCTAAAATTTGAGGTGTGGTAATTTTTTTGGAAATCTCCTTTCAAGTCTCAAGGGTCTCAGAGAACTGATAGCATTTGGTGACCCTCAGAGACAGTATATCATCCTTGGAGGATTGAAATTGATTTTTTTTTCATGTTGCAGTGTAAGAATTCAGTGCCTTTCCTCCCTGACCCGCATGCTGCCTAGGAGTGTGCCGTGGTGCTAACAGTGAAGGATGAGAGCACAGGGCTTTGGGAGAGTCATAAAGGGTCAGCTGTAGGGCTCTCTTCCTGCCTGCACTGTTTTGAAGTTATTCTTCCAGATTGTATTTTCATTTTAGTTCATTCTTCCCCACACTCTGCTTCGTGTGTCAGATCAATCTAGACTTGCTTTATATTTTGGTTTTAGCGTCTGAGAAACATAGGTGCTTGGCCTACTAACTGGTTTATTCTTATAAAAGATTTATAAATGGAAAGTTTCCAACAAATTTTGAAAACCTTTATGGTCTATACTACTCACCAAATAAAATGGTAAAGACTGCTAGTTGAAGACTTCCCAGGGTGTTGGTCAAGCCAGCTTTTCAAGAAGTCAGTGGTAAGTCTTTGCACAGGAATCAGGACCCCACAGTCAAGCTGATCACACTGAAGATACAGAGATAAGCTTTTGTGTAGACCTCTCTTAAGACCCAGGGGCAGGGCAGAGTAGCAGTGTGCTCACATACTAGCTTCCTCTTCTTCTTAAAATGTCCCCAGCTAAGGCATTTTAGCACAAAGGCTTAGTGAAGGCCAACTCTCCGCCCTGTTCACTTCTCCTTCAAGTGGCCTCCACAGAACAGGGGTTGAAAAGAATTGTTTATAGGAGGCTACACTTAGCTGGGGACATACTTGAAAGCATTCATCTAATTTTCAGAGAAGTCTGTACGACATTACGTCCATGCAAGCCCGTTGAATGAAGGAGAAGCAACCAGATGCCCTCTTACCCCCATGGAGCCAGTCCACTTGGCTGTGTCAGGAAATAGCAGAAGCCTGGCATCTAGTGCATGGCATAAAATACACCTCAATTAAGCCTTAAAGTATGAAGTATGTGACAACACTATTTAGTAATTCTCAGAAATAAGATTAGTGAGTTCTTTCCTGGGCATCTGAGATCATAATCTCAAAGAAAACACCATTTTCATGTGTGGCAATCAATGTCCTGATATTGTTAAGACTTTAATTCAAACAATACTGCATAGTCCTGGGTGGCAATACTAAGTGTCATCACCATCACTTCACTTTGGATGGAAGACACAGAAAAGTCATGGATTTTTGTTTGATCACTGGAGAAAGTAAAAGCAAGAGATTTTATATGTTACCCCAAACAAAACCATTGTGTAGAAACACCACAGTATGGCTAGCTCTTCCTGCTTGACAAGGTCTCAGTTCATTTAGGAAATTGAATAAAGTTTCTGATCTAATTGTCTGCTAATCAAGGAAATACTTCAGAATTCCTACTATTTATTATCTAAAAGGAGACAGGCTACATTTGGTGGTTTGTTGTTTTTATTGGTATTCTTCCCTGTCTCCATTCACACAGATTATTTTCATCTATTGAAGAAGGGCCCATTAGTTCATGATGACCCCCCAAGCCCATTGGCTTAAACAATTACTTGATTTCCTCTCCTTGAAAATGTCAGGCACGTTTTAAACACATTGACAAGTAAGTTTGAAATGCTTGTCACATTTGGGAATGCTACAAAGTGCAGCCTATAAGGATAAATGGATCTTTGGATTAAAATCTGCTATTTAAGTCCAATCTTCATGATGGTCTTTTTGAATCTTCAATCCAGGACGTGCATTCTTGTCTCTTATTCCCATTTTCTGATATTCTCAGAGTTTCCCTGTGATTGTTAGGATTCTTTTAGCTGAAAGCTTCAGAATCTCCAGTTAAACCTGACTTAATTAATGTGAAAAGATTTTCATACTATTGGAAACCTAAGACAGTTAAACCACATGTGCAAAGTCTTAATCTACAAACCAGAGAGATCTTCATATTTTTCCTCGGTAATTTCTGGAAGGAGCCCCTCCTTCTTAGTTGAGGTAACAGGATGCCAGCAATTCCAGGACCTGAATATAGGCATAAAAGCTTGGAGAAGAAAAGCAGTTTTGAAGCAGGGCCTCATTATGAAGCCCAGGAACTTACAACTGCCTCAACCCTACAAAATACTTAGATTATAAGTGCAAAGGGCTCTCTTCCTTATAATGGTCTAGGCAAAAACAAACATACAAATGAACAACAACAACAAATCACCCCCTTAGAAGTGGTGGAGCCACCTCCCCTTACCTCACTCTAGATATAAAATGGACTATACATGCACAGGAACCCCTTAAAGACATATATCCCTACCAAATCCCGGAGAAAGAATAGGGAAACTGGAGATTACAAAGTCAACAACACCATTCTCTTCTCACCAACCACCAAATCATCTCTTCATTGCATTGTTACTTTCTCTGACACTGCTAATACCAAATCCAAGGACATATCATGGTAAGAGGGTCATGTTAAGTTTGAACCTTCTGAAACTAAGTGCAATTATAATCACAGATTTGAAGTTACTTATTATGTCTTGCTTTTAAAATCACAATATCCCTTCATTAATAGGTAACTCAGAGTTAGAAATGATATTGCATTGGACAGGTTACTGATTTCCACTTTAAATTTATATATTAATAAATTAGGGATCATGGAGTGTCTGTATATGATTGAGACCCATTAAAATTATCTAAAAACATGATGAATCTTTAAAAGTTATGCGAAGGTACAATTGAGTGTTTGAAGCATGAATGATGTGAATAACCTTAGGAAACATTTCATTTGATCATGACCGGGATTTTATAAGTAAAGTATTCTTTCTGTTTTGCAGGTGAGAAAATTAGGACCCATAGTTTAAGTGACTAGCCCAAATAAGTGGTGGAGCCGGAATCTGAATTACACCGATGCTGAAGTTCATCTCAACCACCATGCTACAGAGACTCACAGAATTATCACGGCCTGAAGTATCTGTATTCTGCCTGTATTCTGTCACAACCTACTGTTCCCTAGACAGGCTCTGAATACTTTGTTGTATGTATTCGGTTACACCAAGAAGGGTCTGGATCGTTACAGAACAAGCTTGTATTCCGAGGACATTATAATATATCCAGGGAAATTAAGATAGTTCATCATTTAAAGCAGTGCCCAATACATGCCAATGGATCAGCGTGTAAAAGTTGCTACAGGACAATAGTCTTGGGTGGGTATAGCAAGAAGGATTTAAGTATACTGAAGGTTGAGTTTACATGGTTTGGTAGAATTAACACAGTACAGGAGAATGAGGAAAGCTTCCAAGGCAGTCAGTATAATTCATTTTAGGGCATTAAATGCAGAGTTAAGGACCTCTAGGGAGAATTAAACTAAATCATCTGCTCAGTACTAGAAAGTCTTCAATAGAAGCCCGGTACTAACGTTGATGTGAAACTATTACAGTCACTTCGTACAAGTAAGAAACGGTTTTCTCAAGCCCAGGAGTTTGGTGGAAGAACTGTGCCTGGCAGTGAGCAAAACCTCTCTTGATGGTGAGATGGGAGCATCAAATTTGGGGCATTTCACTTTTTTTTTACTTAACTTTTTATTGGTTCTTTGTGAGTTTCACGTCGTGCAACCCAGCCGTATTCATCTTCCTGACTGAGAAACTTGGTGATCCAGTCTGGAGCAAGAGTGGGGTCAAGATGTATCCAAACCACCATAATCTCATCCTGAGATCTACAGAAGTAGGACAGCTGCTTCCCTGCCCTCAGCCTGCATGTGTAGCCTGTATTGGCCCTCAGCCTATAACACACCTGCGCGAATAACTCTGTACCCTCACCATTGGCCCCTTGAGAAGGTCTGGCAGCCTAGCACCCAGGTTAAACCTCCTTCTCATTTATAAGGTAACACCTAGAATTCCTCCATATGTAAATGAGACATCCTGAGCACCCTGGCTCCAGCCAATGATGTACTCTCACTCTGATAGCTTCTATTTACCCCCAAAGGTTTAAATATGCCCCCCAATTAAGTGAGCTGTCTCACTGAAGCTATCTCCCAAGAAGTCTGTTTCTTGCAGATCCACAGTCAACTGAGATCCTGCACTGCACTCACCAAATACCTGGTTGAGCTTTCCTCCCCCCAATCCAGCGCAAAATGAGCCTACATATCTCAAGGAAAAAGCAGACACAGGGCAGCACCTATCTCCTCATATATGCCCTTTGCCTTTGCAACTTACCCTCAAATAAAACATGCACGACGGCATACAAAAACATCTCATCATGGAAGCTGTAATATGTCACAGTGTGTCCCAAAGTCTATTCATCTGGCCACACACTTGACTTGCAAATGTTCATTGCAATGACTCATCAGTCTGGACTGAGATCTCTGCCATCTCTGACACTATCAACATTGTATCCTTACCAGGGCTACTCTGGGTCTTTCCATTGTTGCCCTGTGTCAGGGAGATCCTGCAGCCCTGGATCAGCAGGGCTAGCCCTTTGAACTGTCCCAACAGTTTGTAGATGAAACAGATTATGGGGTGGGCCAACTCAGAGCCCTAGATCTGGGCCTGGGTGGCAGCTAAGCTGGTCAGCAAGCCCACACCAGCTCTCCCTTATCTGCACTACCAGGGTGAGCATTTCTCTGGCTTGGCCATCCAATGCTACCACCTGCAAGAGGTAGGGTCAAACTCTCACAGCTTCAAACTCTGCTCACCCTCATTGACACCTCCAGAGCCAGCTCTGCTGTATTGCCTAGTCAAAGTACAGGGGCCCGCTCTCCCAAATTCTACCACCTGTGATGGACTGGGCCAGCTCTCCTGCTTTCATGCCCTTGGTCCTGGCTCCCTGGTGCCTTAACCATCAGGGCCAGCTTCACTGTGTTGCCCAGGCAAGGTGCAGTGCCCTCTCTCCTAAGCGCTATAGCCAGTGAGGGTGCAGAGCTAGACTTCCCATTTTCATGACCCTAGGGCCAGCTCTCCTGGCTAATACAGGTGGCAAGAGGGGGGCATCATCCCTGCATCCACACCTATTCATGGTAGAAGAGCGGCAGGGCTGCCTCTCTTATGTTCTCATTCTCAGGCCTGCTAACCTACACTCCCTTGACCAGGGCTAGCCCTGCTGTGCTAGGCCTCACTCTCCTGAGTGTTACAGCAGGTGAGGGGAAGGGCCAACTCATCTTTGCTCTTGCCTTAGGAGACAGCTCACCTGTACCCCCTTCTCCAGGATTAGTTCTACTACGCAGCCCAGGTGAGATGCAGGAACTGCTCTCTAGAGTACCGCAGCATTCTCGGAGCAGGGACAGCTCCTGATGCACTCTGGGCATGCAGCTAGTGGGCTTCTGGGTGAAATCCTCCATCTGTGTTGCATGGTTTAGCAGCCAGGGGGTATCTATGGCCCGCCTGTTCTGTGCCCTGAAGCACAGGTCTGTGGTTGACATGGCAGTCTGCCAGTCTCTCTGTCTGTCTTCCTCTTCACATGCTGTGCTGCCTGGATTTGATTTGATTTGGTTTGATATTTATGAGTACCAGGCATGAGACAACTTTGACCACCAAGCCAGGCCTCAAGCTAGGATGAACCAAGGATGAACCTGCTCTACCCTTGACAGATATAAGAACAGGATCATAAACATGGTGTCTCTTTGCCTATTGCCAGGGGTTGGCATTTCAATTTTAAACCCTTTTTATGTCTATATGGGTCTCTTTTCCCAATGATTCTATATATTTTGCTAAATAAATATGCCCAAGGAAGGTCTGAACACTCTTAACAAACTAACATGAAAATTAGCAAGCAAAAGGATGCTAAAGAGCTACAGAATCTAGAAACAATACACTTTCGTATCTGTTGCAGGGTGTGGTGATGATAATAATCTTGTATTATATGTTTCATACTTGTTAAGAAAGTACATTTGAAATATTTTAGCAGTTTAAAGTGTTTGAAGTGATGGATATATTTGATGTAAGCATCCAATATTATATACATATATCAGCATCAGTGTGCATCTCATAAAATGCACAGTTATACTTCATCAAATGCCTTTTGCATTGAAAAATAAAAATTAAAAAAATCTTTTAAAGTTGAAAAATGAAAATAAAAGAATTAACCCTGTTCCTGCCAGTTCCTTTTTTTTAAATTCATTCATATCACATCCCAATTGTTAGCCCATCCCTTGTATGCTCCCATTCCTCCCTCCCTCCTGCTTTCCCCCTACTCCCCTCTCCTATGACTGTGACTGAGGGGGACCTCCTCCCCCTGTATATGCTCATAGAGTATCAAGTCTCTTCTTGGTAGCCTGCTATCATTCCTCTGAGTGCCACCAGGCCTCCCCATCTAGGGGACATGGTCAAATATGGGGCACCAGAGTTTGTGTGAAAGTCAGACCCCACCCTCCACTCAACTGTGGAGAATGTCCTGTCCATTGGCTAGATCTGGGTAGGGGTTCAAAGTTTACTGCACGTATTGTCCTTGTCTGGTGCCATAGTTTGAGCAGGAATCCTGGGCCCAGATCCACCCATCATAATGTTCTTCTTGTAGGTCCCTAGGACCTTCTGGATTCTTTTATTTCCCCATTCTCCCATGCTTCTCTAACTTAGAGTCCCAATAGGATGCCCTCTCCTCTGTACCACTTTTCTGGTAAGTGAAGACTTTCACAGGACATGTCCCTTGGGCTAGTGTTCAGATTTAAGTGAGTATATACCATTTGACTCTTTCTGGGTTCGGGGTTAACTCATTCATTATGATCATTTCTAGTTCAATCCAGTTCTATCTGCCCCTCAATACAGTCTCATTTATTCAATTGTAAGAATTTATCTCCATGCTCTTGAACTTTCTTGTAGTAAATGAACTTTCTTTCCACCTGGAGCCTCATTTTGTACTTTTCGTGGTGTTTAAAATTCTCACATATGCATACTCAGAGAGACCCCTATGCTCACTGCTGGGAAGTATTACCTCTCAGGTTGTCGAGAGCTGCATTATTGCCGCGCCTTAAAGATGGCGCTGGCTTCCGCCTTCCACCCTCCCGACGGTGAGTGCTCTCTTTGGTAAATAAGTCCTTATATGGCTTTGAGGCAAAAGCACCAGGCACATTGGTCCCCGTGACCTATACTGGACCTATGGAGAGGCTACACGCGGCTCCCCCTGATTGGCTCCTGCCTAGGATATAAGCTACAGCCCGGTTGGGGACGGGGCCACTCCTCGCTTAGCTGTATCTGCATTCCTGAGTAAACTGTCTTGAGAAGGAACCTGGTTGTCTTGCGTCTTATTCCTGCTGGACAGGAAGGGCACGGACATCATGTAGTCACATTTTGCAGTGACCCTGCTTTCAGTACCCCCATGGAAGCTCTCCCCTGTAATTCTAGTATCTAATAGTCTAGAGGAAGACGATTGTGAGCTCAAAGTTAATGTCATATGGTGTGGGTCTGGTTCAAAGAAAGAAAGAAAGAAAGAAAAAGAAAGAAAGAAAGAAAGAAAGAAAGAAAGAAAGAAAGAAAGAAAGAAAGAAACCCTCTGCTTTTAAAGATGGATACTGTAATACACCTAGCCAGCAAGTCATCGAAGGACCTACTAGGTCTTTTGGATAAGATGGCAGAGAGAGGCTGTAACCCGACTAAGGCAGAGTTAGTACAAGAGGATGGAATCTCCTTCAAATTAAAAGGAGGATTTCAGAAATCCACAGAGGGAATGTCAGAACAACAGAAAAGTGCTGAGGTGAAGGTCTTTGTCACACAGAAAGGAAGCAAATACAACACAGGCCCAGCCAACAGCCCCCAGGTATGGGGAGTCAAGAAAGCAGAGGCCTTGGTGAAAAAATTCAGAAAAGACCACAGATCTCAGACATTTTCAGTCCAGAAGTGGTCCTTCTCATAGTGACTTGGACCCTCACATATCAATCATTAGCCAAGAAGATTCTCTGCATATTTGTCCACAGGTTCTACTTTCCAGGTGGCTCTAATTTCTGTCAAGGTTTCATAGAACTAGCCAATACACTGACTTTTAGAGAGACACTAATGCAGGGTTTTAGAATGCTAGAAAACAGTAACAGTTAATTTTATTTCTATTAAGAAAAAAAGAGAGAAAGGAATGAAAAAAAGAAGGAAGAAAAGAGGGAGAGAAAGAAGCAGAGAAGAAAAGTATTGTATCTTTTTTTTTTTGCATATGTCAGTGTTGAGGTTGTTGCAACATTATATCATTTCAGTGTTTAACTTGAATATTAGAACATCAGAAATGATATTCTTCCACGAAGCCAGGAATCAAATTCAAATCCAGTCCTTTTATACCTTTCTCTATTTCCTTTGCCCTGTGAAGGATTAAAAGTAGCTTAATATTAATTATGAACGTTCATGCATTGTTACTATATGTACCAATCCCTATTCTAAGTATAGTGGCTCATTAAAGAACCCATTAATAAATGCAGCTTCAAGCTTTCATTCTAGGGAGCCTCTTTATTATTTCCAAAGAAAATGTCTTAGACAAAACTGATTATATCCAATTGGTTTCCAGGAAATGTATATTTTTTAAAATCACTAATTGCATTTTAAATATTCAGAAGTGCTTTTCTGAACAAAAGTGACCCCAAAGATGTTATTTATAATGATGCTAAATGTTCTGATAAATTCAAGAATGACTTTGCATCCTAATCTTTGATCCCTCACTTTTTCTATTTATCCTTATTTTTCCTTTTCTTTCTTTCTTTCTTTCTTTTTTTTTTTTTAATTATTTTTGTTTTTACCAGTTCTCATGGTGACTAATCCAGTAATAAGGCCAAAGTTGAATCTTTGTTTGGGTACATTAGTCACATCATCTACATCTTATAATCTCAGTGGCATCTTGGGTCAGAACCAGCTGCCAACCAGTATTTAAAAGTCTTTCTACTGGCCATTCCAGTATATTTTTATACTAACTATTTTGGTACAATTTTTGTTATTGCCTATCCTTCTACCACAGTTTTATCCTATCCAACTCACATATTGATGATTCATAGCTTCAGAGACTTACATCATACTATATTGGTTTGTTAAATTTTGCTGTGTTGAGAGTTGATACTAAGATATCATGTATGTACGAAAGATCCCTATCACGCTGCTACTCCCCCAACCATACCATCCCTTCCAGTCTAGTACTTTATCATCCTAAGTTGCTTCTGACTGCCCATTCTAGTTAGTATTTTACCTTTCTGTAGCTTTAATAAAGAGTTGCCAGAAGTAAGTGTGCTGTAACAATAGTCTTTAATCACTGTCTTATTAGAAATACTATTCTGGATTGAATTCAATCCCTTAAAAATTAATGCTTTAAGAACTTAACTCTCAGTAGCTTACAATGTGATCTTTTAGACAGTAGAAGTTTTACAGTTGCAGCTAATTAGCTTGAGGCCATACTCGAGTAGGGTGAACCCTTGGTTCCATAAAGTTGATATCCTTACAAAAAAGGCATTTGGTTGGAGGTTCAATACTGGGAGATTTTGACTATAAAGAAAGATATCTGAGTGAAGCATTTTATTCATTAATTTGCTTGGTGCTGAGACAAAATACCCGAACAGAGTAATGTAAGGTAGGAATGGCACATTCTGGGTCATTTGAAAATATGAGGGAAATGGACAATTTTCATGATTGATTCTACTTGCCAAAATTGAATCAATATCAGATAAACAAATTAAATAGTCCCACTTCTCCCATAGAAATAGAAGCAATCATTGATAGTCTCCCAACCAAAAAAAAAACAAAAAACAAAAAACAAACAAAACAAAAAACAAAACAAACAAACAAACAAAAAACCAAAGCCCAGGGCCAGATGGTTTCAGTGCAGAATTCTACCAGACCTTCAAAGAAGAGCTAATACAGATACTCTTCAAGCTACTCCAAAAGATAGAAATGGATGGAACATTAACAAATTCATTCTATGAGACCACAGACCCAACAAAAATAGAGAATTTCAGATGAATTTCTCTTACAACCTTTGACACAAAAATACTCAATAAAATACTCGCAAAACAAATACAAGAACACATCAAAGATATCACTCACCATGACCAGGTAGGCTTCATTCCAGGCATGCAGGGATGGTTTAATATATGGAAATCCATCAATGTAATGCACCATATAAACAAACTGAAAGAAAAACCACATGATCATCTCCTTACATGCAGAAAAAGCATTTGACAAAGTCCAACACCCATTCATGTTTAAAGTTTTGGAGAGATCAGGGATGCAAGGCACATTACTTATCATCATAAAGGCTAAATACAGCAAGCCAAAAACCAGCATCAAATTAAATGGAGAGATACTCAAGGAAATTCCTCTAAAATCAGGGACCAGACAAGGCTGCCCACTTTCTTCATACCTCTTCAATATCATTCTTGAAGTTCTAGCCAGAGCAATAAGACAAAAGGAGATCAGGGGGATCCAAATGGGAAAAGAGGAAGTCAAATTATCCCTATTTGCAGATGTTATGGTAGTATACATAAGTGACCCCCAAAATTCCACCAGAGAACTTCTCCAGCTGATAAACACCTTCAGAAAATTGGCTGGATACAAAATCAACTCAAAAAAGTCAGTAGCCTTCCCATGTACAAATGACACTCGTGCAGAGGAAGAAATTAGGAAAACTACACCCTTCATGAAATCCACAAGCAATATAAAATATCTAGGAGTAACTCTGCCCAAGCAAGTGAAGAACTTGTTTGAAAAAAATTTCAAATCATTGGAGAAAGAGATTGAAGATGACATCAGACGATCGACTCTACAACTGCCTCAGTATACCATGACCTGTGGAAGTTGGCCTTTGACAGCCACTTCTCCTAATAGAGCATTCCCTATGGTCCAAACATTGAAACACATGAGCCTATGGGTTAACACCTATTCAAACTACCACATCCCACTCCCTAGCCATAATATAATGAAAAAAAAATGCGTTTAGTTCAACTTCAAAAGTCGCCATTGTCTATCACAGTTTCAACAATGTTTAAAAGTTCAAAGTCTCTTCTGAGCTTCATGCAATCTCTTATCTGCAATCATCTATAAAACCAAAATCAAAAGGCAGATCACATACTTCCAACATATCATGGCACAGGATATACATTACTTTTCAAAAATCTAAGGAAAGGAGCCCAGTAGGAAACAACTGGACCAAGGCAAGACCAAAAAAAGCAGCTGAGCAAACTCCAAACTCTGCATCTCCATGTGTGTCATCAAAATTCTCTTCAGATCTCCACTCCTTTCATGCTTGTTGACTGAAATATACTTCTTCCTCTTGGGGGAAGGGGCATATTTCTACTCCATGTTAGCACTTTTCCTCAGCAGGTGTGCCACAGCTCTGACATCTCTAACCTCTCGGGCTCTCAAAGGCAATTCAGGCATCAGTTTCACAGGTACACACGCTCTGGGCCTCCATGCAGGGACACCTCCGCTACACATCTGGCCTTAGTGACTTTCCTTAGTCTCTGAGGGAGATTCCATAACCCCTTCTGTCATCGAACATAATGCTAGAATCATGTGGCTGAAGCTGCCAAGTTTTTGCTGCTTGCTGGGGCTGAAACATGGCCCCCTTGTTAAATGATATCTTCATCAGCTTTTTTCTTCAATGGTTTCCTTCACTGCCTAAAGGTGTATGTCATGGAACTTGCTCTGTAAACCAGGCTGCCCTTGAATTCAGAGGTCTGCATTCTCTGTTTCATAAGTGCTAGGACTAAAGGTGGGTCCTACTACATCTGAACCTAAGTTTTCTTTCATTCCTTTTCACAAGAGCGATGCTTAGCTGGGTGGAATCTTGCCCTGAGGTCACCACTCCCTTAATTCTTGGTGCCCTGTTAACCCTCAAACCATTCATTTTTCTATTTTTACCTACTAAGCTTGCTCTGTTTCATCGAAATGCTCCTCAGAAAGTGAACTAGAAGACAGAGTCTATGCTAGGCTATTTTGAGATTTCCTTTACCACATCAATTAATCTAAATCTCTTTACCTTAGCCTCAGGTATACTTTTCTGACATGGCCAAAAAGCAGCCATATTCTTCACCAAAATTTTACAAGAGCAATCTCTATAAACTGTATACTGAAATTTGTCTCCTTTGGAGTCAGTTGAGTTCTATGGCCCATTAAGCCCCTTTAAAAGTATTCCACTAGTTTCCTGATCCAAAGTGTTAATTCTACATTCCTCCAAACAAAAGCATGATCAGGGACAAAAATCATAGGGTCTACGCAGTGCCTGGTACCAACTTCTGTCTTAGTTATGTTTCCCACTTCTGTGAAAAGACACCAATGACCAAGACAACTTTTATAAAGGAAAACATTTTATTGGGGATGGCTTACAGCTTTAGAGGCTTAGTCTATGACCATCATGGTCTAAAGCATGGAAGCATGCAGGCAGACATGATGCTGAAGGATCCAAGAGTTCTTCATATTGATCCGTAGGCAGCAGAAAGGGAACCAACACACTTACTAAATTTAAAAGACAATGTTTCAGCTAGACAGGCTGCCCGGAGAGTTTCAGATATCCTCCTGTTTCTGCTCCCCCCCCCTAGTGCTTAGTTTATAACCACTGTCCCTGAGTATGTGCATGCTAGAGATCCAAACTCAAGTGCTCATGGTTGTACATCAGCACTAACGACTGAGCCAGTTTTCTATCCTCCCATTTAATTTCATTACAGAAAAAGTGAACAGACATAAAGTAGTTTGATTAAATCAAACAAGTTCATATATAAAATACTATTATACAAATAGTTTCATTATATAAGTAGGAGGTTGTCTAACCATGGCAAATGAGCTCTGATAACTCCACATAAGGAAAGGTCCTTACTTCTGGGCTAAGAATCTGTGACTTTGGGCTTGAATGACTTAGTGACTTAGTTTGTGCCTCTGAAAAATTGCGCTTACCTATTTGGTAAGAGAGAGAAAATAGATTTATACTCATGCATAGAATTAATTCCTGCCATTTGTCTTTAAGTTGTTGTTGTTATACCATCTTGTGGCCAGGTTAATTTTTGTATGTATTTTTTTTTAACCTTAGGTTTTCATCTAGGACACTATATTTATTTTAGATTTCTTGTGGGATGGAATAGAAAATACAAAAGCAGAGCATAGGAATTATTCCTAGAAGCATTGCCCTACTAAAATAAATGATTCCTAGGTAACCCAGAGAGTTAAATGCCCATTCTTAGTTTTTCTTCCACTTAAAAATAAACAAACAAAAACAACATGTATAGTACAGGTCTCTAGCCTATGGAATAATGCCATCTACGTTTGTGTGTGTGTGTGTGTGTGTGTGTGTGTGTGTGTGTGTGTGTAAAACTATTCCTGGGGAGTTATGAGAAAATATCTACCTCTCCCCAGCAATATAGAGAACAGATGACAGACCAAAGTAAAGATACTGCCACAGTCTGAGTTCAATGAGTCATGGTGAGTTCCATAAGTCTTCTTGAGGTTACTTGTAGGAATATGGATGAGGGACTTCTCATAGTAACATAAAGGACTCAAAGCCAACTGCATGAATAAAATCCTATCACAAACCTGAAGTATACTATTAATCTTATAGCCAGCTCAATAATTTGGAGAATGCTCTTCCTAGGTAGTTCAGTTGGTTAGAGTCACTTTTCAGGCATCTCTGATGGTAGCTATTTTCTTCAGGTAGATTCATATTTTCCCTGCTTCTTCCATGTATCTTGGCTGATCTGAGCATCTTCTAGGCAACTCAGTTTTTGAGAGTATCTCTAAACAGTCCTGATATTTGTGTTTAGGGAGGGAGAATCTTAGTGAATATGACCAGTTTCAGAAATTTCCTGAAGCCTTTGCTGTTTACTTCCTGATGTTGTCATTTATCACTGCTGGGTGGACTGCTTATCTCCTCTTTGAATATCTAATTTTTTTCCCCTTTTGATATCTTGGATCTTAGTTTCCCTTCAAAATGGAAGGTTTCCATTTTGAAACAACAGAGGAAACAAGAGCCAAGGCAAGTCTTTGCACCTCAGTCAACAAATGTCCTCACTGACACACCCACAGAGACAGAAACTTTGTAGTGTTGAAGTGTGTCCTTAAAGTAGACTATAATGTGTCAGTCTCCATATGCAGAGAAAGGCCTTGTTGAATCTGGGCACGGGGATTTTTTTCCATGTTTTCATTTGAAATGAAGTGAAGGATATCAGTGACAAGGCTCTGCTCGACTTCTTACTAATTCTAGAATTTCTCACCACTTTCCTGATGGCTTCTAAATGACAATCATTTAAGTGTTTTGATTAGTGATGTCAAAGAAAAAAAAATTAAGAAAGAAAAGTTCCTGAAGAAAATACATCAGTTAGCAAAGAGTTAATGACTTCACTTTAGTCTGAAATTTCAAAAAGTTAGTGTTCTCATAAAGTGAAAAACAGGTTTTTTTTTCTTTCAGATAATTTAATACATTAGCCTTCCCTCTGCTATTTCTTTTTCTTTTGAATTAAAAAAATTTTACTTTCTTAGAAATAGATATAATATCAACATAAAGAATTTAAACTAGCTTATTCTCAGTTAAATTTAAAATAGCTATATCTATTTAACTTTCCAAATAACAAAGTAGTTATCAATAACTTAAAGATCAGATAATAAAAGTGTGCATCTTTCATTATTGTTAGAAAAGTACTGAACAAAACAATTTAAGCATCAGAATTAATAGTACAATATGGGATTTCTGGTTTTATTTTTATGTAAACTGTGTTTGGGTTGCTCCTTGGGTCTGTTTTATGACATTGCAGCTGATTGTGCTAATGAGCTAAGAAGTAGACTCTTCCCTGGTCACATCTTCAGATGAGACCTCAGTAGACACGAAGTTCTTCAGAATGCTCAGCGAAAGTACACTCACAATCCCAGCACTCCAGAAGGCAGAGGCGGGTGGGTAGCACTATAAAATTACTTCAAAAGAAAAAAATGTGATAAAATTACATATTAGTTGTCTGGCACAGTGACACATGCCTGTAATCCCAGCGCTCAAGGACACAGAGGCAGGCTGATTGATGTGGGAGTTTGAGGCCAGCCTGGTCTACAAAAGGAGTCAAGGATAGCCAAGGCTACACACAGAGAAACGGTGTCTCAAAAATCAAACACACAAACAACAACAAAAGCAAAATTAAAATATATGTATGTGTGCAGTGTGTATGTGTGTTAAAATCGCTGTTTGTTGGAATGATTTATTCCACGGTAAACACACAGATTAATAAGATAGTGGATATTAAAAGATGAATTTGGAGTATGGTGACACCATTCAGAAATTCTTCAATGGTACCACCTTAGTTTCCTTTCTAATATATTTAAAATGCTGAATCCCACACAAAGTAATATGTCATGTCATTCACTTTTAGCCTACCGCTTTCAAGCTACTGTGACCTACTTACATTATTAGTGCCTTTCCTTAACATGTTTAGTCACCACTTTCCAAATGGAGAAGTTAGAAATGTTCAAACCGAGTTGGGCAGTGGTGGTGGACACAGTTAAGCCTAGCACTCAGGAGGCAGAGGCAGGCCTAGTCTCCAGAGCAAGCTCCAGGACTGCCAGGGCTGGACACAGAAACCCTGTCTTAAAAACAAAACAACCAACCAACCAAAACAAGCAACAGGAAAACATGTTAAAACTAGGACAGACATAGGGGGAAAAATGGAGGCATGAAACAGAAATTAGTGTGAGCCTCATGTTGTGCTGAGAACTGAAATCTCCAAAGCTGTTGCCATGCCTGCTATTATAGTCCTGTTCAGAGATGGGAACACTGAGGCACCAGGAGACCCAGGAAATGGCTAAGCACTTACAGTTAGGAAACAGCAGAGCTCAGAGTAGAGGTCTAGCTGAGGAGCTCATTACACCGAATCACCCTTTCCTACATTCTCTTTTAGAAATGATGCCCATCCTTTCACACTGTAACCATGCAGTAGTTAGGAACTCATTTTACAGTAAGGTTACTTTTCAGAAGGGAGAGGGATGTTATACAAGGGCTCCTGACGTCCATTTGTGTTCCTGGCTCTATGTTCTCTCAGAAAAGGAGAAGATAGGAGACAGAGAAAGCATTTGTCTAGGAAAGAGAGTGAACACAGACAGGGGTGGAAGTCCTGTGGAGACATCAGTGAGCGTTTCCGTTGCTGTCATCCTGTTTTGTTTTATTTCTCAAAGCAAAGGTTATAATTTACACTGTAAGATAAAAAAGATACTGCCATTTAATTTTTCTACAATTAATATACATAGGGATATTTTACAGTTTGCACTTCTACTTACCTACTTACTAAAAATAGATAGCAATTAAATTCTTTCTTATGGGACGGCAATATTCCTGGTTTCATGTGAGTGATCACCTATCCCATCTGTCTGTTGAGTGCCGGAGACTTTTTTTTCTGCTATTGTTTAAGGGGAGAATCATGCACATTAGATGTGGGAGGGGAGGGCGACAGCTCAGGGTATTTGGCTAATTAGTACAGACAAGTATATGGTTACAAAAATAAAAAATATAAAACAACTGAGGTAACAGCATTTCTCACTCCCCCAAAGCACACACTACTTCAAGGGCTCAAAGTCAGTATGAAAACGGACTTGTTGACAGCTGGAAAGATTCGTGAATGTCATGCCTACATTCCCTCCACTGCTTAGATAGTGCTTTCTCTCTCTCTCTTTTTTTTAACACTTAAATGTCAACAAGTTTGAGTCAGTGTAAATAGGTTATCTCCACATCAGTCAGTGACAGCAAAATCTCTAAACATTAGAAGAAAAAGGGAAAAAAAAAGAAAGAAAGGTTTTTATGTTTCTTTGTCAAAAGCTCATTTATTCATTGCTCATAGCTCATAGCCACCATTTCATAAATGTTAGAAGGCTTATAAACATGTATCAAAATTACTTTTTCCCTAGTGATAAATGATTTACTAATAGTTTGAGGCCTCCTGTGTAACATAGCCCTAGACTCCACAGTGTAAATTTGTCTCATAAATAAGACATGATTATGTTCCTTTCATAATCTCAGTAACAAAATCTTACTGGAAAACATAAAGCAACTGGTGTGATTCAGAGTGAATGCTGGTGCTTGGCCAGCATGCTACAAGGAAATGCCTCTTAATGGGAGACTCTTCTCTGCGTAGTTGCTAGTACTGTTAGCAGAAACAGCTAGATCATTATGTATTTGAATTTGTGTGGAAGAGTGGCCGTGAATGCATTTACTTTCATTATATATCCAAGAAAACCCTAAATCAAAATTGAAGTCATACCTCCAGCACGGGGGATGGAATTGGAAGCAGAAGCAGAGACTAGAGTAAATGTAGCCATTGCTTGACACACCCCCCCATTAAGATATTTTCCACATCACAAAACTAGACAAGCAAAAATAAGATGAAAAGAAGATGATTGAGCACAGATATGATATGTGGTTAGGAAAAGAAGAAACCAAGCAAGATCTTGAGGTAAGTCAAAGTTGTTACACTTTTACAGAAGTCTAAATAAAGAGCATGCTCCAGCCTTCTTTCCACTACAGCTTGCATGCTTTTTCTTCCACTCATGCTTGCTTTCTGCCACCTGTGGAATTCATCTATACCCAAATGGTTTGACAATGGGCACAGCGCAATAAGGTATTGTCTTAAATATTTATTAATGCTTTCACACTTCATTTTTAAAAACCATCTCATCCAGGTTATCTAAAAGAAGAATCTTTGTTCAGTACTTGGTGTCAAACTCAGGCTCTTTGACATGATAGGCAAGCACTTTAACGCTAAGTTGATTGACCTAGAAACACCTAATCAGATTGCACAGCTCTTCAACGTGGAATACTTACTGACAGTTAATTTTTCTTTGAAACTAACTGATGCTTCTGATTCTTCTATCACAGAATTTTTGAATAATAGAGAGCACCTAGGATGAGGAAACATGGGGGATCAGCTATATCTTGCTTATATACCTTGTTCATATCTTATATCGAAATTATTTCATTGATCAGCATTTGACTCATTATTGAACACTGATCTCTGTGACAGGTTGTGTTTGGGATTATTATTCCTTTGTGCATTTATAAAGAGAATTCTGGTTTTCACCTGCATAAATCAATGATATCAGTGGGAAGATTAAGCCTTTTAACTTCTGTTGGAACAACATGGGTTCATGTCATAATTTTGGAAAACATATTTATATAAAGAAATATCAAGCCTTTTCTCATTTCTCATCAATTATCCTATTTCCTGACTAAAAAGAAGATGTGAGGGCTACGTACAATTCAGCCACCATTCTGGGTTTCACTTAGTGTTTTTGAAAATGTGCCTATGAGTAATGAAGATGAGGAAATTGAAGGAATTCCAGAATCACAATTCTAGTTCAGGGATTTTGTAGTTGTTTTTATTGTTGGTATTTGAGATAGAGTCTCTTTATGGATTCCCGTCTACTTAGAACTTATTACGTAGACCAGGTTGGCCTTGAACTCACAGAGATTCTCCTGCTTCTGTCTCCCTATTGTTGGGTTTAAATTCATACAGCACCATACCTGGCATCTGAACTTTTTTATCTATGTGTTTTTCCACCCTTAATTGACAACCAAATAAAATTCCCAATGAACAGCTGTTTTTGTGTTGTTTAATTTCCCTGTCTCCTCATTCTCAACCTCAAATTACATGAGGTGAACGAATGGGTCCTGATTGGTTGCAAGCAAGAATGATAACTTGATTTCTATCACCACATTAATGATTTAGGCTTGACTATGTGGCAGACGTTTTCCTAAGAGCATATCTAATCAGTAATTATTTATAGGCATTCATATGCTTAAAAAACTAGACTCTTTATATTTTGCTATTTTGAACCGAGTGAAAACTATAATTACCATATTGGAACCACAAGGGGCTTTAGTGTATAAGGGTAAAAGTATAGGTTGGTGTTACTGGACCAAAGTTTGCATACCACTCAATTACCAAGATTCTGGAACAGACAACGGGTGGAGGAAATTCGGATGTATTCAAGGGTATGCACTTACGGAATATAGAGAATCTAGTGTCCAGTTCAGTTTCACAAAGGACCTCATCTAAAGGAGGGAGAACATGGAAAAGAGATGAAGGGGCAGAAGACTGCATAGTAGGTAGGGTTTTCTTATAGGGACATCATCTCCCTTAGGCAGAAAAAGCATAATCACTCTTGACCTCCTGGAGCTATATCCAGTCACTATTAAGACAAATACATTGTTTCTGCAAGTTAAATATTGTAGCAATATTTGGAGATTGTGTTCGTTGGGGGCACAGGTGCACTTTGATTTCATGAGAAGGACACCAGATGTTCTACAAACCTAAAACAAGGCCTAGAAAGCCAGTCAAAGAAGAAGCTTTTCAACAAAGGGGAATCTTAAAGGAATGGCCACTGTTCCGTTGGCATACTGAGGATTCAGAGACCTCTGAATGGAATCCCATGTTCCTACAATGAGCCGATCATTGCCCTACCTCAGGACATGATCTACCTTTGGAGATTTGATATATAAAGCAACATATGTCTTTGTTATCTATGTCATTTTCTGTTGGGCTTTCTGTTACTTTAAGCTAAAACAATCCTAAATAATGCAGAGGTATATTATCGTATGTATGATTTTACCATAGTGCTGGAGTCAGGCGAATTAATAGGGGAGACAGACAGAGGTGAGAATGATAATGATGAACTTCAGGTAAAGACAAGGTGACTTAGAACCAAGGAAGGCATTAAATGCTGAGAATACACATGTGGGGCAACCCGAAGGACTGGTGATTGTGAGGATACCCAGATTTACAGTTTGTCTTGAGTCTACCCTATTAACATGTTTTTGGTTGTATAGTAAATTAATAGATAGTAATGTGTTTAAATGTCTTCAACCGGGTGATATCTTGCTGCTGAAAGATAGGATGGCATCTCTATTGAAAACCACAGGGGAACATTGGTAAATAATTTATGGCTGGTTATCATTAAAAACTAAGAACTTTCTGGGTGTGTTGGTCCACATCTTTAATCTCAACCCTTCAGAGGCAGAGCTCTGTAAATTTTAAGCTATCTGTGTGTGTATCAAGTTTCAGGCCAGCCAAGGAGATACATATACATATATATCTCAAAACAAAACCCAAAAATTTTAAAGGGACTTAAAAATTCAAAAAATTAACTGACTTTCTTTAATATAATCCAGGTAATAAAGAAATGTAATGCAAAATATATTGAATTTGTAGAGACTTTATAACTTGATTTTACGATAAGTATATACATTCCTTAAAGAAAAAGAAACAAATGAAGACCTTGTTTTCATTCCAAATGAAATTATACTAGAACGAGCAGTTTGTAAAACCATAATGTATATACAGTTTACATATATATATATATATATAAACATGTGTAAACAAATGCATCATCTGTAACTCTCATTTTAAATTAAGTCTATTATTAACAATTTCCTATTATGTTTGACATTGCACATAGGAAGTACTGAGAATTTTTTTTTAAAGCACTGAATGGACTTTTGTGACATATAGATACTCAAACTAAAAATCGCAAGCTAATTAAAATGAATACAAAGATGGGAAGGGCACTTTTGGGGATTCTGTAATTTGACTTGTTATCTGAAAAGCTAATTTGTTCTTCCATTTGATTATTCCCTTTTGTATACCATCAATTGTGCCAGTCTTCTATCTGCTATGAATGTTCTCTTGGACCACTGTATATCTTCCCTTTTTATCTACCTGTCCATTGTCTCTATATTTTCCTCCTATATGAGATTTTACAGCAATCAAATTCAAACTAAAGTGTTTTGTACATATCTGATGACTGCCCATGAGAGTCAATAATACAAACAACATGCCCAACCCTTCATCATTTGTTACTATGGATTGTGCCCCATGCTCAAATGTGCCAGGTCAGCCTTCCAAATACTGGTAGGAAATATGCCTTAATGTGCACTGTGTGTAGTAGAGTCACACTCCAATTTCAGCACAGGTTTTACATTTTAGTTCCCACTCATAATCTAAATAAACATAATGTTTCATGGCTTCGATTTATTTCAGGCATGCTCTCTCTGAAGGATTTAAAAATTAAAATGCCTTTATAGCAGAGGGAATGTTTATCCATTTAAGATGCTTAGAAATATAGGGACTTTTCCATGTGATCCAGGTTTTGAATAAAGGAGAGGATCTTTTTTGAGCTATATTTAACAAGTAGCTTGTTTCAGCTTCAATATTAGCTTGATTTACCATCTGCAGAATTACCAATAACATGATGCATTTATTACCCGTAAAAGCTATTAGCAGGTCATTTTGTTCAGTTCATCATATGTGTCTTGAGACACAATCTGGCGTCTAACAGATTTTCATACATTGATGTCGCAGGGAATCAGACTGTTCTTTAATTGATTGTTTCTTGCTAGACTCCTTTTGATTAAAACAGGTTATGCTATTTGCTTTTAGCTCCACATTTCACCACTTCAAAGTCTAGCCACAAAGAGGAGAAAATTTCTCATTTCTCTGGATACTTTTCTTCGTTGTGAATGTATGTATTTAAAAGCCAGTCACAATCAAGGGATTTAAAATAAGACTCCATTTTTCCAATCTATGGCTCCCTCAACAAGAACACAATCCTTCCCATGCCTTTCAAAACTGAGATTTATCTTTTCCTGCCAAGTCATCGAATTTTGAACCTCAGAACCTCAAGTGAGTTCAGATCACAGGGAGCAAAGGAAGTAGGAAGGGCTCCCTCAAAGCACTTTCCTTCACAATTTGCACAGACCCTGATGAGCAAAGCTGAATTGTGCTGATAGAGTTGCATCCTGCTCCGGAGGGAGAAGAAAAATCAGTCTTTTGCTAAACTGGCATTAGGAAGCCCTATTTATATTGTTCATTAGAGCAAGGAGATTGGGAAAATCCTGAGGCAGCCCCTTTCTCTGAGGAAATAAAAAGGAGAGAGACAGAGACAGAAAGACACACACATAAACACGCACACATATACACACACACATACACTCACACTGAGAGAGAGAGAGAGAGAGAGAGAGAGAGAGAGAGAGAGAGAGAGGTGGAAGAAAACTCCAGAAGACAAGTGAACACAAGAGAGGCCAGGGGTCCTATCTCAGGACTCCTGGCCACATTCCCTACACAGTTAACATCATAAACCAAAAGAGAGAGAGAGAGTAACTGGAGAGTAATGAGCTCAGTCCTCAAGGATACGAGTGAGCAGCAGCTTGCAGGCTCAAAACAAGAGCCCAATTCAGCACTCAAAGGGGTTTTGTTTGCCCAATGACAGAAACAAACATAAAACTTTATATCATGTGACATTAGAAGTGCTGTCGCCCTTCCCTCAGGCTTCTATGTGCTGCAGACAAAGGCCATCAACAGCTCCTTTGTGCTCTGTCTTCTGTCTTCATGGCTGAGTTGGCCCATCATTCGTGTCCTCAACTGTCCCTTCCAGGTAAAATTCCGAAGCCCTCTTTCACAGGCTAGCAGGTCGTGGGGTCTACTTGTTCACAAAATAATATTCTGATCAGAACAGTATTCTTAGCTTGTCACAAATTTTGCAAGAAGCAACCATCATTTTGAACCGTATATTCAAACTCTTGCCTTTTCTAGTCTTTCTATATGTAGTGAAATGTTTGATTCATTTATTTTGGGAATCCATACACACTAAAATAAATTAGTTATCTTTTCCTTTTAATAATGATTAACTACTTGGAACTCATGCTAGATCCAGACAAAGTTTCACTTCATAGCATTGTAAGAGCTTTTGAGGGTTAAGCTTGAAAGCTCTGTGATGCACTGAGGAAAATTCATGTTAAGTTGTATCTTTAGAAATTGTTTTTACTCTAAAATTTATTTAAAGTCATGTTGATCATTTGGAATAGTATAACTAAATGTAATAGACAGTCTCTTGGTGAATAGTTCACATAAATTGAAAAGTTTAAATGGCTTAAAGTAGCTTTGAAACATTGTATAGACAAAAGAGCCGGTTACCATGCTTAAGTGATGGGAGTTTAATGTTTTTTTTCATATATTAGCTGAGCTCCCCAATGGTGAAGGATCCCTTTTTCATACTATAGAAGTGGATTAAAAAGAAACATTATGATTTAACACATATAATGCCTTATTTAGAGTCCTTTTACCTGTCTGCAATAGTCATGAAATTCAATGAGGTGAACTTTCATGGCTCAGAGTTCATTAACCTTCAAATATACAATAAATAATGTACACTGGGGACAATTTACTGAAATATGATCTTGTCTCTTCTCATGATATGACCCCCCCATATACATGGCTATGAAATTTTAAAAAAGAAAAAGAAAGCAGGGATCACACTAGTCTCTTGCTGGCATACTTGTAGAAATTGGCACTAATAGTATTTGTTATGTAACTCTTGAAGGATCAGAATAAATCCTGCCCATGAAAGTGTAGTTACATAAAGTCAGTAGAAATGACTAAAGTGAACCAACTTTTCATTTGTGATATAAAATAAGCCATATTTTCACAGAAGCCATTGCCATGAGAGAGAATGGCTTGTATTAAATATGCACTTAAGCAACTGACTAAATGGATATGAAGTGATTTTATTTTTCAGAAAATAGTTAGCTTCCATGGACGAAAACATGAACTTTTACCAGTATTCCTGTGGGAAAGAGGGGTGGAAAAAAATCAAGGCAACGTTCTTTGAAATATTCTTCAATGTTATCTCATCTAATCCAGGCAGCAAAGATACAAAATCTGTAGGTTGCATTCAGCAGTCCCAGGCCAGCCATTCACATGGATAAAAAAGCTAAAGATCTTCGAATAGTGGTCCAACAGTAACATCTTTAAACACACACACTCATGCAAACACACACACAATCAAATACTGCATAGAATTTTAAAGTAGGTCTATTACTATATGACACTAAATACATTATATTACCTGTGATTCTCAGGAAAAAAAATTGGAGCCAACATAATATATATGCATACATATACCTACTGTCTACATCTCTATGTATATGTAGAGTTGCATATATGCACGTGTATTTGCCTTTACACACACAAAGAAAAAAATTACTTACAATAATTATGGAGCTGAAGAATTCCCCAGATCTTCATTTGTCAAAAGGCAGTCATAAGTGAGAAGTCTCAGCATAGCTCTAGTATGTGAAAGTCCTGAGACTCGGAGTAGGAGATGGTAATATAGCTTCAGTTAAAGTCTCCCCTCCCCCCTTTTTTTTCTCATAGCGGGACAATTCCATTTCATTTTATGAATTCTCACAATTCGGTAAATGGCATCTGAGCAGTATGCTTTAGTCCATTAAATTATAATTAAATTGTTTTGGAAGTCTGTGCCATATGCTATGATATTTTGTATTATGATATAAATACAATAAAAATATGATAATATTATATATACACGAATGCTATAGTCTTTGATTTCACATCTTATTCTCCTTGTAATATCATGAGACCTCTATTTTTCTCCATCTTGTAAATATAGTGACTTAAGACCCAGAGGAGTGATTGCGATAAGGCGGCCTATCTCAAGCCTGCAGCCACACCCTACACATCCTATCAACATAACAGTTACAAAGACACAGTGAGTAAGTTGCCCTCAGTGGCCTCCCTCCACCCCTTTTCCACTCTGAATTTAGTTTCACTTTTTCTTCTGATAGTATTGGTCACTTGTTGACTTGAATTCTGCTTCTAGACAAGTGACTAACACCTGATCAAGTCATGTTTTCCTCTCTGTCTCCCTTCACACACATACTAGTGACTAACACCTGATCAAGTTATGTTTTCCTCTCTGTCTCCCTTCACACACATACTGCACCTCCTCTTTCCATTGTTTGAGACTGTCATATTCTAGAAACTTGCCATTGACCAGAATTACCAAATAGTGAATAACTGCATTTGGGGGACATATAAAGTTCAATTCCTGTTAGTCCCTGATCATAACATTTTCATCAATGATCAATAGCCTTGCTCTGTTTATGCTTTTTAAAAAGTCAACTTAAAACTATTTTAGTGTGAATTCACTAATATTAAAACCAATACTACTCACACTGCACGGAAGCTATATGGTGACAGCACTATTCCGTAAGTTATATCACAACCTTTTCGGAAATCACTAGGCACATTTCCTCAGTATGCTTATGGACACTTCAAACAGAAAAAGATCATCAACAAGATCCACAAACTTACCAACCCTACAGCTGTAAGCATACCACAAAGCCAGCATCTGTTTATAACATGAAAGCTGAAACAGGAAGCCAGAGCATTGCCTTGTTTGGTCTGGGCAGAGAATATGTCACAAAACTCAATTCCTCATGTTGCTCTGATGATGTGCATGGGAACAAAGTCTGGCAAAGCATCACCAGGGTTGATTTGGGGGTTACACATAAATATTAGTGAGTAGGCAAACTCATGTGTACAGAATATATGCTCAAAAATAAAATGTCCACAAATAAATGAGGGTCAGTAAGGAGTGCACTCCACTGCCTTTTGCTTATCTCGTTCCTCGTGTGCCCATTTTCTTCTCTGTTTTCTTATGCAGAAATACATAAGTAAATTACACAAACTTTATTTTCCTCTCTGCTCATCCAGACCATCATTTGATTCTGCTTTGCAGTCTGTGGTATTATTCTAAACACATACACACGCTCAGTCTTTAGCTGCAAATCCTTTCAGTACACATCTATGTTGTCAACAATGTTGTGGCTGATTATAAAGTATAATAATTTTATATAGCAGAATTTCTGCTTGACAAATGGTTTTTAAAATATTCCTGATAACTCAACAGAGAATCAAAGGTAGATCCAGAGATTCTTACTTTTGTCTTTCTTTCACTGACCTCTAGAGCACCTCACGCTACATGGGGGTGAGGATATCTATAGTCTTGATTATTTTTAAGCTTCGAATTACTTGCATTTAATTTACCAATCTGTTCTTCATTGTAGACAAGTAGAATTTACAAAGGCAATTACAGTGGTTTCCTGTGACTTTGAAGGATATATATATATATATATATATATATTAGTGTTAATTAAGTAGAAGAGGAGAATGGAGATTGCTGGTGATTTTTCCAGTGGAAACGAAACGATTGTAGTCATCTTCACAGCATTAATTGCTACATAGGGTAGGAGATTAATATTTTTAACATTTTAAGTGGTTTTGCATAAATGTTAGCAATAAGCAAGTCATTTTATGTCTTATGGGTTTGCATTTTTAATAATACTGGAATGTTAGCCTTCTCATAAAGGGAAGATTACAACCAAACTGAAATAGTGTTTCAACCTTGCTAGTTATGTGCAAACTGACCCTGTGTACCCTCTTGGGGGGGACTCTCAAAGACAGTGGTACTGCTGAGAAAGAGAAGGAGGTAATTTATTTTTAATTTTCCTTACTTTTGTGAATTTAGTGCTGAGAAAGGCTAATGGCACTAGCCAAAGGCTCCAAGGAATAGATGCCATGAACAGTTTGCATCTTTTATTTCATTATGTTAGTTTCTTACTTTAAGCATTCTTTTAAGAATGGATCATTAAATCAGTCAAACTGTTCCAACACATAATCTGGTATATGTTTTGCAAAATAATTAAATGCAGCCAGATTCATTATTTAAGTAGGAAAAGGGGTTTGCACATATCGTGATTCTTTATTCTTTCACAATGACTGTTTCCCACGATAGAGCAATCCTCGTCAAGGACATGGCAAGAAGACTCTGGCCCATCAGAAGCTGCAATCTGTGGATGCCGTTTGTGTCCAGACAAACAAAGTATGTCTGATATCTTCAGATAATGTTGGGATTTTGTATACTTAGTCAGCAGTGAGCTTCTAAAGAGATACTAAGACACTGAGGTCCAGCAAGGCTACTGTGAAGGTAACCTTTGTGCTGCTAGCCACGTGAATAGAAAGAGCAAGCTATTCACAGATATGAGGGGAGAGGTAGCATTCAGTAGTTCAAAGAGCAGAAGCCAAGACATGTGGTGGATTTCAGATTCAACTGTGAGGAACAGAGACCAGCCATGCTGCTGAAGAAAGTGAACTGGCAGAGATCAAGATGGAAAGAATAAAGCCTGATCATGGAGGGTCTTTTCATGTAACAGAGAAAACCCTAAGTTTTTGTTACATGTAAGTTGAGGCCCTCAGAAGGTATAAAGGGGAAAGAGCATCCATTTATCTGGCATTCATGCATAACATAAAATCTGGCCATAAGGATGGCCAGAGAGAGAAGGGAGGGTAAACATCATGAGCGAGGCCAAACAAAGGCAGTGACATCTGTTTAATCTCTGCTCCTGGAGCATTTATTTGAAATCACACTGCTATGGTGGTGGGGACTCAGATTTCCTTCTCTAATGCTTGTGGACTCAATATGGAATAAACTCCATAATAGGCTCTTGTATTTGAACACTTGGTTCTTAGCCGGCGACGTTACTTGGGGAGTTTGTGTAAATCTCCAGGAGGCCGACCACACTGGAGGATGTGTGCAACAGGGGCTGTGATGAGAGTTTATAACCAGGCCCTACTTCTGTTTTCTTTCTCCTTCCTGACTGTTGATAACAATGTCATTACCATCTCCGGTTTTTTCTGGCCATCCTGGAATATATGACGAAATAAGCCTTTCTTTCCTTAATTTGCTTTTTGCTAAGTTATTTTGTTACGGCATCAAGGAAAATAACTAGTACAGTTAAATAACTAGGAGATTGCACTGCACTTGGGAATATGCACAGAGCTTGGAGCCTCTGTGATGCTCTGTTAGACTTCCTGAATTGATCTGAAGCAAATCATGAGAAAAATATTTGGTCTGAATTTACTGAATGCAACAGGCTTTAATACTAAGACAAAGACCCCACTAGTATTTCTTTATGAAATAAGAAGTCAAATGCTCCTGCTATCATCTCTGATGGTGTTTCTTATATATCCAAAATATCTGACAGATGAAATTTCTTTTTTTATCATGAACACACACACACAACTGGATTTCAGTATGGCCTTTCAGTTCTGTGACCTGCCTTCTACTTTTAAAGGAAAGGTGAGCTGACCCCCTTTTTTAAAACCAAATTAAATTATTAGCAATGACATCTAATTATAACTTTTCACCCTTATCTGGGTCCTGTGGAGTCTTTCTTTCTCTGTTTTCTAATATGAATTCTGCCAAGTATGGTACTTATACAGTTCCTGACTAAAATCACAACAATAGACTTAATATTTTTCTGTGGTTATTCTTTTCCTTTGGTGTTGTTTATAACAAATATCATGGATTTTCAAAGAAATATACTGAAAACATCCTCATATTTTATCCAGTGTCTCCTTTCCAGGGAAGGTTAAATTTCTCCATCCAAATGTGTCTTTTACCATATGCTAGAATACATTATATAAGGCATCTGATATAATGGAGAATTGGTTTGTAGATAGTTGTTTTTCATGATTTCTTATAAGCAGCTTCTCAAAAACTCAGCATGATAGGCAGATTTGGGCCAAGGGGTCCCGCTCAAACTAAGGCACCAGCCAAGGACAATACAGGCGGTAAACTTTAAACCCCTACCCAGATCTAGCCAATGGTCAGAACAGTCTCCACACTTGAGTGGAGAGTGGGATATGACTTTCTCACGTACTCTGGTGCCTCACATTTGACCATGTCCCCTGGAGGGGGAGACCTGGTGGCACTTAGAGGAAGGACAGCAGGTCACCGAGAAGAGACTTGATACCCTATGAGCATATACAGGGGGAGGTAATCCCTCTCAGGAACAGTCATAGGGGAGGGGAATAAGGGGAAAATGGGAGGGAGGGAAGAATGGGAGGATACAAGGGATGGGATAACCATAGAGATGTAACAAGAATAAATTAATTAAATAAGAAAAAAAAAAAGAAAAAAAAACTCAGCATCACAGGACATTGGTATTCTAATTAGATATGGTAGTCCGTTTATAGAAACCTCAGCTGCCTTTCCTATTGAAATATTTGGGGCACTGAAAGTACAATTTTTATGTTAAGCTCTTTATTGTCTTTAGTTGGTATGTGTTTATTTATATCCAGTTCTACACAGAGCTGGAAGTTTGGGTGGGGTCCATAAATTTTAATTATTGTATCATATATGAAAGTGAACAATAGACTCAACAAATAGGTCATTTTTTTCTGCCTGGAGAGATGATGAGCTGATATGGAGTTTCTGGGGAATTCTACTTCTAATGTCCTCAAGTTCCCTCATCTCTAAATAAAAAGATCTAAAAAGATTCTCAGGGAAAAACTCATTCATTTTGCATCTAGGGAATATACATCACTAGAGGAAGAATCAGTTCAAAAAGGATATTAAAGGATAATTAATTTGATATGTATGAAATATAAAGCACTTTCAAGTTCATGATACTGTTATATGCTAATTAACACAGTCCTTATGACCAGTTGCAACATCAAATTTTCTGTGTAGAAAGGCTTGTAAAGCCACATTGAATTAGCAAACACTGTCTTTCAGTGAGTCAGTGTTGAGTTCGCTGGAAGGTAGAGGGTGGTGGGGTCTGATGAAATGATGTGCTCTTGATATTCTCAGAAGGAAAGCACATCTTCCCACCACAGTTTTATCAGCTTTCAAACAGGAGTAATTCAACAAACCCTGTTGTATTTCGGTACGTGGGATCCAAGAAATCAACCATGGGATAATAGGCATGTGTTACTATTTAGTCTATAAAGTCTATAAAATGACTAATGAGGCAGGGCAGCTGATTGGCTGTAGCTTCCAGGCTTAAGAGCCAATGGAATTCACATGGTGCAAAAATTATAGTACCATGGGAATTTTACTGCAAAAACACTTTTTTTTTAAAAAAATAAATAGAGTTGTTTGGGAAAGCATATATGAGTCATGTGAACAATGAACAGACTGTGTGGCACAGTAGAAACAGAGAGTACAAACTCTCCCTTCCTAACTTCTTGTTTCCCTTATCAACCCTGATTCTGATTCTTCTTCAACATGGACAATCTAGGGCTAAGGACTAGTCGATTACTGTACAAATACCCTACCATTTTGTTTCTCATGATATCACACTATCATAAATCTCATTATATTGATGGCATTTCTCTCTCTCTCCTAAAGATTGCCTTCTTAGATGTCATTCACATACTGATAATAGTCATCAAGATCCTATTTTTTTCTTTTTTTATTATTATAATTTATTTAGATTTCATCCTGATTGTAATCCCCTCACTTATATCTTCCAGTTCCCTCTCCTCCCTCCTGCTTTTTCCCTATTCCCCTCCCTTAAACCTCTGACAAAAGGGGACCTCCTCCCCCACCATATGATCACAGCCTATCCTGTCACCCAGATATCCTACTTCCCCCTCCTCTGTGTCCCACCTGGACTCCTCACCAAGGAAAAGTGATCAAATTGAGGGCAAAGGAGTTCATGTCAGAGGCTCTGCTCTCCCCACAACCATGGAAACTGAGCTGTCCAGTGTAGGGGGGTCTAGGTTTACTGCATGCACAGTCCTTGGTTGGTACAGCAGTTTGTGCAGGCCCCCTGGTTCCAGATCACCAGCCTTGATGGTCTTCTTGTGGTACTCCTGGATGCTCTAATTCCTTCTATCCACCCATTCTTCCCTGTCAGTCTCATCTGGAGCCCAGCAGCAAGTTCCAGCATCTGTCCTGATCCCCCACTGAGTGGAGACCCCCAGAGGACATTTTAGGCCAACATAGATGTCCTTCAAGATCCTATTCTTATCCATTTGGTTGTTTCTATTCTGTGTCCTCCACAGGGGAGGTCTCAGTCAGTGCTCCTAATGTCAACTATAACATATGTTCTTAGATTCCAAACCATGGTTCGCTCCTTCAGTGAATCTGAAATTGCTCTTATTCTAGCCTAATTGAGCCTTAATATTTTACATATGCTCCTGGTGCTGGGTCAGTTAACTAAAAAGGTCAGCTACTTTAATGGAGTCTCTACCTTCCTCTATACTATCTCTCGTTGGCAAGAAACAATCTTCTTATCATCTCTTTACCAAGCATTAAAACAACATAGATTAAATACACATGCAACCGTGACACTCTTACTCTTGACACACTTTAATGACAATGCAAAATTCTATGAAATAACCTATAGGTTTCTCTATGTTGTAACTCCCAGACACTTATTTTGGAATCCTACATCCATTTCTTTTCTTTTCTTTTCTTTTCTTTTCTTTTCTTTTCTTTTCTTCCTTCTTTCCTTCCTTTCTTTCTCTTTTATTCTTACTTACTTTCTTCCTTTACTTTTGTAGCATTTTAACATATAATTTCACAGAGTATAATATTCTGTCACCTTGCCCCGACCAGAACTCTTTAATGAACTCTTTGTCAGAAGTTTAACTATATATTAACATATTATTACTTCCATTTCCTCTGCCCAAAAGTTCAACTCCATTCTCCACCATGATATTGGCACAACACTTACTAAGTGTTTATGACTTGGAGGATATTTAATTGTTTAAAAGAAGTATTTATTTTATCTGATGTCTATGTGTGTGCATCTGAGTGTACTTAGATGTACCATGCATGGGCAGGTGACCTCAGAAGACAATAGAAGGCATTGAATCCCAAGAAAATGCAGTTACAGGCATTTATGACCTGCCCATGGTAACATACTTTAATTTGGAAGAAACAGCAATACAACTCTTCACATTTTCTGAAACTCTTATGCTCCTTTCACATTATCTTCTGTGATGTCCGTAGAGCCTGGAAGGAGGCAAAACAATGGACAGATTTCTTGTTTTGTTTACTTTAAAATATATGGCTGGACACTGACCTACAATGTCACAGCAATGATGTCTTATTTTCAAGACTTTAAACGATTGTGAATCTCTTCTACATAACACCATACCATCACAAAAAAGTTCACCTGCACAACCAATGAAGTATCACAACAGCAGTAATCTAAGATATGAATGCAGGTGTTTCTAAAGCAATTTATCAGGAACAACACACCCATTTGAAAAAAACAATAGTAGTTGCTTTCCTACAAGGCCATATGACTTCTTTAGCCATAGCTTTTTGTTTAGGCTTAGAGCAGTGAATGTGAGTTCCCTCTTTTGGAGTAGGACTTAAATCGAACCAGAAATCAGTTGGGTAAACCCATAACAACAGTCATGCCACTACTGAGCCAGTAGACACCTCTTGGTTGAAATGCGGGTAATATAGCACACAGGAACTGTACCTGAGCAACACCAATAGTTACAATTGTCTCCAGTAGCCTTCAGAGTGGAACAGTCCTCCAGATCAGTTTCAGTTTGATCAAAGCATGGAATGTTTTCAGCAACAGAGAATTCTGGAATTCAATCAATAGAAGAAACAGTGATCACTATGGTTTGTGGGTCTCCAAAGGTTCGTTGGCGAATGTCTTATAGCTTTTAGGATGCTGATTCAAGGGCTATGAACAATAGCAATATCACTCACACGAGCTTGGTTTTCTTAGCCAGGCTCAGAGTGATAATCTAGCCTGTTATACCTATCATTAGAGCCATCTCTCTGTTGTATATTCTTAATTAGTGATGGATATGATAGGATCTAACCTATGGTGGGCGGTACTAGCCCTTCAGCTGGTGGTTCTGGAGTGTGTCAAAAGTAGGCTGAGCAAGCCTTGAGTACAAGTCAGTAAGCAGCTCTCCTCCATGGTCCCTGTATCAGTTCCTGACTCTAAGTTCCTGCATCACATTCATGACTTTGCTTCCTGGAGATGTAAGATGTAAGAGAAAATAGATCATTTCCTTCCCAAGTTTCTTTTGGTCATGGTTTTTATTACAGCAACATGAATCAGACAAGGCATCATGAATCTGGAAATCAAGAGACAATAACTAAATCTGTACATTAAATTCTCTGAAACTGGTGGTGAAAAGAAGACTTTCCTCTTTTAAATTGTTTTTCTTGGTTATTTAGTACTAGTGGTGGGTACAGTGACTAAACTTACCAAAATTATGGAAGACAGAGGTAGATAAATGTATAAATATCTATATAAAACAAAAACAAGGTGAAAAACATAGAAATATTTTAAATAATATATCAGTGAATCAATAGATCACATTAAATTTATAGGCTTGTAAATGCCATTACAGAATAATTAAAAAGAATTCTCACAGGGAAAGCATATCAAAGATTATTTCAAATTTCACTTAAGATCACTGTATATAGACACAGATAAATTAGACTTGAGTTTCGTGTAGTGACAACAAATAGATGGCTATTAATTGTACTTTTTATATTTAACACAGTCTGATTTGAGAAAGTAACTTTAAGTTTAGTTTTCACAATTGCTCAAGTGATGGAAATATTGTCCACCTTATTGTGACTAATTTAGATGAATGTAGGAGAATTCGTAGAATTCTCATCTTCAAAGACAAGAAAACAATATTAGATGGCATAGTGATTGCTTAAGAAATACACATTAGAGTTTGGATAAATAGTCCATTCTGAGGGTCTAGCAATTTGATATACTGGGGCTTAATTTGATCTTTATTTTTTATTATCATTTGGATTAAAGAGAGATATCCTGTTAAGGATGCTTGAAATTTTTTAAAGACAAATTCGTTTAGTAGATTCATTTCAAGAATTTTTATCATTAAAAAAAACTATAGGAGTGTGCCACCATGCCAACTTGGTAAGTCATCTTTTTCAGTGTCCTCACATTGGTGCTACGTTTATTTAAAAGTGTTTATTTTATTTATAATGTATTTTTTATAACTAGATGACAATATTTCAGACTGCATTTCTTGAAACATTTTCATTATAAGGTGTGTGTGGCCATCTCAACATCATACAGCAGAACTCAATATTGTGCTCTTGAGTAGAGGAGCCCAAGATTGTCATTGTTTCCTTAAGTCAAGGAAACCTTTCTTCAATGTAAAGAGAAAATTCCTCCAGATAGGGTGCTGATTATTATAAGTTTTAATGCCAATTATACACCAAGTCTTTTTTATTGCTTTAGAATAAAGTACTTATACTTGTGGGAAGATGTTATAAAGGGAGATCTTTAGTAACTCAGAATCGAATAAAGTTTCTAAAATTTAGAGAAATCTCAAAGTTTTATACGATAATTGAACTAGAGTTTGTATAAAAATGATTTTTAGTGTTATCAACAGTGTAAAGCTTCTCTGAATTAGCAAATTTAATGAGTTTAATTATTTCCAATGCAAAGGGTTCAATATGAAATTTATTTATTCTACTCTCCAATGTTTCTGACATGATTTGACTAACACAAATGAACTATCCATTATTTTTAAAGAATTGCTTATTCTCTGTCTTTTAAAGCTTTAGTTACATTGAATTAAATTAGCATTGCTATTCTGACCACAGTTTTATATATTCATTTATCTATTGGTTTATTTTGGGGCCTGATGTTTGTCCATTTACTTCCAAGGCTGCAGAGAGGAAAACATAAGCCACAATGATGCTTCTTCTAGCTGCTCATGGTGATATGGGCCCACAGCTACTGCTATTTGTGAGGCTTAAGCAGGAGCCAATTTAGAGACCAATCTGAGTCACATAACAGCTCTTAAGTCAGAAGAAAAAGGCGAAAAGAAGGAAAGAAGAAAGGAAGAAAGGAAGAAAAGGAAGAGGAGAGGGATGGAGGGCAAAAAGAAGGAAAAATGAAAGCTCTTTCTTTTCTATGTGAATATTCAGTTATTAAAAGTTGCTTGTCATATTTGTTTTAAGTACATAAATGATTTTATTTATTCATGAAAATAAATGGAGTTGGTATAAAATAGGTTATATTAATATAGACTTATATAAAACTATAGTATGAAAAATTAATACAAAGGTAAGGAGTGAGAAAGAAGCAAAGGAAATACGGATGACCAGGGATGCTGTTCATATTATTTATGAGATGATAATCTAACAATTTTGATATCTTTCAAATTCCAAAATCATATGAAAGTCATGGAATTTGATCTTATTGTCTATATAAATTATAGACTGTTTAGCTAAGTGACTAAATATTTCTAAACATTTTCATTGTATTTAAAGTGAAGAAAACACGAGAACTTGGGGTTACATGGATGCTCACAAAAATTCATTGTCTAGGTACTTTATCAAGAAATATAATCATGCCTTACCTTGTGATATAATATTATTCTGTGGGCAGAGATTTTTTTCTTTTAAAAGAAAGAAAAATCTAGGCTTTCCCACAAGTGCTTCATTTTACACTGTCATGACGGTGTGGCTATTTGTCAGAGCATCTTTGGAGACATTATATCTCCTATCAGAACTGTCTTGGAGAATAATTGTTTGCTTTGGGGTCTTATGGCAGTAATTCTAAAACCTCTAGAGGCAAGGTTATTTACAGAATAAGGTGAGAAAATTTGGGACATAGTTAGAAGCGGAGACAGCATCTAAAAGCCACTTTTGGTAACTCTATCCAGGAGTCACTATAAAAGGTGTAGTCGGTTAAAACCAGAGGCTCCCCATCAGTTTTATGCTCACCTTGCTAAGTGGTAATTGAGTGACACATGTGTGGCTCTGTACAACAGATCATTCTGCACATGGTGATGGTCAAGTTGATATAGACAAAGGTCGGAATAGAAAACACTGGCACATTTATACAGCAACTAGTAATCAATAAATCAATAATAAAAGAATTAATATTTGAGTAAGATATTAAAAGCTAAGCATTTGGAATGAATAAACAGATGATCTGAAAATTTCTTGTTTGTTGAGCAGATGTTCACTTGCCATCAGTAGCAACCATATATTTTTAACATCAGTAAGAAGCTCAAAGGCAGAAGGTGGGTGGTTCTAGGCACACAGGGAAATCATATTATCTTCAGATAGTTACTCTGTGATGTTGGTCTCTCTTTGGGAACGTTAGAAAAACCATTTGACTCCATGATAACTCAATGATACTGAATTCTGACTAATGCAAACCACAGGCATTACCTGTGATCAAAATTTTAAAATAAAGGAATAAATAGCTTTCTAGTTTTGCTCCAGTTTAATCCCAGTTAGGTAACATTCAGGAGCAGACAACAGCCAGCCGTCTTCGATGAAAAGCATTAGCATTTACAGAAAGAATCACACATGTACATTTTTCACTGTTGAAATTGGCCTTAGACAGAGAGTAAACGCATGCCTTATTACCTAGATTCAAATGACTTAATCCCCTTTGATTTTTGGACTTGGTTCCACCCCACCCCTCACTGACAAAACGGCCAGGACTTTCATCGTAGCTGAGTTCAGTGCAGCTCTCAAAGACGAAAGATATTCAGAAGCACACACAGTCTTTCAATATAGCTGTTGCACTTACAAATGCAGGTGCAGCCACCTAGTTTACAAGATTCTTATTAATGAATGTAGAAGAGCAGGATAAAGTGATGAGGGTTTAATTTATTTTGGAAGTAATGGTTTGTACAGTAATTATCGAGAAGCAGCCACTTGTCAAATGGAATCAGTAACAAGGGCTGCTGGGAGACCCTTTCTAGTACACAGACATCCTGAAAGGCTTTGCTTTGCAGTAAGAATAGACCCCACGGCAGTAATTTATTTTGCTTTAGAAATTAGTTTCAAAGTGTCTTGTATACTGATTATAGTTGAGAAGTAATATACCTGAAGATATTTTAAGATTAATTTTGTGCTCATCTATTCCCTTTTGTTTATAAAAATTTCTGAATGGTATGTTGAGCTCAGTGCATTTTTCTTGTTTTTTTTCATTTTGAAGGGGAAGGAGCCTCTGCAACCCAAAATGTTCTCAAACTCACTATGTATCTAAGGGATGACCTTTAGTTTATGATGGCCTCCTCTTCCACTTTCAAATACTGGAATTAACAGACTTGCATCACCACAGCCTGGGTTTTGTTCAGGCCACTCAAGCCAACTGAGCTGTATCTCCAGCCATGATAGTTCTTCAATTTTAATGTAACCACTATTTCATTCCATGACTACAGCACCCAACACAACTTGGCTGTGAAAGATCTGGCTCAAGTTTTTGGAGATGAAGTTATAGTCCTTGGACTCACCCAAAGATGCAGCATAACTACATGGACCTAGCTAAACTCTAACATCTTCTCAGAGATTTACAACATTTCTACGGTAGTTGAGGTAGTTGAGGTAGTTGAGATAGTGACTCCACAACTCCCAGCTGAATCTAAAACCATAGTCCTTGGAAGAATTGTGGGCTGGTGAATTTTATATCTTTCTATGGCCACTGCAAAAAACGGAGAAGGAATCAGGAAAAACACTAATCGTCAACATAAATTTTCAGCTATTAAGAAGAATACTTAATACTACCATAACACTTCATATTTTCCACAGAAAAATAGAGGAAAAATTATTTTTGCCTGCACTAATATATCAGTTTTGATAACCCTCCTGGTTTCATCAGTCTCTACATGTTGGGTATATTGACTGGATGAAAGTAACCAGTAGGTGCTTAATGAACACTGTTGTTGTTGGCTCAAACTACTCAATTTTCTATTTAAAAGTCCACTGCCCAAACAAGTATCTTATAAATTTGTGTGTATGTGCATAGCTATATATATATATATATATATATGTATATATATATATACATATATATATATATTAAATAGTATAATGTAAGGAACTCATAAACAGAACAGAAAAGAAGGAAATATGAATTAAGTGCCTATACTCTTAGTTGTAGGCACACCTAAGTTAACTGATTATATAGCAAATTCTGATTATTTTAAGGTGGAATACTAAGATTAGTGTGAGTCTCTATTTCTTCTTTAGAAAGTTGTTTTTTAATATCAAAATAAGTAAATAAGTAGATAAAGCAAATATGACTCCCATTTTAGACACACAATCACATAAAAGTTATCCTCTAACCCCTTTCCCCCAAAAAAGAGTAATGAAAATATTCAGTTCACAATGAATAATAATAACAGAGATAGAAATATAGAGAAAGACAAAAGAGCAGAAAGAGAGACAAAGACAAAAAGACAGAGACATTGAGAGGCACATAAGGATGATTGCAGGATGTTTTCACACCCACCCCTTCAGATTCTAACAGAATGTTGATCAGTATATACAATGTAGATAATACCAAGAGTAGGCTATAGAGTGAGATGAAAATATTCAGGGATGTGTAGCGCAGTAGGACTCATAAGATTAAGTGTATGAAACCTCTTCCCAACTGGCCTGATATACCCTGCAATTCAATTCATGGACAATTGCTTACATTACTCAGAAAATTCTTGCCTTATCAATTGGAAAACTTTAGCCTTGGACTGAATACCACTCTGATCCATGCCTAACAGATATTAAAAACTGAGATCTGTTGAAGTCAAACTTTTTCCAAGTAATTTAACTAAAGAAGAGATGTAAAAATGTTTGTACAGGAAAATATCCAGCATCCAAACAGGTACAAATCTCATGCCTAACACCCAAACGGAAACTGACTGTTGTTATAGCCAAAAATGAAGTGTCCTCCCTTGGGCACATGTGGCACTAGTTAGAGGGATTGTGGGAAGTGGGTCACTGTGGACACATCTTATGAGATATCTTGTCCTAGGTCTATACCATGCTCTCTTTCTACTTCCTGGTTAGCCATGCAATGAAAAGCGCTTCTCTGCCACATGTTCTTGATGCTATGATGTCCTCGCTAACACTTGAGCATAAATAAATATGGACTAAGTCTCCCGAGGCAGTGAGTTAAAATAAAATGTGGTTCCTTTTTGGCTAGCTATGTCAGGAGGCCTGTTGTAGAAATGAGAAATGCAACTACTGATCATACAAAAAAAGGACACAAAATTCATGGTAAAATGAAATGGCCAATGATTCATAGCAACGTCTTAATTCACAGAGAATAGCATTCTAATAGTTTTAATACATTTTGCCATATGTTTAAACAATTCAAAGCAATGCAACAATATTAAAAGGATACAAATCAGCTGTATGGCATGGCTCCTTCTACCTACAATCTTTTTGCTGGGAATACAGATGCAGGAGCATTCCTGTTAGTTTCAAGTCAGCAAGTGGCAAGAGCCACCCTGTTAAAGGAGCTCACTAGGCATGTGGCTGTCTGGGGGATGATCTGGTATTTGCAAGGTCTTGTACCATGATGCACCCCCAAACTACATCCAGCCTCTGACATGCTGTCAGGGGCCATTGATTTGGGGAAGTTTAGTAGGCATGAGAGATCTCTGGAGGTGATCCGGTATTTGCAAGGTCTGTATTGTGATGTACCCTGGAATTGCTTCCAACCTCTGACTAACTGGTCAGTTGTGCTTTGTTGCATCTCTCCAAAATCTGGCATTAGAACCGGGCATGGTGGCACATGCCTTTAATCCCAGCACCCAGGGAGGCGGAGGCAAGGGAATCACTGTGAGTCTAAGGCCAGCTTGGTCTACAAAGTGACTCCAGGACAGCCAGGACTACATTCAAGGCCAGCCCGGTCTACAAAGTGAGTCCAAGACAGCCAAGATTACACAGAGAAACTCTGTCTCGAAATACCAAAAGTAAAAACATCTGTAATTGGTGTAAACTGTTGTTTTCCTGGTATTGACCAGCACTGAACAAACTTCCTACAGGATTTTGTTGAAGATGTACTGCTTGTTATTCAGATGAATTAATCACTGATTATGGAATTCCTGATTTGATTCAAATAGTTTTAAAAGTTAAAGTTAGTTTATAGCTGTAGGAAATACCTTTGTGGACCTCCAGATGCCTCACTAAGGATAGTCTTGTAGCATATTTGTGGCTTCAGATAAGCTTCCACTCCAGATGGCACCATGAATCCTGGTATTTCACCAGAAATATAGGCAAGTTTGTTTAAACTTTCTAGGAACCTAAGTTGGAGTGAAGCTACCTAGAGATGTCTGAATTTACCCCGTTTCTTAGAGTGAAAGACAGATAAAATTATTGTCCTGAACTCATTATGAACTAAGAGATAGCTGGATAATGTATAGTTAGGTCAGTCCTAATTGTTAAGTTGTATACTCTTGTGACTTTTAGGCCTTGTCACTCTGAACTCACTATGAACTTATGTAATGGATGCTTAAATAAGAAATGTTTAGATTTTAAAAATGTAACCTGTTTTATTTTATAATTCATCTGTTTTCCTGATTAATTGCCTTTTTTCAACTTTGAGGTAATACTCTTTTCTGAGAAGTATAAGTATGGTCATCTACAATAAATGGTGCTGAAATTGCGAAACTTAACTTTAGTTGAAGTCGAGATGCCTAATTTCATCCACCTTTTCTCTTGAATGTATGTGTGTGAGTGGTTTATTTTCTATCTCTTTCTTATTCGTTTCCCTGTAGACTCACAAATAAGTTAGCTGACTTAGGGCCATCAGCCTTCTAAGGCTAATAAGCCTAAGTTTACATTCGCTTACTGGAGATCTCCACAAGGAGGCCTATTTACAGATCAAAGAGTCTCTTTTTACTACCCACATGCAGTCTCTAGCTAGAAGCCAATTTTACAGCCTCAGCCATAGGAAACTTGTGGTCAGTTTAAGTTTCTCATCTTCTGTAGCAGTATAACCAGTCCCTAGAGAAGAAGGCTTGGGCTCCCTATCCTCCTTTCTCTTTCAATCTTGATCAGTTGCCTGAGCCATCAGCTCTGGCCACCCAAAAGATAAAGTGAACTGGAAGGGCATCTGCATCCAGCACCAGAGAACCCACCCTGGACCTCTTCAGAGCCACAGCAGGGCATTAACAAGCAAGGGCTACAGAGTGTCTCAGGACTTTTAATTTATTTAAGTTAAAACCAGTAACAATGACAGTTAGATATTGTAGAAACAATAATAGCATCTATTTGAGAGAAAATGCAAAATTTAAAAATGAACATATCTCCAGTGAGCTGTGACTCAATTTCAAGTCTCCTAACATAAGTTTCCTCAAGAAAGTAGAAAGACATACACAGAAACAAATGAAAAATATTTGAAAAATCAGCAGATGAGACATTTGTAAATTTTATAAATATGTAAAATACACATGGAAGAAACAAAATCACACACACACACATACACACACACACAAATCCAGATCTGAAACTAAATATTTTCAAGTCATATATCAAATGATGAAGGGCAGGTTTTTAGAATGTAGACAATCTCCAAAGGAAATGCTACTGAGGTATACAATTTAAAGAATACGCAAAAATATTTTACCAAAGGATATTTATGGATGACCAATATACATCTGAAAAGCTGTCTGACATTCCAAGTCATTAAGGAAAGGGAAAAAACCCTTAATGTATGCTGCTGTATACCTATTATAATGATTAAAATGTAAAATCCTGACCCTAGTAGGGTTGTTAATAGATGAAGCATGTAAAGCTCTCATATATGGTTGGTACGATCACTTTGGAAAACACTTTTGTGGTTATTTATAAATACAACACATATTCACCACACTAGACAGTCCAGGCTTTCTATTTCTAGTTCACTCTAGACATAAAGGACAATAAGAATGCATGGCTATTTTCTCAATATATGTCTCCTTAAATTTCTAATTTTGAAATCTAACAGTCAAGGTAAAGGTGTTAGGAATCAGGGATGTGAGAGGGATGATTATATCCTAAAAGTCCAGTTCTCATGACTGAGATTCACGACTTGAGAGAAACAGAGTGACAGGACCTTTACCCCTAGGATCCAGTGAAAGGCTCTGTTTGTGATCTAGAAGACCTTCACCAGATGCCAAATTCTTTCTGTATTTTAAAAAAAATTTTACATATACATTTATATTAATACATATGTGCAATAAACTACCTACAGCAAGAAGAACCATGAAACAATCAGGAATTATATAAATGTTATATTGATAGTGTTTTCTTTATTTGTATTAGGCAGCCTTGAAGAAAACATCTTTCCTATCTTGGTGCATCTAAATTCTGAATGAAATCAATATCTATCATATCTAGTCATTATCAACATAAAACGTCTATATAGACCTTAAAACATCTTAATCCCTAAACTATTTCCCACCATACAACTAGGACATTTGCTCAACTATGTTCATAGCAGCTTTATTCATAATAGCCAGAATCTGGAAACAACCTAGATGTCCCTCAACAGAAGAATGGATAAAGAAACTGTGATATATTTACACAATGAAATACAACTGAGTTATTAAAAATAAGGAAAATCTTGAAGTTTGCAAGCAAATGGATGGAACTAGAAAAAATGATCCTGAGCGAGGTAACCCAGACCAAGAAAGACATGCATGGTATGTACTCACTTATAAGCAGATATTAGCCACATAATACAGGATAACTACACTACAAAACAGAGACTGATACACCAACCAAGGACCATGTATGATGTGGATCTAGACCCTCTGCTCAGATATAGTAGCACAGTCTCCTTATGAGTCACACAATATCGAGAGGGAGGACTAAATCGGACATGATATCTGGCCACCAAACTTTGATCACCTCCCCTTGGCAGGGTAGCCTTGCCAGGGCACAAAGGAAGAGTTTACAATTAGTACAGATGAGACTTGATTTCTTTCTGTCTTAATGCTGGGCTTTACAACCTCCAAATTGACAAGAAATAACTTTTTTTGTCTGTTAGCTGCCTGTGTATAATGTCATTATAGCATCCCAAGTGGGCTAAAAAATTTAGGAATACAAATATTCATAGAAAAAAATTGATAATAGAGAAAATATGATTACTTATAGATGGCTATATCAGTAGATAGACACTAATAGATTAAAATTATAATATAAGTAATAGATATACTTTAAAATACTCAGCAACTGAATTTTTGTTGAAGTATTCAAGATGTTTGCATTCAAAAGACTACTAACTAAAAGACATCAGACTATATAGTCTGTGCCACATAATATTGTTTATCAAACACTCTTGAAATTACATACTGAACTATAGAAAAAGAAATTAGGTCAGTGATATGATGAACATAAGTTTGGAGGCAGAAGAGGGAGATAAAGGGTGGAAGGAGGATTATAAACCCTCAGGACACAGGGTTTGGTGATTCTGAATATATTCCAACTAAACTTTGGACTTGATTTCACAAGCATTATACATGCATCAAAACTAATCAACTTTTGCCTTGAATATGTGTCAATTACCCCAATAAAGATGTTTTTTTAAAAAATTAACATCACTGCTGTACCTGCTACAATTTGGAAAATCTTATTTATTCACTATTGAGAACCACTGTCTTCTAGCCACGCCCAATAGCACTCTTAAGGTATCAAAGTTGATACTGGTCTTCATTTTGTTGGTCCCATGTTTTGATCATCCTTTCCCAGAAAATTTCTCACGCCAAGAAAATTGTAACAGTCAGTTCCTGTATATATAAAACTCCCCTTCAGGCAATTTAGCGGTTAATGTCTTTTCCTCATTTCCTCTTTATTGGATGAAAACTGGTAATGCGACCCTCAATAACTCACAATGCTCTGAAGGTATGTGTCAGGCTCCTTCCATGTTACATTTTCATATCGAGGTTAGATGACGAACCCATAGACACTAAGTTTAATAATGCCCACTAACATGCGGGTCCTAGAAAGGTCTACCACTTGTGTAGCTTAGCTCAGTTTTAAGACATTAACGTTTACTTGTTTCTCAACGTGCTTGAAGCACATTTTCTTCCTACTGCACTAGCAGCCTTGCCTCTGAATCTTCCTCTCCATTCCCAGTGGAAGAGGAGAACTCTGCCTTTTCTCTACTATATAGATATTTCTGTATATTCTACCAAAGAGGAAAGAAATGAAAACTCTCTTACTTTTTAGTAGCATTAATACTTTACAAATTCCTCTCACCATAAAATGGATATTTTCCATTTTGTTAAGAAATTTAAGCCTTAACTAGGTTAATAATCTGATGAATTGCCTGGTTTCAAGTTCTTTCTCTTTATTTCTTTTTGTGCAATGCATTTCAGAAGTGGCAAATCAGTTCATTTGAATATATACCATTAAATTAAATTGGTAATGCATGGATAGGTAGGTAATACCTGCATTTTACTTAACACCATTCTGATTTCAGCACATCATGTTTTTGTAAACTTGCAATACTGAAAAGAGAAAATGATACATCCACAATTTTATAGAATTGTAAAGTTATAAATATTTAAACATTAGTTAGTTCAGTCGAATAGTTGCAGTTTCCTCCGCACATCATTTAACTCCTTTCATTTTCAGTGTCTCTATATCAATGATAATAACTTCATTTATTAAAACTAAACATGTAGCCAATAATATACTCATGTTCTTCTAATATTATACTTAACTGTATAAGAATGCATTGAAGTTAATATTTCACTATGAAAAACTAAAGATGGGCCTTATTGTGTACATGCTGGGTAAGGAAAATGGAGTAATTAAATAACAAAAGAGTGGAAGTGAATGGTTTAGTGTCTAGGAAAGGAACTCTTAGGAAATGGTCACTTTCTAATGTTCAACACATGGTAGATTCACACTCCCTGGAATTCTTAAGCAATGTAAGGTCAAATATTTCACAATTCTCTCCCACTTCTGGATAATTCTAACTCATAGAAGATGCTTTCTTATATTGAGCTGAAAACTGTTCCCTTATAGCTGTCACCTTTTTGACCTATTTCTGCCCTCAAGTTGGAATATTGATTGTGATTTCATTAAATTTGGAGCTTAATTTAGCGAGAATTGGCATTCTTACAATATTGAATCTCCTTATCCAAGAATAATTTGAGGTTCTGATTAATTCAAGTTTTTTCCACTTTGTCCCACACAGGCAATTTTGAATAGCATGTCTTTTAGTGATATTGTGCCATAGTCAGACAAGGTGATTTTTATTTCAAAACAATTTGGGTATAAAGCCAAGACTTTCTGTTGCATGAAATTTTGGCTTTTCTAAGTCTATTATTTAATTGAAAATGGCAATAAAACAATTTACCTCACATGGTTGTACGTGACGTTGCCTTGTATGGTGTTAGCAACATAACTGAGAATCATTAATACTAGCTAGTATAATTAATATTGATCTCTCGGGCTACTTCCTGTCACAGCAGGATAAGATTTGACACATATTTTAAGAAATGTATATGAACATCTCAGAGTGTTCATTGCTAAATCATTCTTCTCAAGGTATGACAATAAGTATCTCACATCTTTATAATTAGACACAGAAATAGGTTTTTTAAATGATTGATGATCTTAAAAGAGATATGGTGGGACTTCAGTATTTGGTTATATACTTTTTCAGCTACATAAACTTGGGGAAAACAGTGTAACTCTCTTAGCATCAAAGCCTCTGTAAATCAATGGTGAAGAGATTATTTATTCCCAGAACCAAAGTTTTAAATGCAATTGACACATGTTTTATAGTGCTATGAGTATTATACTCTATTAGAAACATAAGGAATAATATGTAACCACAATTATTATACCATTGAATTGTTATTCTAAAGCTGTGTATTTGTAATATGATTTATGAAACAGACTTACAGAACAATGAAGCTCAATTGTTTAGGGATTAAAATGTTTTTAGGTCTAGATAGGTGTTCTCAGTTGATAATGACAATATGTGATGGAGATTGATTTCCATTCAGAAATTTAGGTGCATCAAGAAAGGAAAGATGTCTTCTTCAAGGCTGTCAAATACAAATAGTCAAAATACTAAGAATGTAACACTTATATAATTCCTGATTGTGTCACGGTTTTTCTTGCCATAGGTAATCTATTGTATATATGCATAATAATATGAATGTATATGTACAAAAATAAAATAATTTTAAAAAAGAAAAGGATATGATCCTGTGACTTAGTCTGCTCACTGGGGAAGTCTGCTAGTTACCCTGGTGAAGTTTCTTGAATTACCTATTTTATTTATATGTTCTGTTTTGTTAGCTCCTCTCCCCTTATCAAGTAGAAAACATTTAAATCATCCACGAAACAAACTTCTGAACACATATGTGAGTGATCTTTCAAGAGAGATTTAGCTGGAGTAGGGAGACACACTTTCCATCCCAGGGGCTGGGGTCCCTTATTGTATAAAAGAAAGAACACATAGACACCCAAATTCATTCCTTTCTGATAATTAAGTTTTGATGCAGCCTGGCTGTGACCAGCCACCTTCTGCTATCAAGGTTTGCTCACCCCACCTCTTTCTTTTGTAATGTTGCTTTTGTCTCAGGTATTGTGTCATAACACTAAGAAAAAATTACTAATCCAGAAAATTGAAACTGAGGAGTGGTGCATAGCTAACCCATAGTTTTTAAACCATTGCAACTCTAGCTATGCCTGAAAGTTCTAGAGTTTTCCTACCTCACAGCTCCAAAATGTTTCAGCTTTCCTCTGGCAATGCTTAATTGAGCATTCTGGTCGGGTTCTGAATACCTGACATCTGAAAAAAGTGTAGACAGTAGAGCCCTAGCTTACAAGGTCTCACAGAGGAGCAAAAATGTATGCCTGTAGCATAGGCCTGGAGGACACTCAGGTTATATTTTGCATTCTACCAATGCCCTGATAGATAATTCAAGCCACTTAAAAACAACGCGTTAAGTACTTTGCCAGAGGAAATTTCAAAACAGCAAAATGTGCAGGTGTAATATGATTATCACCTACTGTTCTCACTCAGAATCAGACTGATGATTAAAGCCACCCGAGAAGAGAAAGAGATGGAAAAGTGCACCTTGGCCAGAAAAGGAACATGAGTGAATGTAAAGTCATGGACAAAGAAAGTACAGACAAAGCACCTATATTTGTTAAAAAGATTGGCACTGGAACAACAGAAAAAAATGTCTTGAGAGCAGGACCTTGTCCTTCAAAGGCTTCTGTCGGTAAAAATACAAATCAATTGAAAATAGAGTGTACACTGAGAGATTCCCTAGGGTCAGCCTGACGGCACAGAGGCCAAGGCTACTGTGGTCTAAGAGAGATATGATACCTCTCAGATTAACAATAGAAGTTGGCAGCAGCATCCTTGTGGTATTGGTTTTATAGGCATCGATATGCAAGATACAATTTGCATCACGGTTACAGACAGCCTCTGGTACCCGGCAATGTGTGGCAATGTATAAGTTCCTGAAAAGAGACTTTGTGAGGCCAAGACATAAAGCTGAAAAGGTATGGCTTAAGTTGTAGTGGAGACACAGTAATGTTGAAAAATGCTAAGATAATGAGACCTCTGCTGAGGAAATCTGCAAGAAAGAAGGAAAAGTAGCTCAAGAGAAAGATTCAGGAGATGATGACAGATATATGGGTGAGTATCATCTTTGTACGTCACTCTTGGGTTCAAGAGACCTTCCTTTCTCAGCTTCCAAAAGAGGTAAGACTATTGCTGTGTACCAACATGCCTTGCTGTCTTTGACATTTTTAATGAAAGAAGATGGTGTTAATGCATCGTCTTTGTTTCTAAATGAATAGTTGTGAGAGTTCAAGCCTTGACACACGATGTGTATCAGGTCAGAAGTTCAAGACAGAGAGGGACACAGAATGATGAAGAGTGTATAGCCATATGATTTTGTTATGATCCTCAGAGCTGTACATGGAGATAAAGTATTTGGTGTTTTCCCCGCTGGGCCCCATTCTTGATTTAATCTGATATTTTAAAAGGTATCCTCCCATCCTCTACCTAGTGTAATAGGGAAATTTAATTTGTGTCACTTGTATTAGAAGTATACAACTTAATATATAAAGACTCCAAGTTAAGGGTTTGCCTTGAGTCTCAGAAATAAAACTTTGGAGTGTGGAGTATTGAAGTGTCAAACCTGTTTAAAAAACTATGGGACTCTTGAAATCAAACTAGATTCATTTTGTAAAGTGAGATGTCCATGAGCAGAGGAGGGATATCAGGAATTTATGGCATGAAGAGTGATATATTTGAGCACCATGTTGACAAAGTGTAGATATGGGCTGTGTAATTTTCACTGACAATCTGGTGTGATTGGATTCGCCTGGAAAACTTATAGGTGTGTCAGTAAGGAGCTTTGCGTAGTTTGATCTAATGAGGAGCCCCACCAAGAGTATCAGCAGCACTGGTCCATGAAGCTGGGGTCCTGTACTAAATAACAAAAGATTCGGCACAGGATCAGCCCTCTCCTTTCCCTGCTCCTGACTACAGACTATGACCATGAATCTTCTGCTCTTGACAAGTTTTTCTTGAAGTCATGGACTCTACCTTCTAACTATGAGTGTAGGTGAAAGTTTTCTTTTTAAAAGCAATCATGTCTAGTATTTTCTCACAGCAATGAGAATATTAATGCATGTGACAAGATAAATAGAATGCTATATTATAGAAGTCAGAACTTTTAATATGGTGGGTCATTCCAGAATCAACTCAAGTTTCTCATTTTGCCAGACTTTGGCAGACTGGGCAGCTAGCAAAACCATGTTTCAGAAAAATCAACAAACTAAGTAAATAATGAAAGCCAAAAGGACAGGAAAAAATAAGAGTATTGCTTATTACAGACATTGACTATTCAATGTGAACACTGCAGATTTTGAAATAATTATGGTAATTTTGGATAGATGTTGCTTTAAACATAATTCTTATGATAGCGCTGGCTTAAATTCGGAATCAAGTTTATCTATCGTCTGATGATAGTTTTCCATAGGTAATTTATTCACAATGCAAAGGTGAATATATTTCATTCCACACAAACAAATTAATTTCATTTAATTTATTTTTAAGCAGCCAGAGACCCAGATACTGCTGCTCAGTGAACATCCTTTCCATTGGAAAAAAAAAAAAAAAAAAAAAAAAAAAAAAGAACATTTCAACACATTGTATTAGTTATTAAGCATACGTTTTTACAAGGTAGGGGAAAATGGCTATTTTATTTTTTATATATGGTAGAAATCTTTTTTTGAAAAATTCATTGTACATAGCTAATTGGTTAAATATAGCTATTTAAAATATCAAATGATAGCAGCAATCTCTTGTTTCGCAGTTGCATGCTATTTGGTCCTTGTTAAAGTTCATGTTAAGATTACAATGAACATGAACTCATATTTCTCCTGGTGATAAAGAAAGCATGACAGGACTCAGGACACAATAAAATACTCATTTCTGAAGAGCCAGAACATAATTAGGGTCTTTTGTGTTTTTAATATAATAATGACTAAAAATGTAAATTTTTTCCAAATGTTGCATAACTTTCTTCAGATTTGTTCATAGAAACAACTTACTAGAAGGAAAACACAATTATTTTCTAACTGCGGTAGAATTCATGGAAGGTTTTCCTGCTTGTTTGTTTTAAAATCTTGCTCTTCGAAAGATAAATATGCAGATACACAGGAATATTAAGGGAATCAACTTGCTAAGAGTTTCCAGTTAGTTTGAAAAAACATTAGAATGCATCTATTGTGGTGTGTGTGTTTTAATAATTCTTCTATGGTGAAATTAATAATTGCATAAGTTTATCAGCCCAGCAAATTTGTTGTTAAAATTTACGTATTGGTAAAGATCTTTACCATCTCATAAAATGAATGTATTTACACAAAAGCAGGCTTTGAATTAATTCCTGAGTAAAACTTAAGAAAAATCCTGTTCTTGAGAATAATGACTATGCTTTGTGTTTAAAAAAAAATGAGCATATACAGGGAGAGGAAATGCCCCTCAGGAACAGTCATAGGGGAGGGGAATAAGGGGAAAATGGGAGGGAGGGAAGAATGGGAGGATACAAGGGATGGGATAACCATTGAGATGTAACAAGAATAAATTAATTAAAAAAAACCATTAAGCACATTTCTACAGAAGAAAAAAATGGCATGAAAATTACATTGTAGTATTTATTAACTCTCTGTCAGCTTTCAGAAGTTTGATAGGTAAATTATGACTACATCTCTGCCTTGTTTCAATTTTAGTAAATGTACTAGCAAAGTAGGCATGTTTCTGAGAATACTCAGATCTTTGCTCACTTATTTAGCAAGCACACGTGTAAGTTCAAACTAAGAATCCATCTTGCCACTATTAGTATGTATATGCTTTGGCTTGTTTGTCTTTTTCATCAGACATCTCATATAGCCCAGTCGGCCCTCAAACGTACTGTGTAGCAGAGGATGACCTTAAACATCAGAGCCTGGATCTTCCACACCTTGAGTGTTAGAATAAGCTAGGTTTTATACAGGGTTGAGGGTAAATGCATGGCTTCTTTCATGTTAGGTAAGCATCCTACAAACTGATGTACATCCACAACTCCTTGCTTTTGTTTAGAAAGAAGCCCAGTCAGAAAGTAACCAACATTATTTAGAATCAGAAGAAAAACTGCTATAAAAAGAGTAAAAATAAATACCTAAGATGCCATATTAACAATAAAGTTTCACAAGTTGGGAAATAGAAAATTAGTGACAATAAAATTTGGGTTCCATCTATTTCCACTCAACTAACTGCATCGTGTGTGCGATATTATGGAGACTCGAGTTGTTCTTTTGGAAGCATTTTCTTCTAGCATTTCTTTCACAATGTATTCCTTTCTATTCTTTCTTTTCTTTATTTTTTTCTCTTCCCCCAGAATGTTTATGGTAAAAGGTTGAGTAACCTAAAGTTATTCACTGATGATCTTATTTTATTTTCACTAATTTTAATTCTTAAATCTCACTTATCAGACTTTTGTCTCTTTAAAATCATTGCACTCATAAATTATAAAAACTTTAACATTTATATAAGTAATACATATATATAAGCAATAATGCTGTATGCTTTTATAATTGGCTCATTATTTCCTCTTATTCTTTTAAAAATTTGATGGTAATTTTTATTTAATTGATTTCTATAAAGTAAATGTAAATTAACTAAAAAATTGGTCATGTTCTACTACCAAATTTCATAGTTACGCAGTATGTATTTTACTCGTTCATTATTCAACATTTTTCAAATAAATTGACATTGTTCTTCCCTTAGAATTTAAACATAATTCCTACTACTCAATCTTAAAACAAAAGCAAAAACAAACTTTAACATATTTAAAATAAGTTTTGTTTTTAAATCAATTTACTACTAGAAATCCAGTTTTAAATATCCAAGAAAAAGTACATCTCATTAGTATAGAAATATCAGAGAAAGCACAAGGCCCTAAGCTCAATCCCCAGTATTACAAAAATAAACAACTACTACATGAAGAGCCATATGTTAGAAGGAAAATCTGAGTAGGGAAGGAAAAACACCCTGAGTCAATTTATTTTTGTCATCATAACTACCAAGAGCTGAACTCTTAAAATGCATCAGGAAATGAATGGGATGTTGTTTTGTACCTATTATGTCATTTGATCATGATTGCGAATATAAAGTACAAAAATTACCATTAAAGAAACCATGGCATGACAGGACTGAACAAAATCTTCACTATTATCTATGCAATAAAAAAAAAATCAGGAAATCAATCGAAACTCTGAAATACTTAAGATGTGGAATTCTTAATACTGGTAAAACACTATACCACTCTTCTCAGCAGAGAGCGGGAGAAAGTAGATTTGAAGCTGTGGGAGTTCCAACTCAGCCCTGTTTCTTCAAAAACACTGAGACCCTGAAGGTAGTCTGGGGGAAGAGAGAATAAAAAAGATGAAATGTTTCCCATTCCAAATACAATGAGAGTAATAATCAGAGGGACAATATAAGAACTCATTAGATCTTAATGGGAAACTCTGATTTATTCATAATGAAGGTTGGCCTCAGTATGCCCAGTGTCTTCTAATGTGCAAATGATCTGAGGTGGCAGTCGGGCATGGTCAAAAACTCAGTTAAAATAGAAATAAACAGAGGCCTGCATACAAGCAGAAATTGGTTAGTGCAAATTATGATTGCTAACTAGCCAATAAAAGAACACACTTTTGTAAAGACTTGGCATGCTACACTTAGGACCATAAACATGGACTGGTGTATAAAAATTAACTTCTACTTTATCTTTTCCAAACCTAGAGGAAATGAGATATTTAAAGCTATTCTTTTGGAATATGAAATATCATTAAAACTGAGTCAAAATAAAACCAGTACAATGAGATTCTTAGGAAGACAAAGAAGTCAAACCTTTACATTAAGCATTTTGCTTATTCAATGAAGATTGCACCAATTTGAAACCAAAAAAAATAAATTAATGAAAGAATATTATATATAACTTATTTTCAGAGATAGAAGTTCTATTTTCTACAAAACTGAAAAGTTGTCAAAACAAATTTAATTTTAGAATTTTTTTCTATAGACTCCCTCCCATTAGCTCCATATCCTGGGCCCAAACTCTGGCACAAAACTACTCTATCTCAGGCCACACTGGTACTAGGAACCTTTGGTAAGATGCCATCCTCCACCCGCTAACACTCCTTAAAGCCTGCCTTGCAGTCCCCAACTGTACCTCCTCACCTCAACTACGTACGTATCCTGGCACACAACTCAAGCAGAAGAACCCTATTCTACATGAGGCAAGGTAAGTATTAGGAACCCCAGGCCCACACATCTAGCAGAAGACCCCTTTTTTCTCAGAGACCAAGATGTTACTAGGAACACCAGTACCCAAACCCCCAATGGGCCACATAGGTACCTGAAACCCTAGAAACCATGCGAATATCCAGAACCCCAGAGGCCAACCAGTTCCCAGAACCTCAGAATGCCAGAGACAAGGTAAGTACCTAAAACCCCATAGGTTACGCAGGCTACTAAAACCCAGCAGAGAAACCTACTGGGCCTGAAGACACGCTGTTCTCATGAACTGCAGGCCACTCAAGCCAGAAGACCAGAGAAAAAAACAGAAACCAAGGAAAAACACATCCATCCAACAAAGATAACTTAAAAATCGGCTCCTAAACCTATAGTAACATTAAACCCAGATGACCGCAATCCACATAAGAACAGAGTATACAGCAGCCAGAGCAACGTGGCATCTCCAGGGCCCAGCTACCTTACAACAACAAATCATAGATACGCCAACACAGCTAAGCCAGAAGAAAATTACCTTAAAACCAATATTATGAAAATGATAGAGATTCTTAAAGAACGAAATTAATAAATCTGTTAAAGAAATGCAGGAAAATAGAAACAGGCAGGTAAAGGAAATGAATAAAACTGCTTAAGACATGAAAATGGAAAGAGAACCAGTCAAGGAAGCAGAAACTGAGGAAATCCTAGAAATGCAAATCTAGGTAAGTGAACAGGATCTACAGATCCAAACATCACTAACAGGATACAATGTGGAAGGGAGACTATAATATGTAGATTATACTATAGAAGAAATTGATACATCAGTCAAAGGAAATGTTAAGTCTAAAAAGCTTCTGATACAAAACAACCAGGAAATCAGGGACACTATACAAAGACCAAACTTAAGAATAATAGGAAGAGAAGATGGAGAAGATTTCCAGCTCAAAGGACCAGAAAATATTTTTAACAAAATCAAAGAAGAAAACTTTTCTTACTTAAAGAGGAAGATGCCTATAAAAGTGCAAGAAGAATACTGAACAACTAAATTGTATCAGAAAAGAAAATTCTCCTTTTATATCAAAACACTACACAGAGGGGCTAGAGAGAAACCTCAGAGGTTAAAAGCACTGACTATTCTTTGGAAGGTTCCAAGTTAATTTCCCAGCAACAACATGGTGGCTCATAACCATCTATACTCACATCCGGGGCTCTCTTCTGGTATGCAGGCACACATGCATGCAGGCAGAATACTGCATGAATAATATATTAATATATTTTAAAACACTAGACATACAGAACAAAGAAAGAATATTGAAATCTGCAAGGGAAAAATGCCAAATAATATATGAAGGCAGACTTATTAGAATTACTTCTCAATGAAAAATCTAAAAACCAGAAGTGCCTGGAAAGATTTCATGCAGACTTTAAGAGACACAGATACCATCCCAGAATACTATACCTAGCAAAACTTTCAATCACTGAAGGTGGAGAAACAAGGTATCCCATGAAAAAGTCAAATTTAAGCAATATCTAAACATAAATCCAGCATTACAGTAAGTACTAGAAAGAAAACTCCAATTAAAGGAGCTTAACTACCCCTATGAGAATACAAGAAATAAGTAATTTTACACCAGAAAAACAAAAGTAGGGAAGCATACATACACAGACGAACACACATACATACACACACACACACACACACACACACACACCAACTACAAAATACAAGAATTAACAATCATTGGACATTAATATCTCCAATATCAATGGATTCAGTTCTTCAATTCCCTGATAAAAAGACACAGGTTAACAGAACCAATGCTAAAACAGAATTCATTGGTCTGATGAATTAAAAAACACCTCAATATCAAAAATAGACATTATCTCAGAGTAAAGGGTTCGAAAAAGATTTTCCAAGCAAATGGACCCAAGAAGCAGGCTGATGTAGCCATTATAATATCTCACATATTCACACTCATCTCTGGAAAAAAAATCTACAAAGATGATGTGTCAGTTCTGAACATTTACACCCCAAGTGCAAGGGCACCCACATTAATAAAAAAAGCATTACTAAAGCTTTCATCACACATTGAACCGTACACATTAATAGTGGGAGACTCAACACCCCACTCTCACCAATGGACAGGCCATCCAGACAGAAACTAAACAGAGAAATAATGGAACTAACAAGTGCTATGACTCAAATGGACAAAACACATGTTGTGACTCAAATGGACCTAATATCTATCTATAGAACATTTTACCCAAACACAAAAGAATATACCCTCTTCTCAACACTTCATGGAACCTTCTTCAAAACTGACCACATACTTTGTCACAAAGCAAGTCTCAAAAGACACAAGGAAACTGAAATAACCAGCTGTTTATCCTATCAGACTTGAAATAACCCTATCAGAATATCATGGATATAAGTTTGTTGTCAACAACAACAGAAGCAACAAAAAGCCTACAAACTCAAGACAAATGAACAAATCTCCACTGAGTGACAACTGAGTCAAAGCAGAAATAAAGAAAAAAATAAAAAACTTCCTAGAATTCAATGCAAATGGAGGTACAATATACCCAAACTTATGTGAGAAAATGAAGGCCGTGTGAAGAGGAAAGTTCATGGCACTAGGTGCCCATAAAGAAATTAGAGAGATCTTATTCTAGTGACTTAACAGTACACATGAAAGCTCTAGAACAAAAAGAAGCAAACACATCCGAGAGTAGATAGCAGGAATAATCAAACTCAAGGTTGAAGTCAATAAAACATAAACAAAGAGATCAATATAAAAAATTGATGGAATAAAAGCTGGTTCCTTGAGAAAATCAACAAGATAGACACACTCTTAGACAAACTAACTAAAAAGCAGAGAAAGAATATACCAAGTTGTGAGGTCTCCATTCCCTCACTGTATTCTTATGTTAAGAATATTATAATGAGAAAAGCATATGTAAATCAAGAGAATAGCCAACAGAATTAGAGAAAGGTATACTCAGAATACAGCACAATTTACCCTTGACAATAGATAGTAGAATAAGTTAAGGAAGAGTTTGAATCAGAGCTGATCAAATACAGTGTTTTGTATGGTAAAAGAAGGAGAGTGAACCCAGTGAGGAGGATGAGTTAGGAGACGTGTCATTTTCAATATTTCTTGATTACTTGTCTATCCATTTTTGTGATGATGTCAGATTTCATTCAAAACAGATCTCTGTCTTGAGTATATATAAAAAGAATTTGGGGTTAGTTCTATAATTTGTTCATTTCTTACAGCATACCTTATAAAAATGGGATGAGCTTCTTGTGGTATATTCTTAGAACTACAGCTACTTGGGGATTAGATGTAGGAGATCCTTTTGAGAAAAAAAAATCTGCTGCCTTGGCAACAATAACAAAAATCTCAAAAAATGATGAAAATGAAAAAAAAATAGTTAAGGAATGTCTAGATGGCAAAACTCCTAACCTTCTCTCCTTTGGGCAAAACAAAGGGTATTGGGTCTATTTCTAATGTGCTGCATAATGGTCTGTATTAGAGTTGTATGTATTCTTATATGTAAAAAGTATATATTTCTAAGTGGAAATAACATTATGACTACTATTGACATTAGTGCAAGAATCCAATCTAGCTCTGTCCACCGATCTCATCAGTCACATTTTCTTTCAGAATGATGATTGCCTGAACCTAACACTTGGTTGGATTTTTCCTTTTCTGAACTTATGGAGCTAAGTGATTAAGTTGTCAAAGTTTCTTCCAATTAATTTTCTCTTTTCTTTCTTAACTGGGTTTTCCAGAAATACAGGAAAGGATGTTTCTCTTATTTCATTCAAGGAATTTATAAACATTGCTGTAATCAACTAGGTCCTGAAGGAATACCATACTATATGCCCTATCTTTCTGTAGCTTTTCATGTGAATGCAGTGTTTTCCCTTTGGGAAATAATCAAAGCTACACAATACTTGCATTGTTTTTAAAATTTGGAATTACTATTTAAATAATATTGATCATTATCCATGTAAACATAAGAAAACTGAGTGGACAACTGTTCTTCATGATAGGCAATGCAATCTCATTTAAGAGCTAATTGTAACACCCAGCAAAATACTCATTTCCCCCTCCTCCAGGGAGACTAGGAGCCTTGCCTAGCACATGAACCTTTCTTTCCCTGAACCCTCTAATTATTCTTGAGAGAAACAGAACCTTTGATTCCAGGGGTTCCTCCTTTCTGGTCTGGAAGTTAACAGCACCTGAACTGCCCTGTGGGAGAAACACAGACAGAAGTTTCCCCCACCCAGTGGTCACAAATGCAGTAAGGCAGCCTTTCTGTGTGTGTGTGTGGGGGGGGGAATTCCAAGATGGCAGCACCCTGTATGTACCCTGTCTCTAGAGCAGAAGAGCAAAGACTGGGAAACAGACTGAAGGGAACAAGCCAGGAGCACCAGCCCCTAACCCCCACCCCCCATTGGCAGCCAGACAACCCATGGCTCAGAAGTCACAAACTTTGAGCACCCTGAACTTCTCCAAAAACTGGAGCAAGTGCAGGCCCCCCTGAGAAACAGAAGATCAGCACTGCAAAAACAACAAAGTGTTCTGGCCTCCAAGCCACTGTTCTACTCTGCTGCTGATTCTCTGAGAAGACCCAGTAGCTAGAGGAACCCTGTTGAATTCTGGATCTTAGGTGGCAGGGCTCAGAGGAATCTAGCTCCAGGAGGACAGTCTGTCAAGCAAGTAAACAAAGCAGCTGCTTTTGGAAGGGACTCGCCCTCATCAGCTGCCAGCTTAGGAAACAGATGGCTAAAGGAAAGAATAAGAACAAACCAACAAAAACCAGGACAGCATGGCTCCACCAGAAAGTCCAGACAACAACAAACACTCTAATGTAGCCAAATCTCAGGAAAATGACCTTAAAGCTATGATCATACAGTTATTTGAGAATTATAAAGAGGAAATGAATAGATCCTTTCAAGAATTACAAGAAAATAGGAACAAAGGAATATAGGCCATTGAGGAGAAACAGGAAAACACAATCAAAAAGACCAAAGAAATGAGTAAAGCTGTTCAAGACATGAAAATGGAATTAATATCAATTAAGCACACACACACACACACACACACACACACACACACACACACACACACACCCTGGAAATGAAAAGCTTAAAGAAGAGATTAGGAATTGAACAGATAAATATGGCCAAAAGAATCTAATAAATAGAGGAGAGAATCTCAGGGACTGAAGAAACAATAGATGAAATTGATACATCTCTCAAGGGAAATGCTAAAACAGAAAAATGGTAACACAAAACATTCAAGAACCATGACACCATAAAAAGGCATAACTCCAAGAGTACAGGAATAGATGACAAAGAATATGCCAGGTACAAAGGACCAGAGAATATTTTCAAGAAAGTCATAGAAGAAAATTTCCCTAACCTAAAGAAAGAGATGCCCTTGAACATACAACAGGCTTAAAGAACACCAAATAGACTAGATGAGAAACTTTTTACTCAAACAAAAGAGAATATATTTCTTCTTGGCACCATACGGAACCTTCTCCAAAATTGACTGTATAATCAGTCACAAAGCAAGCGTCAACAGATACAAAAAAAAAAAATCCTCTGCATCTTATCAGACCAACATGGTCTAAAGCTGACCTCAACAACAATAGAATTAACAAAAAGCCTACAAACATATGGAAATTTAACAATGTTCTACTCAATGACAACTGGGTCAGGGATGAAATGAAGAAAGAAATTAAAGACTTCATAAAATTCAATGAAAATGAAGGCACAACATATCCAAACCTTTGGGACACAATGAAAGCAGTGCTAAGAGGAAAATTCATAGCCTGAAGTACCTTCATAAAGAAAAAAGCTTCTGATCCCAATTGGTTCATCAATTCAGACTGTCCCACACAGGACTTTAATTAAGCATGGAATTTCTCAAGATTTTGAAACTGGAGCACAAATGATATTCCCAGCTTGTTTAACCATTTTCCCCAATTTTATTTGGGCCTCTACAAAGGTATTATTCATCTCAAATCAGCTGGAAGAAAGCTTAAGGGAATGATGCCCTACTTCCCATAGGGGGGTTGGGTAAGTTTTTGGTTGCTTTCTTGGGCTCTAGATATTTATTTTCATTGGGAGCTGGTTATAAGTTACTATTGGTCTTATTCAGAGAGAAAATGAAGTTGGACTCATGGATGTCTCCCTTTTCCTTTATCTTTCTTTCTTAGGTTTGGAGATAGTGGTTGAAAAGAAGGAGGAATATAGAAATGTATATGATGATAGGACAAAAAGTCAATTACTGAATCTAGTCCTCAATTTATAGTTTTGTTACTTACAAATAAAGATAATTTTAATTCACTGGTATAGAATTTGATATATTGATTCAAAATAAGTTTAATTTTGATATATTAGTATAGAATTCAAATTTAAAATTATTTTTTATATATATTATATATATTTCTACTCTAATATGTTGTATTGCATCCATACAACTCAAGTAGAATACAATATTTACCTCCAACACGTTAAAAGTGCTATTGTGGGCTATTTAGAATAAGTAAGTGATGTAAGTTATCTGTTGGTTGATCGAATCATGGTCATATCAATTATTAGTCTATTTTAATCACAAGAATATACATTAGGTGTAACAGATAGATATGATTCTATAGAAAGATAAGGTTAAATAGTTAGACAAGGTCTTCAAAAACATCAAAGGCCTACAGAATATGGCATTTAAAGATGGTTTTATTATTTTAAAGATTCATTGACAATAAGACAGTTTAACTCCTGGCAAGACCCAGCCTACCTCAGAGAAGATGATGAGCATTAAAAGAGTGTCCTTATGGAGAGGGCTTCAAATGTGGCAAGCCAGACCCAGACAGAATTCTTCCTAAAAATGGGCAAGCTTTGATGCAGGCAGAGTCGACAGCCAAACTGTGCCAAGACAGGGTAAGCAAGTCCTCAATAGTTTCTGCCTCACATATATGTGTGTTAGATACACTAGGCCTGAAGGTTGAAGATGATGCTCCAACGTTATAGAGAGTTTTGGGTGACTGTCCAGGCAGCAAACTGTCTCTGTCATCTTCTCATTTTTGAAGCTGCTAACCTGCAATTCCTGTTTACTCAGGTGATTAATTTTATTCCTTCTCAATTCTCTGATGGGGTTGAAGACCAGATAGTTTAGTCTTATGATTAAGCTTAGTTGTTTAGGGTTTAAGATGTTTTTAGGTCTAGATAGATGTTTTAAGTTAATAGAAATAAGATAAGATATATATTGATTTACATTCAGAATTTTAGACTCACCAAGATAGCAAAGATGTTTTCTTCAAGGTTGCTAAATACAAATATACAAAACACTATATTACCTGATTGTTTAGTGGTTTCCTTGCTGTTTGTAGTGTGTGTGTGTGTGTATGTGTGTGTTTGTGTGTGTAAAATCATTCTCTCTCTC
>OU015750.1:37886092-37922768 GCA_907169655.1 Acomys percivali | reverse complement strand
ACACACACACACACACACACACACACACACACACACACACAAGACAGCCATGCTGGGACTGCCCAGGCTAATGCAGAATGCAGACAGATAAACATAACTTTGTATTGTCTGTTTCCATTTGGCACATGGGATATTTAACCAAATTGAAGGCTTCAGTCCCTTTCTGCTGAGCACATATAGCAGACTGTGGTAATGCTGGGTGCTTTAACATCTCCTAGCTGAAGTTTGTAAATTTCCTGGTAAATCAATAGAGAAATTACTTTACCTGTTTGAGATTTAATATGACCATATGAAAGAGACCTCTTTACTGTTGAGTATGCTAGCACTTCTACAAAATATAGATGTGTGTTTCAGAGTCACAGTGCAAAAGTAAAAAAAAAAAAAAAAAAAGAACCTATGCGTACATTGTTTTTACCATTTTGATTGCAGAGCTAATAAATGAAACTGCTGATATTTAAAAAAGAATTTGTAGGCATTTACTCACAAAAGGGAATATCTTTAGTTGTTTCCTTCATGATAGTGCTTTTGTATTATAGCTGCTGAAAAACTATACCAAACTAAGTTATTAGCAATTATATAAATTCAACAAACATACTTTTATACACATTCTTTAATCTTCTGATCTCAAAGCTTCCAGATGAACATTTGGAGAAGTGATTGGCACCTCACATGCTATGCCAGTTGATAATTACTTTACAGATAGCAGTGTTAGCACCACCCAGGAAATCCGTACATTCATTCTACGCCTGCAGCAAAGGTGCATCTATAAAAACAAAACAAAACAAAACAAAAAAACCCTCACGTGTAGTAGTGTAATTATTAGAATGATAACAGAATGACTGCTTTCTGTTTGTTGTCTTTTGATAAAGTCTCAAGTTATTGAACTTTAACATTAATTCCCAAGCAGTTTTACTATGTAGTAGTATTTTGAGTGGTCACTTTTACAGGGTTGGTGTAGGACGACGTAGTAGAAAGAAATAAGTGATACTTTCTACAATTTGTTGTGTCAAGTATCAACAAAACAAATGCAGTACCTGTTGCTATATTTATGAGTGTGCTAGAGAAATGCCATATTGGTTGTCAGAGAACATGGACTACTGTGTACTTACTCCTAAAGGACACATCATTCTCAGAGTTCCATTTATGAAACTGAAATGATGGTTGACAACGAAAGTCAAGCTTCTGATTCTTATTAAGGCTGGCTGTTGAAACTTGATTAGGCCTACAATTATACACTGCTTGAGTCAAGAATGTCAAATAATAGGGCAAGCCCTCTAAAGCGGGGGAATCAACTTACAGGCCAGGGTTGGTCTATGAACAACTGACTCAGATGGTACTCACTCAGAAATCATCATTATTTTAACCTCTTCAGAGTTTCTGCAAAGATAATTTCTGAAAAGAGTCTAAAAGTGAGTTCTCTACTTTGATAACTGCCCAAGGAACTTGTAAATTGACTTCTCTATTTTAACACCTCACAATCCTAACTTTCTTTTTAGAATAAGTGAGTTTCTTAGGTACAGAGACATATAAAACATGAGCTCTATTATGAAAACTTCTCTTTTGGGTTCTATTAAAACCTGGTGCTTGTGAGTTGGCAAATTATCTGGTTTTGATCTATCTTAGATTATTAGTTCTAAAATGCGAAGTTTGTATTGTGCATCTACTAAATATCATTCATAGAAATTATGAGAAGGCCACTTGCTTGTTGGTTCCAAGAATATAACATATTTGAAATTAAATACATATGAAGATTGTCAGAAGATGTAGACTCAACACCAGCTAGTATTTTCAGAAAAAATAATATCTAAACAATTTAGACAACATCTAAAATTCAATAGATGTCTACTTTAAAGACATAAATATCTCATGATTTCCTACAGTGTTATTTAACTATAGGACTACAGGCCTTCTGCTTTAAAAGTGTATAATGTTTTTAGCTCCATTCAGTGACATGTTAACATTCTAATATCTGCATTTTTACATTTTTTAATTCTCAAAACATCTACTAATGATTGTGTTTGACATTATTTGACTTTCTTGATTCGGAATGGTGTAATTATACCCCTGGTCAAGTTACAGTGGACAACATATATCCAAAGATATACCACATATGGAAGCTTTATGGTTAATCACAAACAGATACAAATGGATTTTCTTACCATGTCCTATAGTGAAGGTGATTTCTATATTTTATAATATATACAATGAAAGACCATACCAATAAATGTTAATATATTGTAGATGAAATTAGAAAGCATCTGGACTTAAATACAGCTGTGAAATTTGTTGCATATTTCATGAAGACTTTTTAACTTAAAATATTATATAATATATGTATTTATTTTTTTACATAAGCCCACTTAATCTCTCTGATAAGGACCATAAAGAGCTGAATGATCCAGTCAAGTATGCTGAAATGCAACTTCAGACAGTAGAAAAGAATTAACCTGTTGTCTTATAAATAAGTTGTACAATAATCCCTTTTAGCCTTTTTACATTTATTGTGTTGTAATTCAAAAAGAATACCTATCTCATAATCTAGTTTCAGAGAAATAAAACCTAAATTCTTATACATGTTGTTTATTTATATTCCTAATTATCATAGACCTCTTCTGAGTGTATTATTCTATACTAATAAAGTAGAAGTTAATTTCTAAATCAAAATAAAAATTATATTAAAACATAAATCATAGAAAGCAAATACTATCATGTATACTAGAAATGAATTAGAATAAGTGAAAAAGATCATACTCATACATCCTTAGCTGACATGTGAAAAATAAATAAATAAACATAAATAAATAAATAAAATCAGTATTTGAGAAGTTAATATTTAAATTTGAAATGTAATTATGTTATTATAGTGACTGATTTTTTCTATTACTAGAAATTTAAAATAAATGCTGTAAAATATAAATCACTTAAAAAGATGATACAGGGAAAGAAAAATAGAAAACATATTTTCATGTGATAGTAGAGAAGCTAAATAGCTTAAAGACTTCTGGTATGTTTTCTAAAGATCAAAAGATCAAATAACGAAAACATTTTACCGGCGTCAGTCAAAACTTCTTAAGGATTATTTTTCCATTAATAATGAAATTTTTCTTAATAATAAAATTCTGTAGTTCTTAAAGTCAAGTCCATTGTTACCCATATACTTGTTGTAAGTTAAATCCTACCCTCAAAAGAAATATTGATATGCTAACTCTAAATACTTGCAAGCAGGACCTTATTTGGAAAGATTTTTGACATCACCAAGTCAAAGGACAGTGAGTAGGTGGGCCTTAACACTTTGTAGTGATGAGTGTGATTAACCATAAGAGGGAAACAGCAAAACCAAAACAAGGAGAAGCCTCGTAAGCCCACCCAGTTTGTCCTATTCAGTAAGACATCTGTGGGAGACAGATTTTAAACGAAATTCTTGTTGCAACCTTGGTTGTAAAAGAGAATGTTAAAATTGCTGAAATACAGTTAAGTGATTGCAATAATGTGTTACCAGTCACTCTGCATGCCTGGGTAGCAGCCTTCTAGCCCATAGACTGAAGACTGTCTAAGGCTTGGATACTGTCACAGTGTGCTTCGCTGTGGTGTTAAAACACTGGCAGGAAGCAAATGGAGGATGTTTTGAAGAAGTTTTGGTAATATAGTCACCGCAGGGCTTCCACTGCCAGTGGCAGTGATGCATATTTGTTTACTCTTTGAGCTGAATAACATGGCATATTTTGGAAAGTAAGAGTAAGGAAGGAAAGCAATCCATTGAAAGATGTCAGTGGGGACTGTGACTAAAAGAATGTTAAAACCACAAAATTAGAGATGAATCATACATACATTGGTGTCAAGTCCAATTGTCATCAGAGGGGCATCATTCAGCAACTGAATCGAGCAGATGCAGAGACTCATAGAAAAACTCATTCATGGGAAGCCTGCAGAAGAAATAAGAGAAGTATTGTTGAAGCCATAGTGGACAAGAACAGCATGATAATATGACCCACTGAATCACATAAGCAGGTCTCATAAGGGCTCACAGAAACCGAAACAAAAAACATCGACCCTGTGTGGATATGAGCTAGGTCCTCTGCTTATAAATTTTGATTATGTAGCTTTGTATTCCTGTAGGATTCCCAACAATATGGTGGTGGCATGTCGGGGGGCAATGGGTTGTCTCTGCATATTTGCTTGCACTTGGGACCTTTTTCCTACTCTGGATTGCTTTGTCCAACCTAGACATAAGGATATATGGCCAGTCTTATTTTATCATGTTAGGCCATGTTGGGTGGAAATCCCTGGGAGGATTGCTTATTTTAAAAGGAAAACAGAGAAAGGAGAAAGCGTGGACCTAGGGAAGAGGTGAAGTGGGGGGAGGGACTGGGAGGAATGGAAGGAGGGGAAATTGTGGTTGAACTGTAAGTATGGGAGAAGAATAAAAGATAAAATATCATAACCACTGATATTAGAAACCAAGTAGTTCTGCAAATAGAGAAGATTTATTGACTCAGACATGTGTGAAATATAAGAAAAGCCAACAATGTCTATCCATTTGATCACACCTAGGAAAATGAGATGAGATTCATTTTGTAGGAGTTAGTAATCAGTGCACTGCCATATGTCTGCCACAGCACTGAAAATAAACACAAAATGTAAAACAAAACAAAACAAAAACAAAAACAAGTGAAGAGGAAATGAATGGGGCAGGGTGTCCAGGAGGAGTTGCAGAGAGGAGCAGAAGGGAGAGATGATCTAAATACATTGTATTTGGGTGTCCAATTGCCAAATAATAAAATTTAAAAGTTAAAGAAAACAAAACAAATCTCTTCTCGACACACTCTACCAATCTTGTCAATGATTTGTCTTTAATTCTGATTTCTAGATGTATAAGACATCACAGTGTGGGTTATAAATGCATAGATGGATACTAGGAGTCAATATTCCTAAAATGATGAACAACACAGGATGTTCAACATTTCACTTCAAGTGTGTTTTCTTCGGTAAATAAATCATATTCCTCTTTCTTTTTTTTTTTTCCTTCTAGGATATGTTCTTTGATTTTCTTTTCTGACCATGTAGTTTTGCCATGGTGTTAGCTCATATGTTAATTGTTGTCCACCCTAAGATGACTGGAAGTGGAATAGATACAAAAAAAATGTTAAAGAGCTAAATCTGTTAAGATTTATTGTATATTTGATTGACTGGGGAAATGACTTTCAGTTGACATCTGAGCCAACAAGTTAGCTGAAATAAAATTTTGCTTAATACCATTGCATCAATAATCTAGGCACAGCCTCATTGATTGAGAAAGTCTGATCAATAGAGTATTACTGGCTGCCTAACTGTAACTTTGCCAGACTTTTTTTGTTAATTCTGCTGATGACCTTCTTACCAGTGCTTTTCAGGCTCACCTTTTTTTCCACTTTGAAATTCAATTTGCTCCATTTGCTGTTATTTAAAGAATTTACACATCCAATTGATCTTTATCCAACTAATGTACTTAGTATATGGGATGCAAAGACTGTACCTGACAGAGAGTGAAACTTTACAACTTTCCAAGTAATAATATATTTAACAAGTATTTTTTTTTATAACAAATACAATTGGGAAAATACATGCGTCAATGATGGGAATTAAATAATAAAAGTGAAATATATCATTTTATAACAATGGGACACATAACAAAGGATGACAGGCACTAAAGAACTATTTTTCTTTTATTAAATGAAAAATAAAATGCAAGGAAAATATCCTCCTGTTTCTGGTATAATTGATAATAAAAGTAAGGAGTGTGGCTTCCTTAATGGAAAGGGGTGAAAAGGGTTATGGAATATTTTATTTTATTTTTAATTAATTTATTCATATTACATCTCGATTATTAGCCTTTCCCCTGTTTCCTCCCATTCCTACCTCCCTCCCACTTCCCCCTTTCTCCGCTCCCCTATGTCTGTGATTGAGGGAGACCTCCTCCCCTTATATATGCTCTTAGAATATCGAGTCCCTTCTTGGTAACTTGCTATCCTTCCTCTGAGTGCCACCAGGCCTCCCCATCCAGGGGACGTGGTCAGAAAAGGGGCACCAGAGTTCATGTGAGAGTCAGATCTCACTCTCCACTCAACAGTGGAGAGTATCCTGTTCAGAGGAGAGGACATCCTATTGAGACTTTAGGCGAGAGTAGCATGGAAGAATGGGGAAATAGTAGGACCCACAGGGTCCTGGAAACCTACAAGAAGAACTTTATGACAGGCAGATCTGGGTCCTGGGGTCCTCCTCAAACTAAGGCACCAGCCAAGGAGAATATAGGCAGTAAACTTCGAACCCCTACCAAGACCTAGCCGATGACCAGGTTATGGAATATTTTAAAACTTACTACATTTTGGAAATAGTTGTCAAATACAGGGAAGAGCCAGGTTGTTATTGTATGAATGCTGGCAGAAGACACAAGGCCCCTGAGTCAGAAGCAAAGGACTCTATAACATAAGAGTAGCAACGGTAGCCAGTGTTACGAACATTTGCGCTGTGTGCAGACCAGGGTGGAGAAAGGCTGGCAATCTGGACACTCAAGTGTGCCGTGTTAGAGAAAAGCTGCCCTGAAGTTAAGCTGCCTGAATACTTAGCTCCATGGTTTCTTACTATCACTTCTACAGATGAACTTCTTTTCTTCTAATTCACACTCCTATTTTCATGCTCCTATGGGGACCTAGTCTTCACCCACCCAAACCTACTTTATCTCTGAAAATCTGGATTGCAACATCATCAAGTCAAAGCTCTTAAGATCCCTCTATTTTAATCCACACACCAAATAGCTGTTCTTCACAACTCCCCTTGTCTCAACACTGACCTTCTCTCTCTTTTTTTAAAATTTAACTCTTTATTGATTCTTTATACATTTCACATCATGCGCTACTGGAGGACCCTGCTATTAAGGTCATAGTCCGCCATGTCCAGGTGCAAAATGGAAGACTCCCTTCATCCTTGGGGCTTCCTCTTCTCTGCCTGACCTTATTTGGAAAGCATCTCTAAACACAGATGCCTGACCTTATTTGAAGGATGACTCTGCACAGAACTTCCCGCAAGCACGTAAGCCTTTCTCTTTCCTTCCTGCCTGTATGCTAATCAGGTACTGTGCTGTAACTAATCAGCCCCTCCCACTCATGACTCTAAGCACTCTTAAATACCTCACCCTTGCAACAATAAAATGAGCTGCCTCTCTGAAGCTAACTCCCAGCTGTTCTTTCTGTTGTACTCAAGGCCATCCAAAACCGTTTGTTGCTTCTGCTCTCTTTGTCTTCCTAGGCTCTTGGCCAAGGACCTCCCCAGGAAAGAGAGAACCACAATGCGCCCCAATCCCACTCATTCTCCTATCGCTTCATACCTTCCCTCCACCCTGGCAATCTACATCCCCCAGAAAAAAGAACAAAATCCCCTTGTGGAAGATGTAGTGTGTGACAGTGTCCCAGAATATAACCTTCTGTCCATTCTTCTTGTAATTGTTCATTACAATGAGTCATTGGTCTGTTCGAGGCCTCTCGCTTCTGCTACACTATCAGTACTGGATCCTCACTGGAGCTCCTCGCTGATATCCTGTTGTTATCCTGTGTCATGGAGAGCCTGCCTCTTTGCATCTGTAAGATCTGCACCTTCGTGTGCCCCAGCACTTCACAGATGGGGAAGATGTTGGGGGGGGGGCAACTTAAAGGCCCTGGATTTGGGCCTGAGTGGCAGCCGAACTGGTCAGCCTGTCATCTCTCAAACACTCCCACCACCAAGGTGAGTTCTTCAAGACTAGCCCGGCTACCTCACCCAATGCCACAGCTGGCAAAGGATAGCGCCAATTCTCCTGTTCTCATGCCCTTCGGGCCAGCTCTCCTATGCTTCCGGGTGAGTTATGGTGCCTCCCACTCTCCTGAGTACTGCAGCTGGCGGGGCCAGCTCTGCAGAGCCCCAGGCAGCAGCCCAGATCAGAGACTTTTGCTTGGTCTTTGGTGATAGCAGACTAGGCTGCTGCAGTACGGTGGACCCAGACCCAGACCCTTGCTAGCAGCCCAGCCCAGAACCTCACCATGGCTTTAGATGGTATCACTGGCTACTCAGATAAGGCTGTTCCTCACTACTTTCAAGTCTCAGATTCCACCTCTCTTCATTGTGTGCAAATCCTTCTGCTTATCTTTCTCTTCCATCTCTTCACCATTTGCTTGCTTATCTTAGTGATGACTGGTGCCTCCGGGTGTCTGGGGTCATCTCATGAGTCCTATGGACGTATCAGTGTCATGTGACATCAGGTATCAGTTGCCTCAGGCATGGTCTGCCTGACCAGCCTATGTGATGTCACAGGGGCTGTCTTGCAGGCCCACATGGTGCCAACTGGGCTCCAGTTGTGTCAGGCTTGCTTTGTCCACACAGGCAGCATGAGGCCAGCAGGGAGTCAATGATGTACTTATTCATTATCTATTAGTAGCCATTATTTTCTCCATAGCTTATTTTTCTCCCCTAACATTTTCTCAAAAAAAAACACCTGGGATTTGAATAGGATGACCACAGCTTTTCTAGCAGTAGACTCAATCAACTCAGCAGTGCTTGTGAAAATTGAATAAATGTGTGGCTTGTTTTCAGCATGGACTCATGGTCTCCAGTATCAACCTGACTTTCAAAACATCATTTTCCAGCTCCTTCGCTCCTCTCAACCACTTCTATCCTGATATATGATTTCAACAAAATGACAACCCTTTTTATTCCTTCAAGTTCTGAATACTACATCTACAAACACAGGCACAACACCAACCATCTACTGCTCTTGCTCCAATCGTAAAAATGTCTTCCTCTACCCTTAATGATAATTGTGCTACTTGTACTTTCTTTTGTTGTTCTCTTGTGAAAATAATAATTTTATTCTTCTAGACCAAGTGAATAGCTGTATAAATGAAAATTCTTCACCAATTAGCAAATTCAATGTAATTACTGCCTTGAGGAAAGAAAGGTCTTACTTGTTGACAATTATCTTCTGTGTAGATTCGCAGCAATTTTTGATATAGTCTCTATTCTCTGAATTTCTCCTCCTTCTCCTCTTCCTCTTCCTCCTCTTCTTCCTCTTCGTCCTCTTCTTCTTCTTCTTCGTCCTCCTCCTCCTCCGCTTCCTTTTACATCTTTTAGATACATAGCCTAGCTATTTTATTGTAAGTTTACTTTAATCCCTTGGGACTGTATGCCTATCAATGGCAGAACTGTAGAAGTCTGATTCTCCCTCTAAGTAGCCCTCAGTGTCTTGTAGCTCTTCATCTAGGAGTGAGGTCTTATGAGGTTTTTCTCAGTCACCCAGGGATGTCAGTTTGTGTTGTCATTGTGTATGTTTGTTTCGGGCAGCATTTCATTAAGATTTCATGGGTGCAGCTCCCTGTCATATATGGAAGATTCTATCTCACAGCAAATGTCCTAGTCCTCAGGCTCTTTCCACACTCACTTCCACTAGCTTCCTGTGTTTTGGAAAGGGTGTGCTGTGGATGTCTTTATGGGGAATGAACATCTTACAGTCGGGTTTTCTCTTTATTTTGACCATTCATTAATTTTGTATTGGTTTACATCTTCTTCAAAAAGAAGCTTCTTTGATGAGGTAGTGGGAGCTACACTCATGTGTGTTTATAAGGATAATGACCAAGTCAATTGTTTTCAAAGTATTCATTTCTTTCTTCTAAACTAACATAAACACTCAGCATGTACTTGCCTAGAAAGCGGACTACAAGTCCCAACTTTACTGTTCACTTTCCTCATTTGAGTGTCATCTTCATTATTAGTATATATCTTTCCTAACATGAGGTAGGCACTCCTTGTATGCATCTTCACAGCACTAAAATACCTTTGTCATCACCCTCATCCTTCTGACTTAGATTTGCTTGTTTCTTCCTGTCACTGCTGCGATTAAATGTTCAGTGAGTCTAGACATGGTGATTCAATGCTCATAGCTGTTTTTCTAGCATTTAACATACTGTCCAGTACATAGTGAGTGCTACATAAATATGTGGTGATTTAATTGTAGCTAACCTGAATAGAATACTCTCTATAAATCACTAAATATTCTAGTATTATACTTAAGTATACCCTTATCTTGTGTAATTGCAGTAGTTTTATAACACATGCATGCTTATTATTAACTATTTTATAAAGAATACATTATGATTTGGGTCATCAGAGTTTGACCTGGAGCACAGAGCCTGTTGATGTCCGTCTAATGTTCATTGTTACCTACCACATTGTACTTTATCTATCAAAATGAAGGAATATGGATGAAATATATTTTGAATTCATGTGTTTTTCTTGTATTTCTCTGGTGAAAATATGTCTTAATTCTCTTTCTAAAGTTCTGCTTGCAAGAACAAAACCACAAAACATGATCCAAGTTTGAACTTTAAAATGATATTGAAATTAAACGGATAAAATTCTTGCCTTTTGAAAAGCATTGCCTCTAGGTGCTACAGAGGAACGGATTCCTTGTGCTGGTGGTATCTTAGCTTAAGTGATTTCTTAATAGTTCATTATCCAAAGAAATGCTTGAAGCAATTCAAATTAAGTTGCTTTGAGGAAGACTGCGGCTTTAGAACATAGAACTGGTGCTTCCAGTGATACAGGCTGAGTGAAGGACGGATAGCTTCACAGCTACATGACATTCCTAACATAACTACATGTTTATTTGTAGAAACAAATGCCCCAGTATATTATCATGGGACTCAAGATCTCCCCATTCCTTCCACCACACACAACAGCTGTCAGTTCTTAGCCTCCATTATTCAACTACAACTCTACTGATATAAGAGTGGATCCATTGTCTTTGGGGAGTGAGAGAGGGCTTACAACTTCCCTCACTTTCTCTCACCCATAAATAGTGTGAATGAAGGCTACTTCGAAGCTGAGTACTCACAGAAGGAAAAAAAAAAAAAACACGAAGCAAGCAAGATCTTTGTCAATTAGTAAACATAGTCCCTAGATCAGATACTCTGAAATGTTTAGACCACAATTTAAATGATTATTTTATGTTTAATAGTATTTGTAGCTAGTTTTATCTTTAGAATGTTCTAGATCCTCTTTTTCTTACTATATAAGTAAATATACATTCATTCACTACAGAAAAAAATTAAAACTTACACATGGAAAGTAGAAGTAAAAGCATGATCCTAACACTCGGATAATAATAAATTTAATTATATTGTCGAGTTTTTCCATGTGTCATTTGCTGGCTTTAATCCATGTGCTTGGTGAACTCCTAGTATGGAATATACTGATAAAATATAATAGATAAACTATGGCAAAAAGAGTGATGACTCGGTTGACTGCTGCTTTAGTGGTAGATGCACAGTAGTCTCACAAATATCATATTTATTTCTTTCTGACTTAGATAGAAACTTGTGTTTCATAACCATATAGACTGACTCAAACTCCATAGGCAAAACTGAAAGAATATTTCAATAACCATCTTTCACAAAACCTAACAAAGCAAATAAAAATTATAGCTTACAGCCTTTGAAAACTAGATATATTACTGAAGAAATATGTAATTGAATAAATAAAATGAGGCCTAAAAGTTTATAGTCTTTTGAGGACTTAACTGCATTAATCAAATGAACCGAAATCATTCCTGTAATTCTGTGTAGAGTATAACTACTGACGAACAAAGTAAAATTGGGTTCAGGGCATCAGTTTTGACATATGATGGTATGTGAATGATTCAGCCATTCATCCTTTAGTGTCATGAGTAATATGGTAAGGACACAGACCTACTATGTCCAATTGGAAAAAAATAAATAAGCAAATATTCCTTTAATATCATAGGCAGCTATTCACACCCTGTTTCAGAGGATTTAAAAATAGTTGGTGTGTGAAGGGCATTTGAAGATTTAAGCTTTCCCTGTTGCATGGTTCACTGCTAATATATCTGGGTTATATCTATATTGGCACAAACATTACCAGTGAAATAATGTTTCAGAGATGACATTTTTAATGTGGGAGAGAAAAGTGTGACCTAATGTTAATTACAGATGTCAATTATATTTGTGTTGTTTAGGGAACATTGTGTCATTTCAGTGTATTAAAAGATAGGCATCCATAATTTGAAATAATCTTGGCAAGTTACTGTCTATAATGGAAATGACCAGTAGCTGCCATCCACTAATCTCCGAGGGATATCAGAGAGCTTAGTGGCCCTGAAAATAAATTGTATCATTAGAAAAATAAGAGCCTAGAAAAAAATATAAATAAGCTGTGATGACTGGAACTAAAAGGAAAAAAATACAAGAATTTTGCAAGACTTTCTTGTTATCTGTAAACTTAAGTAGGGTGAACATAAAAAAGATGGTGACCAGCTGCTCTCAGAGCTACAGCAGGAAGTGCCTTAACTTGCAAGACAAATTTAAGTTGACATAATATAAGAACTTCTTGACAGCATTGAATTTTAATCACTTAAAATAGGCTCCTAAGGACAGCTGAGGGAATGTCCTCTCTGAAAGTCTTTAACATTATGATTATAATAAACACTGTGATTGGCTGCTGGAGTTTGAGAAGAGGCCTAGCAAGGACAGCTGGTTTTAGGCAGGATTACTGAATGTGACCTCCACAACTTCTTGCTCTAGCGTTTGGTATTGTGTCCTATAGCTACTTGGAAGGGGTTTCAACCGGATAGCTCATTAATACTTTAATTCACTCAATAGCACTGGGTACCTAAAACCTGCTCAAATATATAGGTTAATTGTATTTATTTATTGGCCTATAATATATAGTAATAATATATATTTACATAATATATATTTAATATAAAATAATAAAAATATATTTATTAATTCAAATTTCTCAGTCTAACCTTTTAAATGTTATATATTAATATCTGAACAGCAAATACATAATTTTTCATTAATAGGTATCACAATATCTGGCACCAAGAATGAAAACAGCCATAAGAATAGGAAAAAATGGATATCTTCTAATATTTAGAGGGTCTCAGATCTCACTGGGAATGCTGGTCCTCTGTATATTTCAAGATATATATCTACATCTATATAGATTTCTATATACTATAAATTTCAAAACATGCTACGTATATGAAAGATGAATGCAAAAGATACAGCGAGGCGTGTTTGGATCCTTAGAATCCCAACAGCAAGCAGAGTTGTGTCAGCAGGATCAATATTGTTATGTAATTTAATCAGGTGAGTTATGTCTAACACAGATAAGATAGCAGTAGATATAGACATAGATATAGGCATATAGATATAGGTAGATATATAGATATAGATTATATAGATATATAGATATAGATGATAGATATAGATTATATGTAAAGGGGAAAGTAAAGAGAAATTAATATTCTATATGTTTACTTAACATAATTTTTAAACAAACCTCTCTCATAGCGTTTTCAAGTTAAAGGAAGCCTCACTCACATAGCCTAAAAGCCTTTCTAATTATAACCTTGAACTTTTATGATGAGGAAACCACTAGAAACAGTTACAAGGACCCAAGAATTCAGTACAAGAAGTATGTGAATACTTGAGTATCTTAGAAAAGAAATTCTGCATCAATTTCCTACAGAATAAAAATAAAGTAATTAAGAGGTGTTATTGATGGAGTCAAAAGATGAAGTAATAATGAGCTTCAACATTTAAGAAATGACAGACACTAGTTAATGGTCAAAAAAATAGACAAAATAAAACAACAACAAAACCGATGGGCATTCTCTTAAAAGGAGGCAGAAAATTACCCAAATTCAATTAGAAAGAAGCTGGACCACTCAGTATTTCAGGATTGCCCCCTGAAAGCAGCGAGGCTCTCAGATCCTCCCTTTATGTCCTGAAGTCCATTCTTCCAGGCTATTCAGCCTCATCAAACTGTGTCTCCCACTGAGCAGCTTCATTAAGATGGCAGCTCTCCCAATCTTCCACCTGAGAAATGGCCACAGAATTCACAGATTTTCATCCCCCACTGCACTCCCTCACATCCCACAGATTTCAAAGGTTGCTGTGTTTATGGAAGACAAATGCAAGGAGACAGGAAGGGATGTTTGGGTCCTTAGATTCCTCACAGAAAGCATGGTTATGTCAGGAGGATCAATATTTTTCCATGTAATTTAATCAGAGGAAATGTGAGGAACACAGGTATGGATTTTATCCGAAAGTATGTTTTAATTTTTTTCACTTATACTCCCAATTTATTTTTAAATTTATCTATATATAGATTAATAGTGTACTGCCAATGCTAGTAAAACAGGATTTTCCCCATTAAATACTGTGTTTTGTTTCCATGGCTAATGTCCTTTAGGCTGTATTAAAATTCCCAAATTAACATCTGTAAAATTAACCCAATAAGACTTTTCTTGAATAATTTTGCTTCATCTCATGCAACAGGTATAATATCAAAAGTCTTCAGTAATGGCTAAATTCTGCTAGCTAAAATATCTGTCTTAATTTAACATTAGCTGGGTATTACAAGAAAATCTAGACTGTCTCTTAAATTTACATTTTGCATAAATAAATGCACAATTGCATCCTAGGCACATACTTACTGCATTTTCTTAGGTAGGTGCAGACAAGCAGTTTTACATACATGTTTATTACTGTAGTCAGACATTGATTTCATAGTTGACCTTACTAATTTACCACCTTTCTTAGTGTCGATACTCCAGTTAGGCTGCTTTGCCTAGATACCCATCAATATGTTAAGGAGTGATTTTAGGCTTATTTGCTTTGGTATCATTATTAATAAACAATGCATTAAAAACTTTGTTAGTACATTTACTATATTTTTATCTTAAACTCCATTTAACTGTGAATTACAATTCATAAAATGAATCCCTTTTTATTAAGATGAAAACTTGAAGAAAATAAAGTATATTTCATGTCTTTTGAATAATTGAATTATTTTTGAAATTCTGGTATTTCCATATTGAATACATTTTCCTTTATCTAAATTCATTGGCATTTCATTTTATATGTTTCAACATCAAAATGTGTAGCTTTTGAGTGGCACACAGGTATATTTTTATGAATTAATCTATACAAGTAATAATGAATATATTCTAGGGCACTAAAATAAATAGGAATATCTGGTCTTTGACATACTCTTTCCTCCCTGCCTTTTTGTTTTTTGGGTTTTTTTTTTTTCATTACACCTGAGTTTGGCTTAAATGTCAGTTGTTCTGAAACTCATTCTCGGACCACTATCTGACATCCTTGTTAATCTCTCACTATCGAGAGTTTAAATTCTATAAAAGTAAGGAAAAGAGTAAGTTTCAGGATGGTTGCAATTTTACTTTCTACTATCTTTTTCCAAAACAAGAGCAATGTTTTAATTCAATATATAAATAACCAGTAGAAAATAAAACAGATTTTTGTACTATATTACTGAGAGGGAAGTACATAATCTTAATTGCTTTGAAATGACAGTGGTCTACCTTGTATGTATTTGAATATTACATCATAATGTTTAAGTTCACGAAAAGCACAAGTTCTGCATAATTGATAACCATGTATCTTGTACAAACTGTTTTGCCATCAGGGGGATCCCAGTTCAGCAAATATCCAAGAATCATTTACATAAAAACCTACAAACTAACTATTACAAGTCCTGAAGCTCCAGATACATAACATACAATTCCTAGGCAAGTAGAAAGTCTGCACGGGACGGATTTATAGCATCGCCTCTGTCACTAAGGTTCCAGGTGTAAGAGACATTGGTATCAATGAGTTTTCCCTGTGATTGAAATAACCACAGCTGTCACACTCACACATCACTGTAAACACATGCAAGCAAGCATCTGAAGTGATGAGAAGCCTTCTGATGGGGATAGAAATTGTGAATGAGTAAAATGTACTACCACTTGCTCACTTTGTGAGGTCTCATTGAATCAATTATTATGCAGTAAGCATGTTTTTATTAGAATTTTCCACATATTACAGAGATTTCCCACAGTGGTAGTTTTTCATTTTTAAACTGCATAATCATTCTCTGAGTGATGTCTATTCGAAATACTTAGGAAACAAGATAGATCAAAGGATGGCTGTTCTCATAAAACTATGCCCTAGAGTATAGTTAGCTATTCTTCAAGATTTGATAATCAGAAAATATGCAACTATATGTGGCTAAGTAATTTTGGGAGACTTATTCTTGAAAATTGGGTAGTTGCCTTACTTGTCCAACGAAGAGTCACCACAAAGCCACTCACCTGTTACCAGGCTAGGTTTTCGAGAACTCCCAAGTACATGCAGTCAATCGGTCGTCTGACTGTGGGACAGAGTTTTAGTATATCATGTAACAAGAACAGTGCTCTGTCCAGCAGAGGCTGGAGAGCACTGAGGTTGGTAGGACACTGACGCTGGTAGGTTCTATATAGCCTACCCAGATTCTGTTATCAGACATTTGGGTATGTTTATGTATTCTCCTTGAAGCCTAGAGAACACAATGGATCTAATCAACTTAAATTTCTGAATTCATGATCCTACTTAAAGGGAGACATTTAAAATGTTATGTTTTTTAAAATACTGCACATTGTTTTTAAACAAAATCCCATTCATTCAATTTTACCAATAATGACTCAGGAGGCATATGCTGGGGTAAAAAGCCTACTAGCTTAGATGGGCAGAGAAGGCAACAAACTGAGTTTCCTGTTTAGCCAGCATCCCCAAAAGAAAAAGCTTCATTTCTTCTTCACACTGTCTTAAAAACCCTTTAAACTGAATGTCCCTTTTTTCTACTTCATATGCCCCTGTATCGGTCCTCTGAACATCCTCTCACTTTCTATGTCTTTTCCTACATCACTCCTTGTCAATTGGCCTATGGCTGACTTAATTTAATCTTGTTTACAAAAAGCTCTTGGATTAAAGATGTGTTAGGGCTGAACCATACCACACCACCCTGTTTACCATAAACAGAAAATTCTTAGATTAGAGGTCTGTGCTAGGGGTAGGCCATATCACAACTAGAAACAGGTTTTTCCAGTACACAATGATCAAATATCCTGCAACAATTCAGGATCTGTCTAAGATTTTATTCAAGTTCCGAGAAATGTTGGAGAGCTTTAAAAAACACCCAATGATTGTAAATGTTTTCTCTTAAAATCATTCAGCAAGACTGAGTTTGTTAGTTTACGTTTATATTCTTCTGTCTGCAAAAAGCAATAATATTATCACACTAAAATTTTATGTTCAAATATCTTTTTTATATATAAATAGAGTATTCAGTCATTATTGTATCTCATATTAAGTTAATGATGTTGTTTGATCCATTTTAACCTTAGATTTGATAAGAAGATCTTACTTTATGACAATAGGGGATTTGTTAAACATTGCATATTTCATGTATTTCCATAATACATTTCAATAACCCTGTCTTTGCATGCTACTACTGTAAGAAACAAACAGACTGAAGAATTTCTCTGTGTTACAAATGAAAAAAATGTAAACTCTTCCAAAGCATAAAAAATGAATAATGTTTCAAATAACAGTTATTTTTAATGTCAAACTGTTAATTAAAGTAGAAAAACCAAATAATGATGCTCTAGCTAATGAGAAAGCATGGAAATACAGCAACTGTACTAGACAGGGCATATTCTAATGTGCTTCTGTGTCTGGAGACCTTATCACAATCTAGTTCTCAGAAAATGTTCAGGGAAAAATGACCTGGTTTTCTGATCAAAGGGGAGCCCAGGCAGTGGGAGGCAAAGGACAAATGTGGTACTGTGGCAAGTGTCTTGGAATAAACACAAAAAGCTCAATTATGCCATCTTTATTTGGTAAAAATAAGTCTACTAGAAATGACAAACACACTAGTGATAGTTAATCATGATGGTGCTGATTAAATGAAAGTCGGACACAGGATAAGAGGATGATAAAAACTTGAAAAGTTGAAATCTACAGAAGAGAAAAGCGAAAATGAATTAAGAAAATGCATTATAAACACACTTCCTTTTCTCTAATATTTAGCCCATAGCTTATAAGCTTCTCTTTAAACCAGATGTCTATGCTGTGTCATATCTCTACTAATATATCTCATTAATAACACAAATTTCAGTAGACTACATGCATCTTCTTTGTCTTTTGCTTTAACAAAGTGATCAAAAATGCCATTAGTGTAATCAATAGTCATTTCATTGGTGTGTTAAAAATGATGAAGTTCACAATGTAGTTGTCAGTCTAAACAATTAAGGAAATATCACTCTGATTAAAGTGATTGCAAGTTATGAAAGAGTATATAAGGTGGATTGTATTTCTAGTTCTAATTCTGATATGTATTTTTTTTTCATTTTGTTATTGAGAATTCATAAAATGTATCCAGTAGTTAATGTGTAAATTTAATGTGAAGCATCAGAGCTTCTATCCCAAATGCCTAGGCTAACTGTATAGAGTTCATTGAGTTGTATAGACTTTGAATCTGATTAACTTTTATGTGTGACTTATTTTGTTTGTATGGTTTTTATGATAAAGTATATAAAATTAAAATATTTAAAATTGTTTTATATACAAACTTAATGTTTACTGCCAAGATTTTATCATCACTTATATTCAAATAGTCTTGTTTTAAGGAATTAAGAATTATGCCTTCAAAGTTAATGGTAGATTCATACTCAAGTTGTTGTATGTGGTAGGTATCTGGCTCAAACAATACTTAAAAATGACCCATGTTAAATTTATGTTCTTCTCTTTTTGCATTTCTTTTATATCTAGACAAATAGAATTCTTGGCTCCTGCGTCTATGAAATACTAAAGGAAGAATGATATCCACTCCTAGAAGTGGGATAATAAGAAGACAGGCATATGTCATCATTATTATCTAGTCCTGGTGTTTTCTTTATGATAATTGATTTGCGTGAGGATGGCCTGAAGTTGACTGACACTAACACCACAACCAGAACAAAAACCATTCATCAAAGTCTGCCTGACACTAGAAGAGGCCTATCTCTTCTACATTCAGATAAATTCTTTAAATTAAAAATGATAGACAAACAATTCTAACTGACCAGATGTCATGTTCCATATCTGAACTTCTAGTTACCAGGATGACTGAGGCAGCATGATGTCATGAGCTTATGCGTGTGAGAGCATCACGGGGAAAAGTAGCAAGCCCCATCCCTTGATCTCCCAGTGAACAAACCACCACCACCAAAACAAAAATAGAAGGAAAGGATCCCAGTACAAATCAGATTGGAGCTATAGATATTACTTTGAGTTTATAGCAATGTAAGTGATAAAAAGGATATTAAATTGCATAATGGGATTATAGAGGTACAGTAAGGTCAGTACAGAATGTAAATCTATAAGAGATAATAAAGGTTAGAAATGAAAATGAGAAAAAGTATTTTAGTAGATTAGGACAAAATTAAGGTGATTATAAACTAAGGTAGGTTTCTTTTGCTCTAATTAAACATATAATTGTAAAGCAGACCTATGGAAAACTTAATGCTGATTGATGTGCGATAGTTTTAATAACTAAGATATGTGAGAGATTTAAAAATAATGACTGAAAATAATGCAAAATATACATGAATTAAATTGTTTTAAAAACCAATGTTACCAGAAAAATTTAAAGTTTGGTGATATTTTATATATATATATGTATGTCTGTATTTAATATTTTAACTAAAAATTGAGTCTTCTCTCATATGATAAATACGATACATTCAATTCAAAGTTTCCCTCCCTCTATTTTTCTTAGCTTCTCCCCATCTTCCTTTTCCATTTAAATCACACACACACACACACACACACACACACACACACACACACACACATATATACATATATATGCTATAAGTATCCTGTTTGCATGTGAAAGGACCATGGGTGTACAGTGCTCACAGAAGCCAGAAGAGACCACTGGCTCCCTTGAAACTGGTTATGGAACATGGGAACAGAATCCACACTCTTAGCAAGAGAAGCACATGCTCCTCAGTGCTGAGCCATCTATCCAGCCCATTCTTATACATAAATAATAATTTCTAAGATATGTAAACTGAAGTTTATACCTCACATGCTGAAATGTTATCTAGAATTTGTTTTGAAACAATTATTTGTGCACACACAGTGTGAGTATTTATATTAGACCATGAATAGTGTGTTTATTACTCCTTTGGTTGAAAATTCATGAAAAAGTTTAACAATTTCATAGTTGTGGTTACAAGGTGCCTGTAAGCTACTTTTGATAAGTAATTACTAGATAATCTGTGAATTTCTCCCCTGCAAGAGAATTAACTGTTCTCTGCAATTTTCCCCTTTAAAATATTGTTATCTTTAACAAAATTAGATTAGATTTTAATTACAAAATAGATATCAAAGACACTAGTCCTGGGGCTTGAGGGGTTATTTGGCAGCGTTCCTCTTGCAAAGGACCCTGGTTCACTAGTTCCAAGCATTTATGTTTGGCAGTTCAGCAATGCCTGTAATTATACCTTCAGTAGCACCTGATGCCTCTGGCCTCTGTGGTCACCTGCACTCAGGTGTGCACGCTACCACACACACACACACACACACACACACATACACATATACATAGGCATACAAATGTGTGCAACACAGATATACATATAAATCATTTTTTAAAAGGCACTATGACTAAGGAATGTTACCTCATCATGCAAATTACAGAATATAAAATTTATGTTAATTATAGAAATTTTAATAAGCCCCATACTACCATGTATCTTGATATTTTGACTAATCTTCCCCCAGACTTCAAAAGCAAAGACGCCCATATTGGGGGTTAGTCTGGTGCTAGGTATTTTGATGCTAATGACTGGCCCTCAAGATCTATTTGCTCCCCAGAGCAGCACATCCTCACTGTTATGTAAACCTTGTTCTACCTATTTAAAGTTCATTGGTAACAAACAAAAATGCTGAATCTTGGGATTTGGCAGAAGAGGAGAGAGAGGTGGATTTGAGGTTCAGATTCACAGGCCTGGGGTCAATGGGTGAAGAGGTAAACAGAGAGAGGAGACAGGTACATGAGGAGAAAGGAAGAAGAGGTTAGTGTGGAGAGAAGTGCATGGCCGGATAGGTGTGGATGGAGGAAAGCAGCTCAGATGAAGAACATTAGCAGGCATTTGGGGATTATGGATGATAAATATCCCAGGAATGATTAAAGCAGAGGGTCTGCGATGGGGTTGTGGAAGTGATAAGGGTAGTTTAGAGGGTGAATATCTGTCTAGTCCCAGTTAAAATTAGGCTATCCTAAAATGCAGCAGGTGTATGTGTCTTTACTGGTTATGATAGCAAGTTAGAAAATACCACCAAAAATAATGATATGCTAATCTTAAAATAAATATTATCATATATTTGTATATTTAAAAAAACAATACCATCTATTACATTTCAATTCAGAATTTTATCAAATCTCAACTCTGAGACAATCAAGAAAAAGAAATTTTTAAAAATTTAAACATTTAGAAAGAAAACTTGAAACCCTTATTTACAATAACACACATATTTTCATAAAATATTCCAAAGAATCTGTTTTTTATTTTGTTTTTTGATTTTTGTTTTTGTTTTTTTCGAGATAGGGTTTCTCTGTGTAGCCTTGGCCATCCTGGACTCACTTTGTAGACCAGGCTGGCCTCGAACTCACAGCAATCCACCTGCCTCTGCCTCTGCCTCTGCCTCCCAAGTGCTGGGATTAAAGGCCTGCGCCACCATGTCCGGCTAAGAATCTGTTATTATTAAGTAGAAGTATGAAAGTCACTACATATAAAATGAGTGCTCAAATTCGATTATATTTACAAATGCTGAAAGAAAACAATTAGAAAAATGTTTTTAATGCTATCATTTATAACATAAAAGTTCTGGAATTAAATTTAAGAAAAAAAGGCCTTTAATGTTACTGTGAAACAGAAGATTTTTGAAGGTTAGTCTTCACCTTGGTGTTGGACATCCTGTCAAGTTTCTACTACAGCCCCATGTTTCATTCCCTGCATCACTGTACACACACAGAGATAGATAGATAGATAGATAGATAGATAGATAGATAGATAGATAGATAGATAGAGAGAAAGAGAGAGAGAGAGAGACAGACAGACAGACAGACAGACAGAGACAGAGAGACAGTAACATAGAAATAGAAAAATTTCGAAACTAATAGGATATACCATGTTCATAGTAATAATACAAGATTCAATATTACAGAAAGCCTGCTTTGACAAACTAATATATCCATTATACTCACAATGTCTCATGAGGTTTTTGTTTTATGTAGTACATTATCTATAGAGTAACATGTGTGTAAACCCGATACTTAAACAGGGGCCTCAGGAACATCACAGGAATTTGAGACTACGCAGAGTCACACAATGACCATTTCAAGCAATACATTATAAAATGTCATTTAAAAAATGTACCTGAAAATGCAAATAATATGCAAGCCAACATTAAAAAAGAAGTATGATACTGGTGGAGCAGCTACTAAGAGGTGTAAAGATGTTACAAGCAAGTATAATTAAAAAAAAACAAACAAAACAGCAAGACAGATGCAATTCATCTGATTAGCAGGACAGCCAGGACTGCACAGCAATCTAAAGACTAAACTGAGAGCTACAAAACACCAGTGCTGCTGATTCTCAGGTAAGAGGGATCCACACTGTGTGGCGCATGTATGAGTCTGACCCCTGGCCACCCAGCTAACCCACAAAAATATCCCAGGGTACAGTCCACACTAGCCACCATCTTGAGAGTGACTATGGGATACCCATGGAGCTTCAGGCTCTCAATAACCATCTACTGCTTGCTGGATCCAGGATGGGAAGAAGACAGGAAGAGCTGAGACCTGGCACCAGCCACAATCCACATTAGCTGCCTCCAGAGAGGCACCCAAGCACCTTAGGGCTCTGATTTCTCTTAGCAACCCCTCCCCCCAGCTGCTTGCTGGCCTGTGGAGTGATCAAGCAGCTTGGCATCCTGACTTTTCACAGCATTCCCCCCCAACCCCCGCCCCAGGTGCTTACAAGCTTGACCCATCTGTGACACAGAGCATACTGGCAGAGCTGAATCCAGGTGCTGTCCACAAGCTATCCTGTGAGCAGCTTAAGGCCTTGAATCTCTGCTTCCACCCCCCTTTCCCTGCCTTGTGACACAGCTAAGACACCAAGCAAACAGGCTGAGCAGAGACCTGCTCAGGGCATAATCTGCATTAGCTGCTATCCTGCTAGCAGTTTCTGGCTCTGATCTCACTCTGGCCATCTGTAGCTTATTGGCCTGATCCGTCTAGGCTACAGAGCATTACAGGTAGAGCAGAGACCTGGGCGGGCCATGCCCCACATTAACTGCTGTTCTGTGAACACTTTTGAAATCTAATCTCTTTCCACTGGCAAAAGCTCACCGCCCTAGCCCAAGTGGGACACAGAGCAAATAACTAGAATCCTGTCATCTCAAGAACGTCTGTAGAAAATACCAGCAGCTTTGGGCTCTGGTTCCCCCTCAGTCTCCCAGCTGCTTACCAACTTGGACCATCTGGGATACAGAGCAGATAGACAGAGCTGAGCCTGGCACAGATCAAGACTCACATTTACTGCCATTTCAGAAAGGTCTGTGGAGCACGTGAACAGATTCAAGCTTGATTCTCTCACAGTGGCCCAGCTGCTTACTGGCCTAGCCCATCTGGAACACAGAGCAGATTGGCAGAGCCCTGCCATCTCAAAAAGGACTGTAGGGCAACTGAGCAGCTTTGGGCTTGAAAATCTATCAGCCCACTCCTCTCCTGCCTTACCCAACTGGGATACAATCAGGGAATCCAGCTGAGTTTAGCTGGGTACAGGCTTTAACACCTGTTGGGGGGATGGTCTGATGTATTTTGATGCTAATCACTGCTTGCTGTCTCTATGACCCACCTTTTGCTTAATAAAAAGCCATTCCACCTGGGCAGGGCAGGAGATAGGTGGGGCTAGGAGAGAGGGGAATTCTGGGAAGAAGAAAGACTGACATGAAGAGAAAGGAGAGAGAACTGAAGGGAAGAGAGGAAGACTGCCATGGGTTAGATGGAGAAGAAGCACGTGGCTGGCATGGATAGAGAATCTGGCCCAGATGAAGAATATTAGCAAGTATTTGGGATTATGGATGGGACGTAACATGATAGAAGTTACTAGAAACAGATGGCATAGGATTGAGGCAGGGATCCCATCCCTGCACCATTATGAGAGGTAGTTTAGATGATTGATATCTGCCCTGCCCCAGGTTAACTAAGGCTATTTAAAAATATAACAAGTGTCTGTGTCTTGATTGATTGCTATCCGGGCCTATAGATAATACATGTAATTTAAAAACAATAAACATCCACTGTCCAACAACCCGAGGAGGCCTCTGGGGAGCCCTAGCAAACAAACTTTGGCTTTGAGCTCTCGTTACTTGCTCCCATCCTGGTTGGCCAACATGGGACACAGACAGCAACCTCACTGGAGGAACCTCTAGGCCTGTAAACACCAGAGACAACCAGATGCCTAATGGACAGTGAAAGAAGACTAGCAACAAAACTCAGAGCCATATAACACCACTGGAAACAAGTGATCCTACCACAGCAATCCTTGTAGATATGAACACCCACAAAGCACAAGGAGAAGACATTAAATCTGAGGTTATGAAAATGACAGAAGCACTGAAAGAGGAGAAAATAAATCACTCAAAGAAACACAGGATAATACATTCAAATAGAAAAGGAATTGAATAAATCCTATAAAGAATTACAGAAAAAATAAATCAAATGAGAGAAAGAAATAAATAAGACTATTCAAGATATAAAGAGGGAATTAAAAGCAAAAAAGAAAACACAAGCTGAGGCAGTCTTAGAGTTGGAAAACATAGGGAAGAGAACAGGAACCATAGATACAAGCCACACCAAACGAATACAAGAGATGGAAGAGAGAATCTCAACTGCGGAAGATAAGATCGAAGTTATCAATACATCAATCAAAGAGAATGTTAAAACTTAAAAGTTCCTAACACAAAACACCCAATAAATCTGGGACACTATAAAAAGACCAAATGTAAGAATACTAGGAATAGAAGAAGGAGAAGACTCCAAGCTCCAAGGTGCAGAAAATATTTTCAAAATCATAGAAGAAATTTTCCCAACCTAAAGAAAGAAATGCACATAAACATACAAGAAGCCTACAGAACTCCGAATAGATTTGACCAGAAAAGCAAATCCTTCTGACACATAATAATCAAAACATTAAATGTACAGAACAAAGAAAGAATATTAAAAGCTGCAAGAGAAAAAGGTCAAGTCACATATAAAGGCAAACCCATCAGAATTACACCTGACTTCTCAGCAGATACTATGAAAGCTAGAAGTGCCTAGAGGGAAGTCCTGCAAACATTAAGAGACCTCAGATGTCAACTCAGACTTCTATAACCAGCAAAATTTTCAATCACCATAGATGGAGAAAACAAGATATTCCATAACAAAACCAAGTTTAATCAGTACCTAACCACAAATCCAGCCCTACAGGAGACACTAGAAGAAAAACTCCAACTCACGGAGGCTAACTACACCCAGGAAAACAAAGGAATAAATAACTCCACATCCACAAATCCAAAACACAGAAACACACATATTCTACTACCACCAACATCAAAATAAAAGGAACCAACAACCACTGGTCATTAATATCTCTTAACATCAATGGCCTCAACTCCCCAGTAAAAAGACACAGGTTGAAAGAATGTATGCAAAAACAGAATCGGTCATTCTGCTGCATAGAAGAAACACACCTCAGCAATAAAGATAGACATTACCTCAGAGTAAAGGGTTGGAAAACTGTATTCCAAGCAAATGGACCCAAGAAGCAAGCTGGAGTAGCCATCCTAGTATCTGACAAAATAGACTTTCAATCAAAACTAATCAAAAGAGATGGGGAATGTAACTACATCCTGATCAAAGAAAAAATAAGCCAAGATGATATCTCAATTCTGAACATCTGTGTCTCAAATGCAAGAGTACTCACATTTATAAAAGAAACATTACTAAAGCTTAAATCACACATTGAACCACACACATTAATAGTTGGAGACTTTAACAGCCCTCTCTCCCAATAAACAGATCATCAAGACAGAAACTAAATGGAGAAACAGGGAAACTAATAGACATCATGAAACAAAGGGTCCTAACTGATATGTACAGAACATTTCAACCAAATTCTGAACCTTCTCCAAACTGACCATATACTTGGTCACAAAGCAAACCTCAACAGATAAAATAAAACGAAATAATCACTTGCATCTTATCAGAACATCATGGATTAAAGCTGGAACTCAACAACAAAAGAAACAACCAAAAGACTACAAACTCATAGAAACTGAACAACTTCATACTCAGTGTCATCTGGGTAAGGGATGAAATAAAAAGAGAAATTAAAAATTCCTAGAATTCAATGAATCTGAAGGCACAACATACCCAAACTTATGGGACTCAATGAAAACAGTGCTAAGAGGAAAGTTCATAGCACTAAGTGTCTTTATAAAGAAACTGGAGAGATCCCATACTAGTAACTTAACAGCACTTCTGAAAAATCGAGAACAAAAAGAAGCAAACATACCCAAGAGGAGTAGATGGCTGGAAATCATCAAACTCGGGGCTGAACTCAATAAATTAGAAACAAAGAAAACAATTCAAAGAATCAATGAAACGAAGAGCTGGTTCTTCAAAAAAATCAACAAGATTGACAAACCTTTAGCCAAACTAACTAAAAGGCAAAGGGAGAGTATTCAACTCAACAAAGTTAAAAATGAAAAGGGAGACATACCAACAGACACTGAAGAAATCCAAATTTTGAAAACCTAAATTAAATGGACAATTTTCTTGATAACTACCAACTACCAAAATTGAATCAAGAACAGATAAGCAAATTATATAGTCCTGACAACAAGAAAAAAGCCCAGGATCAGATGGATCCAGTGCAGAATTTTACCAGACCTTCAAAGCAGAGCTAACACCAATTCTCTTCAATTATTCCATAAAATAGAAACAGAGGGAACATTAACAAACTCATTCTATGTGGCTAGAGTCACTTTGATACCTAAACCACAGAAAGACTCAGCAAAGAAAGCGAATTTCAGACCAATTTCTCTTACGGACATTGATGAGAAAAATACTCAATAAAATACTCACAAATCGATTTCAGGAATACATCAAAACTATAATTCACCACGGCCATGTAGGCTTCATCCCAGGCATGCAGGTGTAGTACAATATAAGGAAATCCACCAATGTAATTCATCATATAAACAAACTAAAAGAAAAAAAAAACTGATGATCACCTCCTTAGATGCTGAGAAAGCATTTGACAAAATTCAACACCCATTCATGTTAAAAGTCCTTGAGAGAGCAGGGAAACAGGGCTTATACCTAAATATAATAAGGCAATATACAACAAGCCTACAGCCAACATAATCTAAATTGAGAGAAACTTAAATCAATTCCACTGAAATCAGGGACATGACAAGGCTGTCTCCATATTTCTTCAATATAGTACTTGAAGTCCTAGCTAGAGCAATGAGGCAACTAAAGGAGATTAGGGAGATACAAATCAGAAAGGAAGAAATAAAACTATCACAATTTATGGATGATATGATAGTGTACATAAATGATCCAAAATTTCTATTAAGGAACTCCTACAGCTGATAAACACTTTCAGCAAAGTGGCTGGATAAAAAAAATCAACTCAAAAAAATCAATAGCCCTCCTTTATACAAATGACAAAAAGGCTGAGAAAGAAGGTAGGAAAACTGCACCCTTCACAAGAGCCACAAATAATATAAAGTAGCTTGATGTAACACTAACCAAGAAAGTGAAAGATTTGCCTGAAAACACCTTCAAAGAAAGAATTTGAAGACTATTTCAGGGGACAGAAAGATCTTTCATCCTCATGTACCTGGAGAATCAACATAGTAAAAATGTCCATCTTACTAAAAGCAGTCTATAGATTCAATGCAATTCCCATCTAAAATACCCACACAATTCTTTACTGACTTTGAAAGATCAATTTTTAACTTCATATGGAGATACAAAAACCCAGAATACCTAACACCATCTTGTACAATAAAAGATCCACTGGAGGAATATCCATCCCAGATCTCAAGCTGTACTATTGAGCAACAATAATAAAAACAGCATGGTACTGGTATAGATTCAATGGAATCGAATCAAAGACCCAGAAATAAATCCACATACCTATGGACACTTGATTTTTCACAAAGAAGCCAAATCCATAAAGTGGAAAGAAAATATCATCTTCAACAAATGATGCTGGTCTAACTGGATGGCCACATGTAGAAAAATGAAAATAGTTCCATATCTACCACCTTGCACAAAACTGAAGTCCAAATAGATTAAAGACCTCAACATAAAACCAGACACACTAAATCCATTAGAAGAAAAAGTGGGGAAAAGCTCTGGGCTCATTGGCACAGGAAACAATTCCCTGAACAGAACACCAACAGCTCGGGCTGTACAATCAACCAATAATAAATGGGACCTTATGAAACTGAAAAGCATCTGTAAAGTGAAGGACACTGTCAACAAAACAAAATGACAGCCTACAGACTGGGAAAAGATCTTCAATGACCCTACATCTGACAAAGAGCTAATATCCAAAATATATATAGAACTCAAGAAATTAAGCACCACCAAACAAAATAATCCAATTAAAAGTGGGGTACAGAATTAAACAGAATTCTCAACAAAGGAATATCAAATGGCTGAAAAACACTTAAAGAAATGCTCAACATCCCTAGTTATCAGGGAAATGTAACTCAAAACAACCCTGAGATTCCATCTTATACCTATCTGAATGGCTAAGACCCAAAACTCAGGTAATAGCACATGTTGTTAAGGATGTGGAGAAAGGGGAACACTCCTCAATTGCCAGTGGAAGTGTAAACTTGTACAACCATTTTGGAAATCGATCTGTTGCTTTCTATGGAAATCTGGAATAACTCTACCTCAGGACCCAGCCATACCTCTCTTGGGAATATACCCAAAAGATGCTCCACCATACAACAAGGACATTTGCTCAACTATGTTCATAGCAGCTTCTTTCATAATAGCCAGAATCAGGAAACAACCTAGATGTCCCTTGACTGAAGAATGTATAAAGAAATTGTGGTACATTTACACAATATAATACTGTTCAGTCATTAAAAACAAGGAAATCTTGAAATTTGCAGTCAAATGGATAGAACTAGAAAAGATAATCCTGAGTGAGGTAACCCAGACCCTGAAAGACAAGCATGGTATATACTCACTCATAAGCAGATATTAGCCACATAATACAGGAAAACTACACTGCAGCACAGAGACTGAAAAATCAACCAAGGACCATGGATGATGTGGACCTAGACCTTCTATTCAGATGTAGTATCATAATCTCTTGTAATACCCACAATGTAGAGAGTAAAGACTACCTCAGACATGTACTCTGTTCCCAGAGCTTTGATCACTTCCCCCTGGCAGGGTGGCCTTGCCAGGTGACAGAGGAAAAGGTTACAGGTAGTACAGGTGAGACTTAATAGGCTGAGATCAGATGTTAGGAGAAGATGGCTCCTCTTTCTGAGGACTAGGGGAGGGATGGAGAAGGGATGAAGGCAGGAGGGGGAATCAGGAGAGGATGATGGAGAGGGATACAATAGGGACATGAATAATTTAAAATGCAGAACAAGCAAGTAACTTATATTGCTAATCCCACTATATGGGAATAGTCTGAGGCTGGCTGAGACATGAATGTCTAGGCATAAACAATGCTTCTTCTTGGCCCCAGAACCCCTATGAATTATCAGATGCCATTCTTCATATAGCATGAATGAAGATTTACAGATGTCCTTTTTTTTCTGGTCATATAAAGAGCAGAAAATAAGCCTTAATTGTTCTGTGTATCATGCACACATTATACATTTATAATTTTAGGACTGTATAATGCTTGTGAGAAATTATGTTTTCACAACAAAAGAACTGGACACTGACCTTGGATTAGACCTCACAGGATTCATTCCTCTCAGCATGCTGGACACTGACATTCTGTATCCTTCAGGTTCTAACACCAAATGCTTCAGTTGCTGTTCCTCACCAGAACAAGACAGCTCCCAGGACACCTTCGAAGAAAGATTCCAATCCCAATTTGTCGAGCATTTCAGACTGTCTCACACAGCACTGTAATTCAGCCTGGAATTTCTCAACATTTAGAAACTGGACCACAAATGCAATTGCTAGGTTATTCAACCATTTCCCCAATTTTATTTGGGCCCAAAAAAGGTATCATTCATCCCAAATAAGCCAGAATGATGCCCCATTTCTTTAAGTGGGTCAGATAGGTTTTTGGTTGCTTTCTTGGCCTACAGAGGGTTATTTTCAATGGGAGTTGGTTATAATTTATTATTGGTCTTATTTAGAGAGAAGACAAGATTGGACTCAGGGATGTCTCTCTTTTCCTTTATCTTACATTCTAAGGTTTGGAGATAGGGCTTGAAAAGAAAGAAAGAGGAATATAAAAATATATAGGGAAGATAGAACAAAAAGTAGTCTAGTGAGTATACTCCTCAACTTAATGCCTCAGTTGTAACTCACAAGGTTATTTTTAAATCACTAGTATAAAATTTTGTATATAGATGCAAAATAATTTTAATTTTAGATACATTGGTATAGAATTCAAATGTAAGATTATTTTTCACACACATTAGATATATTTCTACTTTAATATGAGGTATTGTACCCATATAACTCAATTATGATACACAGTTTACTTCCAATATTTTGAAAGTACTATTGAAGACTGTTTATGGTAAAGATGTTATACAAATTAACTGTTAGTTGACCAAATCATGGTCATATCAATTACTAGTCTATTTTTATCACAAGATTACACATCTTCAGAACGGCAGATAGATATGATTCTATAGAGGGTAATGTAAGATAGTGAGATTATATCTTCAAAAACTTCAGAGACATGCAGAATATAGTGTTTTAAATTTTTTTATTATTTTAAAGATTCATTGACAATGAGACAGGTTAAGTCCTGGAAATCCCCAGCCTTTTCATAGAGGATGATGAGCATCAAACAACCTCCTTATGGAGATGGCTTCAAATGTGGCAAACAAGCCACTGAGAAAAATGTCCTCATTTATACCACAGACAGAATTTTGCTTAAAAAAAAAGTGCAAGCTTGGATGCAGGCAGAGTCCACAGCCAAACTCTGTCAAGACAGGGTAAGCAAGCAAGTCCTCAGTACTTCCTGCCTCACAAATATGTCTGTTCAATATACTGAGCCAGAAGGCTGAAGATGATGCTCTAACATTATGGAGAGTTTTGGGTGACTCTTCAGGTAGAAATCTGTCTCTATCATCTTCTCATTTTGGAAGCTGATAACTTGCACTTCCTGTTTACTTAGGTAATCAATTTTATTCCTTTTCAAGCCTCTGATGGGGTTGAAGACCAGATAGTTTAGTTTTAAAATTAAGCTTAGTTGTTTAGGAGTTAAGATATTTTTAGGTCTAGATAGATACTTTAAGTTGATAATGATGAGATATGATAGATATTTATTTACATTCTGAATTTTTAGACTCACCCAGATAAGCGTGATGTTTTCTTCAAGACTGTCAAATACAAATAGCCAAAACACTAAGAATGTAACATTTATACAATTCCTGATTGTGTCATGGTTCTTCTTGCTGTAGGTAGTTTACTGTATATATGTGTAATAATATAAATATATATAAAGAAAAAATTGTTTAATAAAAAAGAAAAAACAGTACAGCCAGGGAAAATTCAGCAAAATGCAAGGAAAATGAAGTAAAATAGAATATTTAGTAAGAACATTGATCTGTCTAACTAGTGTCATTTATGATAAGAGTAGAATTGCAAGACAGTGAGTGAAGGATTAATTTTTGGTAAATGATGCTGGCTTAATTAAGTGGGCATATGGAAATGTAAACTCTTGACCTCCTGCCACAGACCATGCTAAAAATCTACCCCAGGGTAGTAGCAGTTAAGAGCACATACTACTCTGCAGAGACCCCTAGTTTGCTTCCCAGTATCCATGTTGCTTAGCTTAGAACCAGCCACCTGTAACTCCAGCTCCTGGGGATCCAAAACCTTTGTCTGGCTTCCACAGGAACCTGCACTCATATGCTCATACCCACAGAAGAAGCACAGAAATACAAGTAATCGAAATAAAATAAATATCTGTTTTAAAGGCAAAATAATAAATACACGAGTACCTTAGAAAGAATCATGATTTTGAAGTAAACAAGAAAACAGTAACACGAATCACAAATTTTAAAACTGATAAACTTTCCTCCTTTTATATTGAATGATTGACAAGACTGAGAGCCAAGGTTATATAACCAAAATGTAATTTCAGTAGGAGAGAAAATTCCTCAACGGAGCTGCCTGCTGGTGTGTAGGGAGCTGAAGGGATGATGCTTTCCTGACTTTCCATACAGTCTGAGGTGGTCTCTTGGGAGACAACTGACTTTGGGTCTCTCAGATTTATACTCTTGCAAGTAAGCACAATACACACATTGCTTCTGCAAGCTAGTCGTGGTTGGAATAGTTTCTTAGTTTGTCATCTGTCTTAACCTGGTGTGAAGAGACATTGGTTCACACATCTCCAGGAAAAAACATTGTGCAATGAAAGGCATTTTGGAAGTATGTCTTAATGCTGGACATATAAGCACCCAGAAATTTTCCAGTGGATATACAGACTAAAAATAAGCCAAAAATATTCATACCAGTACTGTTCATAGCTGAGTCGAGGAGGCAAGAGTCTATAGATTCTGTAGAACAGAGAAATATCAATGACACATTCAAACAGCAGAGAAAATGAAAATAAAATAATCTCAAACATAATATTTAATATAGTGTGTTGTGCATGTGCATGCGTGCATGAGTACACATGTGTGTGTGCGTGTGCGTGTGCATGTGTGTGTGTGTGTGTGTGTGTGTGTGTGTGTGTGTGTGTGTGTAAAATGGTCCATCTGTATAAATCTCTAAATTTCAGATTCATTCATGATGGACTTATGGTAACTGGGAAGGTTAGATTGTGTCACCTTGACAATCTAGAGTTATCAGAGAAGATTCTCACTGAGGAGATGTTTAGATCAGGCTGGACTGTGTGCAAGTTATGGGGGATTGTTTGATTACATAAATTGATGTGGGAAGAGCCAGACCACTGCGACAGCGCTACTCACATGATTTGTGTCCTGGACTCTATTACAATGGAGAGTGAACTAGGTAATGAAAATTCATGCATCCATTTCTCTTTGTTCTTGCCTATGGATGTAATATGACCAGCTGTTTTAAGTTCCTGACTTCCCTGCTATCATGGACTGAAATTATGAACTAAAATAAACCTTTACTAGCCTCAGTTGTTTTCAGTCAAGATCATGTGTCAGAGCAACAGAATTAAACATGGACAGATTAGAAGTCAAGGTTTGATTGCCAGCAACCACATAGCAACTCACATACTGTCAATAGCTCCAGTTCCAGAAATTCTGATGCTCTTTCTATCCTCTGCAGCCATTAGAAACACATGGTGCACAGATACCAATGCAGGCAAAATAATCATACACATGGCTTAGTAATAAAAAGTTAAAGGGAATTCATAATCTTTATAATTTTTATTTGTGCACATTCCTGCTATTTATTGTATACTTGAATGCAAAGCTGACACTTTAACACAGCAATGATGACTTTACAAGATCTCTGTCCATCACTCTGTAACAGTCATTATTCCACTTATTTAAGGCACTATACAAAACTATACAATTAAAAAAAATAAACCTCTTTTGAATCACAAATATTTTCTACGGCTAGTTGCAGGAAATGGAATCCTCTGTAATTCACTGAAAGTAAAAAAAAAAATATATGTATGTGTGTGTAGGTATATGTGAATATATATTTGTCATTTAATAAATCAAAGGTACTTTTTATATAAATCTTAAGGTTAGTTGTCCATTTCTTACATTACATTCTTAAAATCATTATATAATGATTATATTACATCACTATAAATTAAGTAAACATGATTTTATTTTTACATTATTATCATTATTTATTTACTTATTCTACTAAACTTCATGAATACTTTTTCTATAATGTATCATCCTATGAGACTATGCCTAAAGTTTTTGATATCTATCCATGAAGCCAAAAAATTTCAATGGACAAGGGATAGTTTTTGTTTGTTTGTTTGCTTGCTTGTTCATTTCTGGTTTTGTTTTTTTGTTTTTTGTTTTTGTTTTTTGTTTTTGTTTTTCTGAGACTAAGCCCATCCTTGTGCAGACAACTCCACAGTCCTCAGTGGTTAATATCCTGGCGGTGTGTAAGGTTAAGCCCCACACTGATATATACGTACATTCATTTGACAAATAGCTGCCCATCTGAGGATGGTCCTGTCACCAATCAGTTTCATGTTTGAGCAACAGCGGGTACCTAGGTACAGATTAGACTTAAGCGTGACTCTAAGCATTCTCAGCCATGGAAGGTGATAGATTCATCACAGGGTTATTCTGGCTGTGATCACTAAAACACTGGATCCTGCCTTCAGAATTCTTTAAGATTTGCATTTAAATATGTACTACTCCCACATGAATTTGTTTAATTTAGCAATTAGTATAGAATTCTGCAGGTAGAGGCCTTAGACAAAGACAATACTTCACAAATCCAAGTTATAATTACAGTATTATTACTTAGGCCCATGCTATCTGTCCTGTGTTATTTTTACAAGGAACTCTAAAGACAACAGCACTTACTCAGTTTGGGTTTTGGCTTTTGTTGATAGTTTGTCAGTGGGTTTTGCTTAGAATTGCTTGGGGAAATGTTTTAATAAATATGTATTTTTCTTCAGAGTTATAAATAAAATGCAATATCCCAAGCCACATATAAAATTCAATCATTTAATTGTTCCACTTTATTTCATGCTTTGTTTTATCTTTAGACACTTAAAAATTAGCATATGCAGTATGCAACATGAATATTAGATACATACCCTAACTTACTTCTTAAGTATTATTCACAATTACTCTATTTAAGAGATAGTCTTACTCAATACCCAATCCTGAATTGGAATTCACTATATTTCTCAGGTTGGTCTCACTTATGACCATCCTCCTGCCTCAACGTCCCAGGTACTTGGATAATAGCTAATAGAAAATCTCACCCATCTCTTTAAATTTTCCTAAGCTGCATGATATCTAAGTGGTACAGAAGTGTATAAATGACATTTGTTTCTTCCAGTAAGTAGGAAGTTTGATTTCCCAGGGGGCAAACAGTCAAGTGCGAGAGAGAAAGTGTGGCAAAGCTTTGTAGGAATTATTTGACTCTTACAAAAATTTAGACAGTTTGGAAGTTAAATAAGGTTCAAGTTGGTTTTATTGTGAATGTCTAAACTGCTTTGCCTTCCTTCATGAGGTGCCACATTGGCAGGTGCGAATGAGTTTTCTGAGTGTGGTTATGTTTTACCCACATGGTAACTTCACTTAAATGTACATGGCAGCATCATGTTTTGTGAGCAAGACTTCTCTACAGACGTGGAAATATGATCAGAGATAAATCAGTCCTAAAGTATATCTGAGTCATTAGATAAATGTACTTTTTGTAAGTGATACTGGAACATTTTTCAGTCTAATTGACAAAGATCTACGCTATGTTTGCTTAAAAGAATGCATTTCAGTGGGATATAGAAAAAAATCTCTAAATAGGAGTTACACACAGAATCAGAGAATATAATACATTGGCATAGTAATTCTATGTACATTTGACAGAACTGATGACTCCTAAGAGGAAGAACTTTGCAATACAAGGCTAACATTTCCCATTAAGAAAGCAAGAAACACAGAATGAATGCCCATATTTGTTTGTTTGTTTTATTATGCTTGCATGAAAAAACAAGGCCTCACGCTTGGGAAACAACTGCTCTACTCGTGGGCTGTATCTTGAAGAGTCACATGAGGTTGTTCAGTAAATAACTTTCAATAGGACTTCTGTCTTATTAAAAGTTCATTGTAAAAGTATAAATAAAAGCTTCAGTAAGGACAAATATTAGATATTATATGACTCGTCATTCATAAAACTCAATCTCACTATGCTAATTTTCACAGCCATAGAAGGTAGCTAAGATAGTTATTTTACATTTCATAGAAAGGATAACCAAAATAGATACATTATTCCCAAGCATGTATTGTTCAAGTGTCAAAGTAAGGCTGACTCAATAGTATAAACCCTATAAAAGTACAAAAATCAAAAAGCTTAAAAAATGCCACCATCAGCCAAATACTGATATAGAAATTTCCAGGTCTATGTATGTTTATCTCTGTAAATACCATTATTTTAAGTAAAATTTCATTTGCTTATAAGTTCCATCAAATCTCAATTATCAAGACTACTGGTAAGTGTTATTTAGCCAAACATTATGCAATCAATATGCTGTAATTCCCAAGTGAAAAGTCAGTCGGTAAGGAGATAACATTGTTACATTTTGTATCTCACTTTTTATTGATTTAATAATGAGCACAAGAATTGTTATCTTGAAACAAGATGGTTTCTTTTTGATTGATTTGCCCACCTGAGTCCCTGAAATACTTTTCTCACCAGTTGTAATGTAGATGGTCTAGGAGCAGTATCTAATGAAGAATCATCAGGGTGGGGTTTTTTGTTTGTTTGTTTGTTTGTTTTGTTTTGTTGTTTCTACTTAAGT
>OU015750.1:37860645-37886082 GCA_907169655.1 Acomys percivali | reverse complement strand
CTGCTACCACAAAGTTAGAAACAGTGGGAGGATTTTTAGATCTGAAAGCTCACCTACAGTGACATACTTCCTTCATCAAGGCTACACATCACAAGCTTCCCAAACAGTCCTACCAATTGGGACCAAGTATTCAGAATTGGAACCTTTAGGAAGCGTTGTCATTAAAACTACTATACACACTTAAAGAGCATGCCAAACCATAATGACAATATAGGCAGTGCATATTTATCTTCTGACTGGAAAAGTGCAGTGATCCTTAAAATTGAAACTTTGATGAAAGAACTAATAAGGAACTACCAGGTAAGTCATTGTGATATTTAAACAGGCTCTCCATAGTTTTAGTAGAAGCATTAAACTCATGTTTGGGAGACAGCGATACTGTTAAGATCTTCTGGGTAGTGTGTCAGAGATGAACACTCAGACACACACAGCATATAGCCAACCAAAAGTCTTTATTTCAGGTGGCTGGGACCACATCAAAGCGTCGCGCAGCCTAGGTGTGGCTCCTAATGTCCAGAACATGGAGGGCAGGGGGTGTTAAAGGCAGAAACCACATCCGCACAATGCTCACCAGCAGAAAGGTACTTTGCAAAAGCAAACAGTTTAAAACAGCTGTTTACCAGAAGCTAATATAAGTAGTTAGCTGGAGGGGGGCTTCTGCACAAACAGGCGATTTAGCAGAAACTAAAATAAGCTAGATCATCTTGGCCCGAGGTTCCTAAAATAGAGGTATGCAGTTTTCCATAGAATTTCCCATCACAGAGATCAAGTTCTACTTAAACCTGAATAAAAAATGGAGGGACCTCTTCCCTGTCTTGTCCTGTCACAATAACAGACACGCAAAAAGTTCCAAATGACTTTAGCAACAATTATTAAGTCAATCAAGTTGAGGATGACATTCAATTTTCCTCTTACTTATTTGGCTTTTGGTGATATTTTCCCCAATGAAGCATGCCTTCCCATGTTTATCCCGTCTCATGCTGAAGGTCCAGCCCCAGCCTTGTCAGTAAATATGTCTTGACTGATGAGCCTAACTCACATCAATTACTTCTTCTAATTAATTGTTCAGTCCTCAACATTACTTTTTCTCACTTTTCCTCATAACTTATTGGAGATTTTTTATTAGAGATTTATTTTACTATTATGTATGGGTACATGTGCACAGGACAATGTGTTGTGAGTATGCATGTATATGTATATGTGTGGTAGGGGCACAATGGTACATACATGTGCATGCAGGTGTTGCTAAGACCAGGGATTGAGGATATCAGAACTCTTGGAGCTGAAGTTATAGGCAGCTGTGAACCACCTGGAGTGGACACTAGGAACCTAACTCCAGTCCTCTGCAACAGCTGCAAGTGTTCTTAACCAGAGACCCATCTCTCCAATTCCTTGCTTGACTCATTTCCAAATAATGTAGCATTGTAGAGGAAATATATGTTTTCTGGACCCACATATGTGGGGGACTCTGGTGCATGATGCCTACTTAGTTCTCCTGAAATTTTTTTGACAACTGGGAAAAATGCTAGAATTCTATGTCTGGGTATGTGTGAACATGTTAATGTATAAACAGATACACACAAATAAGGGTGTAGTGCATGTATTTGTGTGTGTGAGTGTGTGCATGTACATTCCCATTTTTGAAGATAAGAGCAATAATCCATATGTAAATAAGGTGCTTAGGTGCAAAGTTCAGCATACTTTCAGGAAGTTTTGACATTTTATGTGAAAAGTAATTTCTGCTGGAAAAGACCATTCTTTTCTATTTAAAAAATAATTAGTAAAATAAAAAAAAATTGAAATTAGAATCAAAATAGAAAGAATGCTTCAGTGACTTTTTATATTCACTAATTGATATTAATGTGTTTTCTTTATCTTTTAGTTTTGGTTAAGCCATTTTAATAATCAGTTGTGAAGATAATGGCACATCTTGTCTAAGTACCTCAGCACCCCTTAACTAAAGATAAAGATAATTCCTTCCATAGTCCCAAACCTATTCATACCTTTGAAAGTTAAATATCATCCTGTAATACAAAACTAAATCTATATTAAAATTTGCACAATAGTCCCAAATAGCATGTATGTAGCAGGATCTATTGAATCAGGGAATGCAATCAATATGAGACTTCAACAATTAGCATTTGATTGTGGAGCTTGTTCGCCTCTTTTGGCTTATTTTGTTTGGCTGGGAGGTGGTAAGAAATGTTCACTCCTTTTCACAAGATATTTTGAAACTGTGCAACCATGAGAGTTTAACAATGTCACACAACTTGAATTCCTCTGATTGGTTCTCATGCAATAATTTAAGAGGATTGTGTATGTATTGAATTTTTTATAAAAGGCAAATCTTTCAAATGGCAAGAGCAAATTGCTCTAAAAACATTTTATAAAGCATATTTCACAATATACATATATATATATATATATGTCATTGTGGCTGATATAATTTCATAGTGTTTGTCTAGTAGTGGTCTTAATTTTTTATTATACTTAGCATTGTTTATGTAACTGCATAAGTTTAACTTTCTTCTTTCAATTAAAAGGCATTGATTTATAACTCTGATATTTAATCTACAACTCTTTAAATTGTAAACATTAGAAACTGTGTTTCTATTATTTTCAGTTTTCTACTAAATCTATAACTTCATAGTAATGAAAATTCATCAGGTCTCTAATAAATATCTGTTATTTGCCTTGTTCTTAGCCATTCTGTCCTGGTGCATCTTAGCTCACAATATCACAATAGAATTGCACTGCTGTGCCTATGTGCATTGCTTTAGGAAAATGTGTCTCTAACCTCTGTCTCAGTTCTGTTATGGTTGTTTCTATTGGAGCTTTGTTCACACTAAGCACAAAATTCAGGTATTTCAGAATTTGGGAGGATGAAACTACTCTAAGTGCTGTTAATTGAGGTGAGTCTGCTATTACTTGTCCCATTTTTCTTCTCAGAGTACACACTGATTCATGGGGAGAGCAGAAGGAGAGGCTAAGAGTCCATGAAGCCAGAAAGCTATAAAGGCATAGGGCTAGGCAGACAAAGAGTAGAGTTCATATAACCTGTGGTCAGGCAGGACATGAGAAGTTTAGATCCGTAAGAAGAGTAGAGTTCAAAGAAAAACCCATTTTGTCAGCTATATTTTCCTGAACAAATTCATCTTAAACTTCATATGTTGAAGTGTTTAGAAACGGTGCTGGTTGCTTTATTTGTTTTGTTGTTGTTTTGTTTTATTGTTGTTAAATTGGCATGGGCCTAGACAAGCTTGAGAAAGGGAACCTCAATTGAGAAAATGCCTCCATTAGATTCCCTGTAAGCAAGTCAGTAAGGCATTCTCTTGATTAATGATTGATGTGGAAGGACACAGCCCACTGTGGATGATGCTTCTCCTGGGCAGCGGGTTCTGGACAGCAAAAAAGCAGGATAGCAGGCTAGTAAGCAGATTTCCTCCTTGGCTTCTGCTTCAGTTCCTGATGGAATGCGACTGAGAGTGGTAAAGTGAAATAAATCCTTTTCTCCGCAAGTCTCTTTGTGGTCATGGTGTTCTATTACAGCAATAGAAACCCTAACAAGACCAAAGCCAAGGTAAGAGCATTTATTTACATGTAAAACTTTTTTACACTAATAGTATTGAAGAGAATGTAAGAGACTTTTTGGACAGATCAGTGGAAGGGAGTCTAAGAAGCAACCAAATGAAAACCCTAAATGAAAAACTCTACATGGAGATAATTTAGAGATAGACTAGAATTACCAAGGATGAAACATCTCGAATCAGCTCAGTTTTCATTGGCTTGCTGATCTCCTTAGCTACCAGATATACACATGGCTCTAGTTCATCTTCAGAGGGAAAATATCATTATACAAAACCTATATAATATTTCATTCACAATTACTCACATTTGTTCAAATTTATCACCCATGATGATAAAGAAAGATTAAAATAATAAAATAAGAATAAGTGACAAAAACATGCCCATTGGTAACTCAAATAAAAAAGGTAGCGAGAGATGGATTTGTAAGATGCTATGTTTTAAAATTATTAATATGAAAATTTTCACCTGTTAATAAAATTTATTAAAGTAGCCAATAAGAGCTAGGATTAAATAAGGTAAGAACTGAAATGAAAAAATACAATAAAGCATCTTAAAAGTATTTTTGTATATAAAAAAAAATAAGATTATCTGAATAGGAAGACTTTCATCATAAAAGCAGGGGTTGAGTTGTAAAACAAAAGCCAAAGCAAATGTGCAGAATAAGAACTCCAGAAGATCACACTTAAGGTCACTCTAATGTATAAGTGGTGTTCCTGCAAAGCTAAAGTGAGAAAGTTGTACCTAATGTAATACTACAAATTGTAGGCCAAGAATATTCCAATTAACATAACGCAAGTTATAGTTAAATAGTTGGAAAAGGACACATTTTTGCAAAGGAAAGTCTTCCATTGGTTTTTCCAATGATACCACTGAAGATATAAAGTAATTGTATACTGTCAATACTTTTTAAATTATTCATTTATGATACTCTATTTATAACAAAAATTTTCTCCAAGTTCAAAAGCCAAAAAGCAAAATAACCATAATATTCTGAAATTTTTTAATTAATTAAACATGAATTATTTAAACAATTGAACGTTGTCACTTAACCTTTGTGTAGATATTGGTTGGAGTAAATGTTTCTTTCTCTTGCATTCTTCTTTTGTCTATGGTCACTCAGTTTCTCTAGTACAGGGTAGTGATGAGGCAGTTCTTCTCCATTGGGTTGCTTTTGTGATCATGCTAAAATTAATTTGATTGATGTCTTCTAGAACCTCATTTATTCTACTGTTTTCTTTATCTTACCATCACTACTACACTTTTGAACAGAATAAATATGTAAACTGTACACAGTTATGAAATTTAATGATTTCATCTACCAAATTCTGCTTCTTCAAAATGTTAATGTTTTTGATATTTGCCTTTTTGCCTTTTACATATTTACAATAACCATTTCAACATTTATTAAAAATTCCACTAGGGCTGGAGAGATTCCTCATAGTTAAGAGCATTTGGCTGCTCTTCCAGACGTCCTGAGTTCCATTTCCAGCAACTTCATGGTGGCTCACATCATCTATAATGGGATCTGATTGCCTAGAGGAGGTGTTCATGAGGACAGAGCATGCATATAAATAAAATACAAGAGTAAATAAATCTTTAAAAAATTTTGGCTAAAATTACATTAGAAATTGTATTAATTCTAGATAATAATTTAATTATTATGGACAAGTAAAGTGCAATGCTGAGGTAAATAAAAATAAAATGGAATAATATCATTCACTATATACTTTACTTCTAAGTATTTTCAGTATAGGATGGATATATAACCCAGTGGTAAAACATTTGACTAGCATGAGAAGTACCCTAGGATCAGTCTTCAACACTACATAATAACTAGAATAAAACATGTTTTTAGAAAAGAAATCCTGTGTTCTCTTTAGTGATAATTACTTATGTTATGTCAAAGATTCTAGATTCTATTGTAATTTTGTCCCATTTCCTCTAAGATGGGTTGGATAGGTTTCTGCTTACTCTCTTGGTCTATGGATGCTTATTTTCATTGGGTGGTTATAAGTATTATTGGTCTTTTACAGAGGGGAAACTAGGTTTGACTCAGGGGCATATTTCTTTTCCTTTATATTTCTTTTGTAGATAAGGAGATAGGAGCTGAAAAGAAAGAAAGGGGGATATAGAAATATAGAGGGAGGATAGAACAAAAGGTAGATCATTGAATCTACTCCTCATCTGAAGACCCTAATTGTTACTCACAAATAAGGTTATTTTTAATTCAATGGCATTAAATTTTCTATATTAATGGAAATCATTCTCATGTCAAAAACTAGTCTAATTTTATCACAAGAATATATATTCTAGGTCTAATAAATAGATATTATTCTATAGAAATATGAGGTAAAATAGTTAAATTAGGTCTTCAAAAGCCTCAGACACCTACAGAATATGACATTTAAAGATGTCTTTTATTATCCTAAAAATTCTTTGGCAAGACAAGTTAACTCCTGGCAATACCCAGCCTGTCTCAAAGAGGAAGGCAAGCACCAAAGTACCTCTTTATGGAGTTGGCTTCAAATGTGGCAAATATGCCACTGGGCAAAATGTCCTCATTTCTGCCACAAATAGAATTCTGCCTAAAAATGGACAAGTTTAGATGTAGGCATAGTCGATGGCTGAACTCTGCCAAGACAGGGTAAGCAAGTCATCAATAGTTCCTCCTTCACAAATATGTCTGTTAGATATACTGGGCCAGAAGGCTAAAGATGATGCTCCAACGTTATAGAGATGGCTGGGTGACTGTTCAGGCAGCAAACTGTCTCAGCCAGTTTTTCATTTTGGAAGCTGGTAACCTGCACTCCGGGTTCACTGAAGTGTTTAAGTTCTATCCCTTCTCAAGTGTCTCTGATGTGTTTGAACACCAGATAGTTTAGTCTGTCAATTAAGCTTAATAGGTTAGGGGTTAAGATGTTTTAGATCAAGATAAATGTTTTAAATTAATAGAGATGAGATATGATAGATATTAATCTCCATTCAGAAAATTAGACCCAACAAGATAAGAAAGATGTTTACTTCACGTTTGCCAAATACAAATAGCCGAATCAATGAATGTAACTTTTATATAATTCCTGATTGTCTTGTGGTCCTTTCTGCTGTGTGTAGTTTATTTTATCCATGTGTAATAATATAAAATGTATGTGTTTTAAAAGAAACAAAATAAAAATGGGAAAAAAACAGAAACAATTTTTTTTTTGTTAATTGGAATGCAAAATCGTGAGTTTTATTTGGTATGAGGCTCCCTGGCTCCCCTTTCACTACCTCAACCTTGTTCAACTTGCCTTGAGCCATCTTTCTGTTCCTAAATGGAAATCCTTCCCTTGGTGCCCGTTTTGTTTTCATACCATATGTGTAGACACAACATATATGTCATACATATTTATAAATCTGAATCCCACATTTGAAAGAAAACATGCAATATTTGATTTTCTTTATCTCCATCTATGATAATTTTATGTAATCCCATATCCATGAATTTATTGCAAATGTTTAAAATACAGTTAATATTTAATGTCAATCTTATATTCTGCAACCTTGCTGAACTCATTTATTCTACGAAGTTTTCTTAAATTTTTCTATACAAGTTCCTTGTGATTTTCTGCATAGAGTGCCATGTCATATTCAAATAGGGACAGCTTCATTTTTTATTTCTAGTCTTTTACGTTCTTTCCTGATTTATTATTGCATGTAGATTTTCCAGAACCATATTGAATATTAATGGTAAGATTAGACCTTGCCTTGTTCCTAATCTTGGCAAGAAAATACTGTCTTTTACCACTAAATATCATGTCAGCACCTAGTTTTCTGAGAATTTGAATCATGAAAGATGTTAAGTTTTATCAAAAGACTTTTTTGCATCCAGTAATATGGTTATATGATTTTTCTTCTGTGCCGTATTATCATAACAATTTACATTGCTCTTTTTTCATTAAACTAGTCTTGAATTCGAGGAATAAATCAACATGTCATATTTTGTAATTGCTTTAATATATTACTTAATTCTATCTGATGATATTTTATAATGATTTTTGATATCTATATACATTGAAGAGATTGCTGTGCTGTTTTCAATTCCTTACAAATTTCAGGCAGTTTGTAGTATTGATGTTATAGAACAAATTAGTGTATTTTCTTTCATTATCCAGAAAAGAATGTTGAAATCACTCTTATTTTGAAGGCATTTGGTATAATTCTCTAATAATCATTTGGTTCTGTGGGTATCATTTTGGGGGAATATTTCAATACAATTCAGTTCTCTTAGTATTTGTAATGCTAAGCACATTACCACTTTTGGAACTGAGCGAATTGTTGTCATTTGCTGTAGTTTCCAATGTCTAAGGATGAGCTACATTCTATCAAAGGCAGAAAGTTTACCTGAGTAGAGCTGTTATCAGTATTTCCTCATAATTCTTTAGGAAGCTTTATGTTTTGCATTGATTGATAATTTGTGCCTTCTCTGTGTTTTTCATTTCAGTCATGGTAAAAAGTTGCCAATTTTATCATCTTTTCAAAGAAACCTCACTTGGTTTTCCTTCATTTTCTCTGTCACATTTATGTTTTCAATTCTTTTTGTCTAGGATTCCATTCCTTCACTTCCTATGGGATTATTTTCCTGGCTTGGTTTGCTCGTTTGGGCATTCCTGAGCTAATAGCATGCTTTACTAACTGCGTTCTGTACTTCTTTACAACGTAAGCATTAAATAATGCAACTTTTCTCTTAGCAGGGTTTAGAATCCCACATTTTTTAAATTCTGCATTTGCATTGCCATTGAGTTCATTACATTTCTAAACTTTTTTTTTCTGAAAAATCCTCATTGATGCATGGGTTATTCAGAAGCACACTGTTACTTTTCAAGAGTTCTAAGTTTTAGTAATTTCCACTTTGGTTCCCATAGAACAGAGCTCTTTGGGTTTCAAAGATTTTACATTTGTGGAAGGTTTGTTTTATTGCTGAGGATAGATGCTGTTTTGCTTTAGGTTCTGTTAAAAGTGTGAAAATAATGTTTATTCTGCTATGGTAGGGGAAATGTTCAATAATGTCTTATTATTTCCTGTTGATTTTAAATATTGTTTAGTTCCTTCCTATAACTGCTGGTTGTCTGACTTGTTATTACAGGAGTTGTTGGAAAAAAAAGACACTTTCAGTTGTAATTATTGAGTCTCTTATTTATTATCTGAATACTATCATATTTGGTGGGATGATCTTAGAAGATACGGTTGATATGCACACACATTTAAGTTAATAATTACTCTTGAACTGAGATTTTGTTGGTGTATAATGTTCTCTCTGACTCAAGATATAGCATTTGTCATGAAGTTTCTGTTCCTGTTTTCAACTCAATTATTATTGACCATTTTAATGTGCAACTTACATATAAATAAAAATATATTTGGATGCATAATTTGAGTTGATTGTAGTAGCATATGGCTATTTTCTCTTATTAAATATCAACTCACCTATATCTATCATTGAATTGGTAAAACTAGGCCATTTACAACTCATGGAATTACTTTATAAATCCTTCTTGAAAAATAATGTTCTGTGTTTGCTTGGGCTCCCTGGGATCTTAGTAGACTAATACTGTGATTGAAATTTGTTCTGCTAAGACCCATGTACTATTTCTGTTGGTTACTTAATAGAATCCCTGGATTATATATTCTATTGGAGGGGATTTGAGACATGGTTTCTCTGTGTAGCCTTGGCTGTCCTGGACTTGCTTTGTAGGCCATGTAGGCATCAAACTCACAGAGGTCCATCTGCCTCTGCCTCTCTGAGTGCTTGGACTAAAGGTGTATGCCACCACCACAGCCAGTTTATATTCTGTTATTTTCTTAATAGTTCCTGGATTCTTAATAGAATGACATTGTGATTGAAATCTATTCTCCAAAGACCCATGTGTTATTTCAGGCTGGGTTCTTTCAACCTTGTATTTTATTTTATTTTTTTTATCTTTTATTAAGTTACTCATATTACATCTGAATTGTTATCCCATCACTTGTATCCTCCTATTCCTCCCTCCCTCATGCTTTAACCCTATTCCTCTCCACTAGGTCTATGACTGAGGGGGACTTCCTTCCCCACTATATGGTCATAGGCTATCAAGTCTCATCTTGGTAGCCTGCTTATTCTTTCTCTGAGTGCCACCAGGCCTCCCTACCAAGGGGAAGTGGTCAAATATGAGGCACCAGAGTTCATGTCAGAGTCAGTCCCTGCTCTCCACACACCTGTGGAAAATGTCTTGTACATTGGCTAGATCAGAGTGGAGTTTGATGTTTACTATTGTATTGTTCTTGGTTAGTGCCATAGTTTGAACAGACTCCCCTGGGCCCTGATCCACCCATCATGATGTTCTACTTGTAGGTTTCTAGGACCCTCTGTATCCTTCTATTTCCCTATTCTCCTATATTTTTCTTACCCAGAGTCCTAGTAGGATGTCCTCACATCTATCCCAATCTCCTGGTATGTAAAGACTTTCATGGGACACGCCTTTTGGGCTAGTGTCCAATTAAAAGTGATATATACCATGTGAGTCTTTCTGCTTCTGGGTTAACTCACTCAGTATGATCATTTCTAGTTCCATGCATTTGTCCACAAATTTTGGGATTTCCTTGTTTTTAATAGTCTAGTCATCAGTGCAATGCAAATCTTTCAACCATTTAAATGTGTGGTGTGAGTGTTCATTACAAAAAAACTGGAAGATCCTCTAAATTTGTTTGTTTGCTTGCTTTATGTACTTCAGCTTACTTCTAGGGTCACCTTTTCTTTTCTCCTCCCTCTGACCATGAAAATAGCTCATAAATCTTTTTTTTTCTTTTTTTTTTAATTTATTTTTAATTAATTTATTCTTGTTACATCTCTATGGTTATCCCATCCCTTGTATCCTCCCATTCTCCTCTCCCTCCCATTTTCCCCTTATTCCCCTCCCCTATGACTGTTCCTCAGAGGGATTACCTCCCCCTGTATATGCTCATAGGGTATCAAGTCTCTTCTCAGTGACCTGCTGTCCTTCCTCTGAGTGCCACTAGGTCTCCCCCGCCAGGGGATATAGTCAAATGTGAGGCACCAGAGTACATGAGAAAGTCAAATCCCTCTCTCCACTCAAGTGTGGAGACTGTCCTGTCCATGGGCTAGATCAGGGTAGGGGTTTAAATTTTACCGCCTTGTTCCAAAAGAACACAAGACAAGGAAAGATAAACCACAGAGGTTCAGTGCAAATGCCTTGAGCTACTAGATGGCATCCATGATGGTTCTGTAGTATATGAAAGGTAATATTCAGCAGAGATTGCATCATGGCTTAAACACTGGGTACAGGAAACAAAGAAAAAATGAGCAACAGCAACAGTAAAGGATAAACAACTCATCCTTCCCTTTTCTTTATATAGGTTTTTGGGTTAAAAGTTTATTATTTTGACCTAATCTTCCCATTTGAAAGTCTTTTCTCCTTCCTAGAATGAAGAGCCTTTGTATCTCTGCTTAGGTCTGCGGATTTTATTATGATACTGGCATATGGTTGATTAATTAGGCACTCCTTTCATTTTATCTTCCATCTTTCATTTCTATTCTTTGTACTATATTTTATTTTGGTATCAACTCAATCATAAAATGATGCCTTTTGCCAATACAACTAAAGCTTTATCATATGTCTGAGCTCTTTCATTTATCCAGTGCCTGGTGTACGCACCTGATCTGCCCTGCAGAGTCTACAGGTACCTCTCACAGATTAAGACTTCCTGCAGAATTTGTTTGCCTACTCCATAAAATCATGTTATCCTCATTCAAGTCACCAGGTCATACTTGTTCTAGTTCATAGAGTAGCTCTCAATTACATCTGGTTGACCTCATCAACTACTTCTTTAATTCAAGGCCCTTTACCATGAAAAGTAATTTAGTAAGTTAAAAATGAACTCAGTTACGTTCTGTTTACTTATACAAAACAAGAGATAAATATTAAAGGGAAGACAAAGAAGATAAAAGTTTTGGGATATTTGACAGAAACAAAGCAATCAGAGACTCCCTATTATACACTTAGTATTAGAATTGTTACTTATCACACAAGCAGTATTTATTCAGGAACCTGTTGTACATTTATAAAAATCAATGAAACATGATGTGAGACTTGAAAACCTTCAACCAATGTAAAAATGTAAAATCGTATTTTTTATTTAAATATATTTTTAAAATTTATTCACTTTACATCCCAATTTTAGCACCCTCCAGCATCTCCTCTCAGTCCCACCTTCCCTCCTCTTGCCACTTATGCATCTCCCCCAATCCTCAGATTGAGGAAGTCCTTCTCTCACAACCTACCCCAGCCTATCAAGTCTCCTTAGGACTGCCTGAATCCTCTTCCCTTGTTTTAAGGCACCCTGCCAAGAGGTAGTAATCAAAGGGCAGGCAACAGCCCCAGCTCCCCTTAATAGGGGACCCATATGGAGACTGAGCTTATAGGCTACAATTGAGTGGGGGCCTAGGTCCTCTCCATGCTAGGTCCTTATTTTGTGTACCAGTCTGTATCGGCCCCCTTGGCCCCAGATTTGTTGACACTGTTGGTCTTCTTGTGGCACTCCTGTACCCTCCAGGTCTTCTGACTCTCCAGTCTCTGCTCAAAGTCTGGCTATGAAATTCAGCTTCTGCTTTGATATCCTGCTGGTTGGAGTCTTTCACAGGACCTCTACGATAGGGTCCATTCCTGTTCCCTCTCTTAGACTGCTTCCAGTTTCTATTCTGTTTGCCTTTCTCAATGAGAATTAAGGTCTTACCTAGGGTCCTCCTTATTACTTAGGTTCATTAGGTCTGTGAATTATAATATGGTTATCCTGTATTATATGGCTAATATCCACTTATAAGTGAGTACATACCAGGTGTCTCCTTCTGTGTATCCTTCATCTAGGATGATGTTTTCCTGCTCCATCCATTTCCCTGTAAATTTCATGATATCTTTCATTTTTGATAGCTGAATATTATTCCATTAGGTAGATGTACCACAGTCTAATAATTCATTCATTGGTTGAAGGACACCTGGGTTGTTTCCAGCTTCTGGCTATTACAAATAATACCTCTATGAACATAGTTGAGCAAATGTCATTGTTGTATGGTGGAGCATCTTTTGAGTATATGCCCAGAAGTGGTACAGCTGGGTCTTGATGTAGAGCTGTTCCCAATTTTCTGAGAAATTGCCAAAGGAAGAAATCAAAGTATCACTATTAGAGGATAATATAATACATGTAAGCGATCTAAAAAATTCTACCATGGAATTCCTATGGTTGATAAATACCTTCAGCAAAGTGGCTGGATTTAAAATTAGCTAAAGAAAAATCAGTAGCCCTTCAGGATAAAAGACAAATGAACTGAGAAAAAAATTAGGGAAAAAACACCCTTCACAAATACAAAGAACAACAAAAAGAAAGCAAAAACAAAAACCAACCCCCCTACAAAAAGCATCGTGTAACTCTAACCAAGCAGGTTAAAGACTTGTATGAAAAAAACAAGTCTCTGAAGAAAGAAACTGAAGATGCTATCAGAAGATGATACCCATGCTTGTGGATCGGTCAGATTAACAGTAAAAATGGCCATTTTACCAAAAGCAATTTACATATTCAATGCAATTACCATCAAAATTCCAAAAGAATTCTTTACAGACCTTGAAAGAACAAGTCTCAACTTCATGTGGAAAAATACAAAACCCAGAATAGCTAAAACAATCCTGTACAATAAAGGATCTTTTGGAGGTATCTCCATTCCTGACCTCCTGGCAGAGAAACAGACTCTTTGATAAATGGAATTGAATCAAAGACCAGAAATAAACCCATACACCTACAGAAACTTGATTTCTGTCAAAGAAGCCAAAACCATACAATGGAAAAAAGATAGCATCTTCAAGAAATGGTGGTGATCTAACTGAATGTCTACATGTAGGAAAATGCAAATAAATCTATATTTATCAATCTGCACAAAACTCAAGTCCAAGAGGATCAAGGAGCTTAACATAAAACTAGAAACATTAAATCTATTAGAAAAGAAAGTGAGAAAGAGCCTCAAATTCATTGGCACAGGAGGCAACTTCCTGAACAGCTCAGGCTCTAAGATCAACAATTAGTAAACGGGAAATCATAAAGCTGAAAATCTTCTGCAAGGCAAAGGGCACTGCCAATACAATAAAATGGCACCTACAGACTAAGAAAAACCATCCTCACCAACCATACATCTGACAAAAGACTAATGTCCAAACTATATAAAGAACTCAAGAAAACCAACAAACCAAATAATCCAATTAAAATATAGGGTACAAGGCAAAACAATTCTCATAGGAGGGATCTCAAATGACTGACAAGCACTTAAAGAAATACTCAATGTCTTTAGCCATTAAGGAAATGCAAATTAAAATGACTCTGAAATTCCATTTCACACCTGCCAGAATGGCTAAGATCAAAAACTCAAGTGACAGCACATGCTCTGGAGGATGTAGAGAAAGGGGACCGCTCATCCATTGCTGGTGGGAGTGCAAACTTGTGAAAGCACTTTGGAAATCAATCTGTTGATTTCTCATAAAATCATATATATATAGCACTATATAATATAGAAGTAAATTTAAACCAACATCAACCAACAATTCTTACTTTAAAAATCCGTCAGTCTATGTCAAAGCTACTTAGTAGAGAAGGCATTTAATTTTTTTCAGAAAAAAAAAACATATCAAAACAGATGAACATCAAAAACTAAAAGCAAACTATAACACCAGGTGTTTTCCATGCTTAATGAAGTATAAGGTTTTGGGGGCATGCTCAACCCAAGAATAAACACAATAAACACCTGAATCAAGCCTAAGTAAACCGGGGATTAATAAGCAAAAACATAATATTTTTCCACATAACATTTTAATTGACTCTCTGGGATAATGATACTACAATTCACAGACCCGAAGAAGCTAAGTTAACAAGGAGGGCCCTAGAGAGGATGCCTGATTCTCACTGTGAAGGGGAAATAGAATGTACAGCAGAAGTGTTTGAGAGAGAGAACAGGATAGGAGAGGGAGTGCTAAGGAAATGAGAGTGGAGATCAAATGTGTGTGCGCGCACGCGATTGCGTGGTGGTGGTGATTAGGGACAGATAGAAGGCTTGCAGAGAGAACAGAAATCACGCATGGGGGCATTTCTGAGAAAAAATGGAGACCTCTGACAGGGTAGGATCCTGGAAGGGTATGGGGGTGACGTTAGCTGAGTCCCTTGACAGCAGGGGACCAAAGAGGCCACCCTCAAACCAGATATGTCTCATAGTGGAGGGAGGGGAGCAACAACTTACCAAAAATCTTTGATCCAAAATTTATCCTGTCTACAAGATGTATAGAGATAAATATAGAGCTGAGATTGAGAGAATATCCAACAAATCCCTGGCTCAATCTGAGACCCATCCCGTATGAGACAGCCAACCGCTGACTCTATTAACAACATTCCATTGTGCTTGCAGACAGGAGCCTAGTATAGCTGTCCTCTGAGAAGCTCTACCCAGCAATGGATTGAAACAGATGCTGAGACTCACAGCTAAACACTGGGTGGAATTCAGGGAATAAAGAGTAAGGGGATGGATAAAAGGGCCCGAAGAGGACAGGAGTTCCATAGGAATACCAGCAGAGCCACCTAATCTGGGCCCAAGGGGCTTTGCAAATACAGAAACATCATCCAAAGACCATGTATGTACTGGACCTAGGTCCCGTACACATATGTTTCTGACGGGCAGCTTGGTCTTCATATAGGTGTCCTAGTAAGCGGAGCTGGGTTGTGAGGGTGTTCGGCTGTGGGGGAGTGTCACAGAAGCCTTCCATGTTCCTTCCTCTCAACTGAGTGTGTGTCTGCAATCATCGATAGCACAACAAAAGTAGCCTCCTTGCTCTCACAGACAGCAAAGCAGGCATCGTGACCTCAGGTGGCATCACAGACCACTTTGGCAGGATAGCCCACAGACACGGATATGACTTCCGGCAACAGTATAAACCGAGGACCTCCAGCTTGGACCATGGACGTCATCACAGAGCTTGTTGCAGCAGGCTTTCAGACGCAGATGGGGCTCGTGGCGACAACGGGGATCCAGACATCACCATGGCTCAAAAAATTGCAATTTGAGAAAAGATAGAAAACACAAATAAGACCAAATCTATCAACTGGGGAAAAATAGCTAACAAAACTACCAATTAATGACTTTTCTGTGTGCCTTAAACAACCACTTCACAGAAGACAATAAGCTATCTTGATAGTAGTCTCATCTGTAGAGTCTGAGTTACTAGGAATCAACTTCAGAACCCAAAACATTTCACGCTAAACACCAGAGCAGAGAGGATATTTTTAAAACACTTTACATCACGACTATGTCAGCTCTCTCCCTATTGCTTACTGTTCCTCTCGTGTTACCAGGAATTGTGGAGAAGTTCAAGGTCAAAATTCCAAAGGTCAAAAGTCTAAAAGAAATGTTACTATTCTACAGTCAGGAGCGGGCAACTTTTCTCTTTGAGCGTGTAGATGGGAATGGCTTAACTCACCATTCCCAGCTTGTAAGGCCACCTGCACATGTTGGAAAGTGGCGTCAGCATACTCCACTGTCGCTACCCTCCGCTGCTGTCATCTCTGGTGTTGATTTTTCTGCCTCGCTCTGTCTCTTTACAACAGTGCTTATTTTTGCGTTGGGCCCGATCAATGCAACTGAGGACAATATCTCAAACCAGTGTACCTAGACATCCAAAATCTCACTTAACATGTGGTTTTAAGGATTCGGTCACAGACATATTTGAGTAGCGATTATTCTGCCTAACTCATCTTCCTAACTGATTTAGAAATTTAAAACAACTTACTCTTTAAACACTTGGTTGTGATTTTAAAGTATAAATGGAAACTAAAGCACAGTAAGTTTATCTATCATCTATCTAACCGTTGGTTTGTCTATTATTTAGTGTGTGTGTGTGTGTGTGTGTGTGTGTGTGTGTGTGTGTGTGTGTAGTAATAAGGATGGAATTCAGGCTTCTCAGCCACTGAACCACCAATTAACATTCTCTTCTTTCTAATTCTGCTCGTTGCTTTCCTTCCTCCATTTTGACATAATAACTCATTAAGTTATGCAGATTAACCTTGAAACAAGTCTGTAGCCCAGACTGGCCATAAATTCATGAGCCAACCTTCCCAGCCTCCCTCATAGGCTAGAGGTTGGAGAGGAGAGACCCAGCTCAAAAAAGGTTTAGTCATGTTAAGAGGAAAGGATTTTCATTGTCAGATGTGACTATCCGACACCATCATTTTTTAAATGATACAGTAGTACCATGACATTTTCTAATACAAACATGGTATGTGTGATTAATAATACAGTAATGACAAAAATCTGGCTATCTAGTAAGTTATTGAGACTTTAGGAAAAAAAGCATTAGAACTAAAGTTGGATCAGGGCTTTCTACCATAGTAGAAAATAAACAATGATGGATAACAACATTAAATATATAAAATAATTAGTTTTTAAATATATATGCATAGGCTTTTATAATTTTATGATGCATTTCATGGAATAAAATATAACTTTAAAAAACCCAAATAAATAAAATTAGTAATTTGGAATATATTAACATAAATTCATACTTGAAAACATTAAAAATATCACACAATGAAGTAAAGACATAAAGCTAGTGATAAAATGTATTTTCAGTCATATGACAATAGGCTTAGATGGATAAATGTTGCACAAATAAATTATATTGGATATTTAATCAAAGAAATATGAACTTGAAAATGTAAAATGCAAATTGTTAATACATATATTTTAAAATATTCAAAGTGTCCTGTTAATTGAAGAAATGCAAATTAGTGCAGCTCTACAGTTCCCTACTGTACAGATGGTGTATCCTGATTCAATGTTAGCATGAGGGTGGGGGACCATGCGTACCATGCTAGTATAGAAAGTTAACCATGTAATTAATTAGTAAATTTTATTAAAGAACTTAAACACTAAACACTTTAAACTCAGAGTTAAACCTAACACATGCTCCAATGTTTACATCAGAATATTACTAATGAGACATTGGTTGCAAAATAATAGTGAAAGCTCTAGAATATCTATCATCAATTATTTATCACCTAAATTATTGCTAATTGGACAAATATTCAAAATGTATTAAGCAACATATGCTATAAAATTACCCAAACACTGTTAAAACACATTGATATGTTATATTTGAAGAAGACTAAACTGGAACTAGTGACAGTATTTTTCTTTAGTAATGACTGTTCACAATTGGGAGATGAAGGTAAAGTTTTTTTTTCTTCTTCCTTAATATTCTATATTGTCAGTTGAAGGTCATATAACAACCACCACCCAAAGAAAGGTGATTCACTCCAATACCTGAAGTAAGATCCTAAAAAATCACTGATAGAACCAAACTCTCTATATAACATGTTTTTCTACATATACATACCTATTATAAAGTTGAATTTATAAATTAGTAACAGTAAGAAATCAACAATGATTATTAATAAAATGAAACAACAATAGACTGCAATATTCTATCGATCTATTTTCTATCATCTGCTATCTATTTATTATCTATGTATCACCCATCTATCTATAATTTCTCTATTATCTATCTCTCCTCTCCCCTTATCTCATCTTCTTGGCAAGATTCATTATTGTACTATATTCTTCCTTATTCAGTCAGTGGTGAAGAGAATATTCCAGACAGTTGCTAGAACATCAGCAGGGTGATTATCCAAAAATCACTTACACTTGATAACTAAGATGGCTACAGAGTAACTACTAATGGGTGCAGATATAGAGCCAAGCATGATTCACTCCCCAGTAGGAACAGAGCTAGATCTTGTTGAACTTCATAATGCTGCACAGAATGGTGTGGATTTATTATTTGTGAATTGCTTTTACTTGAACTTTCTACTTAATATTATTAGAATATGGTTGAACTACAAAAAAAAAAAAAAAAAAAAAAAAAAAAGACAATAAAGAACTGGTAGTTTCCAGATTCTGGCTATTACAAATAAAGATGCTATGAACATGGTTGAGCAAATGTCCTTAGATGTCCCTCAATTGAAGAATGGATAAAGAAACTCTGTTACACTACACAGTGGAATACTATTCAGCTATCAAAAACAAGGAAATCTTGAAATTTGCAGGCAAATAGATAGAACTTGAAATGATCATCCTGAGTGAGGTAACCCAGACCAAGAAAGACAGGCATGTTGTATACTCATATATAAGTGGATATTAGCCCGACATAGATGTCTTTTGAGAGACTCTACCCACTGGGGAATTGGGACAGATACTGGGACATGAAGGCAGACACTGGACAAAGAGCTCTTAATTGTATCTAAGAGTTGGGGGACGGAAAGAGGAGGGAGATTATCAGGAGCTCCACAAGGAGACTACCAATGCTGACAGATCTGGATGCAGGAGAGTCTGCAAAAACTGACACTGCAACCAAGGACATGGCAAGCGGAGGACCTAGACCTTCCTGATCAGATGTAGCCAATGGACAGCTCATTCTCCACATGGGGAGGAGGGGAGTGGGGGATTGCCTCTGACAAGAACTCTGCTGGCCTGGATTTGATCACTTTCCCCTAGGGCAGAGGTCCTGTTGGAACACAGAGGAAAAGGATGCAGGCCATTCAAATGAGACCTGATAGGGTATGCTCAGACAGCGGGGAAGGAGGAGGCCACCTGTCAGAGGTCATGCCAAGGGGAATAGAATGGAAAAGGGAGAGAGGGTGGGAAGAAGAAAATAAAAATGAGGGGATTACAATCTGTGTAATGTGAATAATTTATAATAATAATAATGAATTTAAAAATGATGCTCAAAGGTGACTTTGAAAGGAACAATAAACAAACAAACAAATAAACAAAAAAAAACCCTAGTGGTCATCACACCATTAACATTTTTTATGTAAGGACAAAAAAAACAGCAGATGTCATCACTTTTTAAAACAATCTTAATAGAATTAAGAGAATAAATATATTTCCTCCTACCTACCTTCTTTCTTCTCCAATTTAAATAATTTTATCAGAATATCTCAATTTCTTAGAGCATTCTATCCCAAGGACGGCTTGCTCAAGGAGCTTAGTCAAATCCACCAGGTTACAATCTATAGATTTGTAGCAATGAAAAAGTTTAATACACCTTTGTAGAAGAATTTTAATTCAGCAACATGGCTACTCTGACAAGGGATCACATCCAAAAACCTACTTCTGTGTGATCCCTGTAATTTGACTGGAGTATAGACACAACTTTAATCCCTTTGACTGGAATATAAACCTTTAAACACTTTGGCTGGAATTTAGCACACACCTTTAGTCCCAAACAATGACGCCTATTGAAGGACTGACAAAGTGACAAGTCAGAGAAAATTTTAACAGAATGAGTCAGAGATATAATACATCCAACTCTGACATGAACAGATAGGAAGATCTATTTAAAAGCAGTACACACACACACACACACACACACAGAGAGAGAGAGAGAGAGAGAGAGAGAGAGAGAGAGAGAGAGAGAGAGAGAGAGAGAGAGAGAGAGCACAGTGCAGTAGAGTTTAGGAGTACAGTTCAGTTCTATGCAATTTGGTGCAGTTCAGTGCAGTTGCGTTCCTGCAGTTCAGTTGGTAGAGTTCAGAGGTAATTATTTCCAAGCAGAGCAATTCAACATACAGTGGAAAGAAGCTGGTTTGAATCAGTCAGCTTGAAGAGGAGTTTTCAACCAGACCAGAGGAGTTTCACCAGCCAGCCAGAGTTCAGAAAGAACTAGAAAGGGTGAGCTTATTCAGCACTAATTCTCAGAGGATGAAAACATTCTAGGCCTAGGTTAGCAGATGGAGGCTGGAACCTGAAGCTCTCAAGACCTACTCTTGCATAAGATTAGATTTTACAGAGCCTAGAAGTATCCAGGCCTAGGCCAAGAGATAGATAAACGCTCTCAGGGCTCAGCCCAACCATCATATTTGTAAAGCTTAGAGTACAGCTGTCATCTCATCATCCCCTCATTGCTGAAATAAACACATTTACACACCTTAGGCAGGATTTAGGTTACATTGACTCACCCAAAACAGTGGCATCCAAATCTTGGTATATTTTTTTTGTTTCATTACTTTTACAGAGGTTACTGGCCTTGGGACACTACTATACCATTTTGAGGATGACAATACCAGCTGAGTTCAACTACAAAGGGAAATTCTTCAATGCAGATAAGAACTTAGTGGGTAAATTTAGAATAAATGAGTCCAGGTTGAATTAATTGTGTTTAAGTATCTATTTTAGCCTTAGCCAAGCTTTTGCTACTACTAAATATGTAATTCATCCATATATGGTAGCTCATGGATCACGTGATTACACTTATTCTCCACAAAGCTTATCTCCTGCATGTCTGCAATTTCAGGTCGATTAATCTTTCAAGTGTTGTTTGTTTGTTTGTTTGTTTGTTTGTTTTTCCTTTTGAAATTCTTTCAATAACCACCACACCTTCCTATGATCTGGTTCTGGTTAGTAGTGGATTTCACATTGAAGTTTTCTGATTAAAATTAAGCTTCCATTTTATCTCCATTTCTTTTGTGTCATTAGGTCTCTGAACACGTAACACTGATATCTTAGGGATATATGCCTGATCATATGAGGTTAATCATTGTTTGTAAAGTAATCACAATAAAAGCTATTGGGATTGTTATGGTACCAAAACAGTAAATAACCATGATGACCACTATCACTTTCTCCTTGCCCTTCAACCAAAAATTTGTGTCCCTTTTTACACACATAAGAAAGAGACACATGTAAGAAAAAATCTAATAATAATAATTGACTGAATCCCATTGGTTGTTCTATCCTACAAATAACAAGAGAATCCCTGTTTCTTTGGATTTCTCATTTCTCATAATGTATATAATAATATTTTTACTGATTCTTCTCATTTCTCTTTCATTAGGGGATCTCAAACATAAACCTAGTGATGGATAAGAAAAGAAAATCTTTCTTTCATCTATGTGACAAGGAATTTGAGGGGATAGTTTCCAACAGCAGATTGTATGGATCTTCCCCCAAATATTGGTATATTCTTTCAATTGTATTAATATATATCTAAATGATCTGGTCACTTGCAATGATCAGTCAAGTCACTGTTCATTTATTCAGTCTGGCTTTGGTAAGAACAGACAAACTTTCTCAAAAGCAAATATTATTTTGTTCAGTTTATTTTTTCTGAAAATGTAAACTATTGTGATTCGTGTGGAGATTTCAACTTTTGTTTTGGTCCCCGTAAGATAAGTGCTAAAGGTTGGTTATTGTGTTGATCTGCTGTGTGTACCCAGGGGATTACACTTGGCTTGTTCATTCTTTCTCTCTCCACTTCTAAAGCATTATAATCTAAATTGCATCCAACCTTTTGCACACTTGTCCTGAGTTCATTTTGTTGTAACTACAGTATAACACATTTGATGTCAGATCTGTACATTCTAATTACTCAGAACCAAAAGCAGACAAGCCCCTGTGTGCTTATGAGCCAAATGCAACCAAATGTTTCCACTTGTGAGCCTAACATTACTGGAGAATTTCAAATATTTCTGTCATTCCCGATGACAAAAAGGGCAAGCATTCAGAATCATTACATTTATAAATTTATAAAGCTGTGATGACAGTGTTTGTATATGTACATTCATGTCTTGTTTTAAACATTTCTTAGTATGTTTTCAGATAAACCCTGTTGCTTGGTCTTGCTCCAAGAAACTGACTAGCAACAAAATTAAACTGACTGGTCCAATTTTATTTGCTCAAACTAAGAAATTTCACGATGTAGAAAACTCCAATTGAAGTCTCTCCTCTGCCCACTTCCCTCTGCCCTTCCCTCTCTCCCTCCCTCCATCTATCCCTCTCTCTTTCCCCTCATTTTAAAGTCCATTTTAATCCTCTAAATCCTTGTTCTGAAAATAAGACAAAAATTTATGTGGCATAAGTATATATTTGCTCAGATATGTAGGAATAAAAACAAACCTGGCACTGATTTATGGAATTCTTTGTGTTTTGACATGACTAAGGGTGAAAAGGTTTCTTTTGCTAAAAATAATGACACTTCGTACCTAAGAGAGCATCTGGACTCCATTCGCAGAACTGTAGGTCTTTTCAAAAACTCAAGCCTGTGACCCTAGTGACCAGCAAGTCAACCCATAATAGATTTACCTCTTTTTCTCACAGATTCTTTTAAATAACCTACTTTCTTGTTTTTCTGTTGAACACTGACTATTGGTATCTGAAGAGTTTGGTTTATAAGTCATGTTTTCATTACAAAACTACAGATATTTTATATATCTAAGTCTATAACAATGTATTTTCTGTTATTAAATCAGTAATGGTGTGTAAAGGAGGAGGGGCACAGAAACTATGCTTAGCAATGAATGACAAAAGAGGTTGCTTTCCCGTGCCTAAGTCCTTCACTTACATAGTGTCCAAGATGTTTCCATCTTATGCAAAAGTGTTGGTAGGAGAAGTTAGTGGTGTTGGAAAGAGATGAACTATAACGCATAGTTCTCATACATACACTTTGTAATGCTTAGGATGTGTATGGATGTTGAGGGCAGTAATATTTCAGTTGTATATTAGGGGCTTAACTCATTTAGAAAGTAGACAAATGAAGGTAAAGCTACAGACTTTAAAATCTACAGAGCAATATTCTCAACCTTCCTAATGCTGTGACCCTTTATTACAGTTCCTCAGGTTACAGTACCACCCAACCATAATAATAATTTGTTGGGACCTCATAATTGTAACTGTGCTACTGTTATGAGTTGTAATGTAAATATATGATCTTGAGAGTATCTGATATGTGACTCCTGTGAAATGGTTGTTTGACCCCTGCACTTCCAAAGAGATTGCTACCCACAGATTGAGAACTGCTACTATAAACTACTACATACCTCTTTTCTGGTGAGATTTTTTTTATTATGTTTCTTTTTTCCACATATACATGTATATTATCACACATGGGTAAAATAAACTACATACAGCAGGAAGAACCATGAGACAATCAGGAAATATAAAAATGTTACATTCATAGTGAGTTGGCTGTTTGCATTTGGCAAACTTGAAGTAAACATCTTTCCTATCTTATTGGGTCTAAATTTATGAATGGAGATTAATATCTATCATATCTCATCACTATTAATTTAAAACATCTATCTTGATCTAAAAAATTCCTAACCCCTAGCCTATGAAGCTTAATTGACAGACTAAACTATCTGGTGTTCAAACACATCAAAGACTTGAGAAGGGAAAAAAATTAAATACTTCAGTGAACTCGGAGTGCAGGTTGGCAGCTTCCAAAATTAAAAAATGACTGAGACAGTTTACTGCCTGAACAGTCACCCAACACTCTCTGTAACGTTGGAGCAGCATCTTCAGCCTTCTGGCCCACTATATCTGACAGACATATTTGTGAGGCAGGAACTATTGAGTACTTGCTTACCCTGTCTTAGCAGAGTTCAGCCATCGATTCTGCCTGCATCTAAACTTGCCCATTTTTAGGCAGAATTCCATCTGTGGCAGAAATGAGGACATTTTGCCCTGTGTCTGGTTTGCCACATTTGAAGCCAACTCTATAAGGAGGTTCTTTGATGCTTGTCTTCTTTGAGGCAGGCTGAGTGTTGCCAGGAGTTAACTTGCCTTGTCAAAGAATCTTTAAAATAATAAAAACATCTTTAAATGCCATATTCTGTAGGTCTTGAGGTTGTTGAAGACTTATTTAACTATTTTACCTTATATTTCTATAGAATAATATCTATTTATTAGACCTTGAATATATATTCTTGTGATAAAAATAGACTAGTTTTTGACATGAGAATGATTTATATCAGTATACAAAATTCAATAGGATTGAATTTAAAAATAACCTTATTTGTGAGTAACAATTAGGGTCTTTACATGAGGAGTAGATTCAATAATCTACCTTTTGTTCTATCCTCCCTCTATATTTCTATATCCCCCTTTCTTTCTTTTCAGCTGCTATCTCCTTTCCTACAAAAGAAAGACAAAAGAAAAGAGATATGCCCCTGAGTCAAACCTAGTTTCCTCTCTGTAAAAGACCAGTAATACTTATAACCAACTCCCAATGAAAATAAGCATCCATAGACCAAGAGAGCAAACAGAAACCTATCCAACACCCTTAGCAGAAATGGGACATTGTTCTCTTTAAGTTTCTTCAGGTTGATTTAGGGTCAATAATCCCTTTGAAGCGAGCTTTTTATTGAGAAATGTAGAGTATTCTAAATTTCATCCTGAAAAAATGAGCAAATTGTCACTCTAAACATATTTTATACCTTAGATTTATCGTGTAATTAAGTAACTAAATGGTGAGTGAGCATACCATTAACAAAGGGGGGAGGAGTTGTTCTACTGATTCCATATAACAGCCACACAGGAAGACCTGGGTACTTTTCCTGATTTACAAAGACCCCGAGTGAATGGGCAATTTGGGGAATGCTTTTTTGATGGGAATTTAAGTAGCTAAATTGAGGCCTTTGGCATTTTAGCAAACACTTATGGGAGAAAAAGGATTAAATTATTGGTGACAGGCTTCGAACGAACTACCTTCTGTTTTTAACTGATTTTTTATTTTCACATTCAAATAATTATGCAGTTTTATCATATAAATAGAACTGGACTAGTGAGATAGCACAGTGGATAAAAGTACTTGACTCCAAGCCTGGTGACCTGAATTCAACCCTCTGGATCTATATGGTGCAAGGAGAGAATTGAAAAGTTGTCCTTTGACCTCCAGAAGTATGTCATGTCCACACACACACACACACACACACACACACACACACACACACACACAC
>OU015750.1:37824785-37842285 GCA_907169655.1 Acomys percivali | reverse complement strand
GAGAAAGAGAGATTGAGGGAGGGATGGGAGGATGGAAAAGAAGAGGGGAAGAGAGAAGAGGGAAGGGGAAGGGAAGAGGAGGAAAGGAGGCAAGAGCGAGAGTCTGTCCAGGGTACTCTCGAAGTTCCCCAGACTGTGAGAAGTAGCACATGGGTATGAAGACAGTAGTTAAAATTACCTAAGAGCTGCAAAGGGTGAAAACCCTTGAGTCACATACAGGGCTTGAATTGGTTCATTTTCTCATGGAGACAGCCATAACCCTCATAATTCATAGTGTATCAAAGAGAGTCTACAGGAAGGTCTCGTTTCATCACCAGGGAAAAATTAGACTTAGACTCAGGGTTACTGTAATCTCAAACTGGAAATTCCAAAAGTCAGGCATGCCACAGACAAGCTGCTTCGAAATAACTTCATTTTAAAACAAAAGTCAATTCTATCTAAAGCCATAAAAATAGAAATTGAATCAAATAGCATTAAAAATGTTTATCTTCCATTTTAAAATTACCTGATGGGAAAAGGAGACAGAAAACTATGGCATGCAGTAAGGAACAAAAGCAAGAAACAACAGCCGACCAGGAAATGATGCCGTTACTATATGAGGACATTAGGTAGTTGTTACAGTGACATTTCACGTTTTGTGGGAGCAGAGGAAAGAGAATGGATCCAACAATAGCATAGGCGAGCTGAGATGAATTAATGGAGATAAAAAAAATGCAAACCTTGACAAGAAATGTTTATAATTAGCAACAGATTAGACACTGTATGAGAAAATCAGGGAACTTATGCATACACTAAAATAGACTGTTCAACACAAAAACAAAGGACAAATATTAGGTGTATGGGCATAAATAGAGCATTCATTAATGGGTTGTGGAAGCAGCTCATACAAAGTACTTGGCGGATCCAAGCAAAAAGAGATAAATGGTATATACTCACTTATATCGAGACACTAGCCCAAGGGGCATGTCCCATTAAAGACTTTACTTACCAGAAAGTGGGTCAGAGGGGAGGACATCCTATTGGGACTTTAGGTGAGAGAAGCATGGGAAAATGAGGAAATAGAAGGATCCAGACGGTCCTGGAAACCTACAAGAAGAACAGTATGACAGGCAGATCTGGGTCCTGGATCCTGCTCAAACTATGGCACCAGCCAAGGAAAATATAGGCAGTAAACCTCAAACCCCTACCCAGACCTAGCCGATGGACAGGACATTCTCCACCTTTGAGTGGAGAATGAGGTCTGACTTTCATACAAACTCTGGTGCCCCATTTTTGACCACGTCCCCTTGATGGGGAGGCCTGGTAGCACTCAGTGGAAGGATAACAAGTCACCAAGAAGAGACCTGATACCATATGAGCATATACAGGGGGAGGAGGTCCCCCTCCATCACAGACATAGGGGAGGGGAATAGGGGTGAAGAAGGAGGGAGGGAGGAATGGGAGGATACAAGGGATGGGTTAACAATTGAGATGTAATATGAATAAATTAATAAAGTATTGAGACAAAAAAATACTTGGGGGCTGGAGAGATGACTCATTGAATTAAAATGCTTGATGTTTTTCCAGAGGACTGAAGTTCGATTCACAGCACCCACCTGGTGGCTTACAACCATCTGTAACTCCAGTTGTAAACAGCTCACTGACCTCTTCTGACTCCCATAGGTCCAGGCACTTAAGTGGTACATAGACACACATTTACATACCCACTTATACATATAAGAAAAATAGAAAGCTAAAACTAACAAAAATTTAAATTGGAATCATCAAAAATATTTGAAAAATATAAACAATTATTTAAATTTGATAAAAGAAAATAGTAAGCCTACAGACTCAAAGATGTCACAAACTCTGAACAACAACAACAACAAAAAACAAAACTTACACTGATGAAATGGCTCAGAATAAGCAAAGAAGAATTTATTTTCTCCAGAGATGAAGCCCCTATTAGGTTTTCCAATCTCAGTTTGTCAGTCCTAAACATAGGTACACTAAATGAATTCAACAGGTTGTATTTCTACTCATACACACACACACACACACACACACACACACACACACACAGGGAGAGAGAGAGAGAGAGAGAGAGAGAGAGAGAGAGAGAGAGAGAGAGAGAGAGAGAGAGAGAGAGAGACTAATTAAATAAGATGTCATGAATATATAGCACATCCACTCAAAAAAAGGGGTTAAGGAGACAAGGAACTATTTTAAGACAGTCCAAAGAAGAAAGGAATTCACTACTGTAAACCTGAATAACACAAAACAACTGAGGAGAAAAATCTTAGAAACATTAAGTAAAGAGGAATTTTAAAATGGTGAATATTTGGGTACATACAAAAGGGATTGCTTTGCTATTCTAAATAGCAAAAAGGAAATTTATTATTTAAATCAAGGTTAATGTCTTATTGTCTTTATAATAGACGTTGGACCAAAATGTGAAACAGGAGCATGAATGCTGGTCCAAATTAAAATAAGTTACTTGAAGGCAAATCATGGTAAGTCAAAGATATTGGCAATATGTACCAAAGCAATCATGAAATAACACTTATACAGTTACTAAGCCAATATAGAAGAAATTTTTTTAAATACAAAAATCTTTCAATCCAAAAGAATGTTTAAAATGAGGGTAAAGAATGACAAGTCACTCCAAGTATGAAAGGCATTCAGGACCACACATGATTGGCCCCTTTAAAAAATGTTTGAGTCAGTTTTCTCATATTTTTGAATTTTATAATTCTCTATTCGACAATAAATCTGTGATAAAAGAAGTCATAGGTCAATCATCAGGTTTTCAGAACCGTGATTCAAAATGCATAGAACCTTGAATTACTATGATTGACAAATTTCCTCTCATACTGAAGTCCATTCTGGGGCCGCGTCTCAACTATCTGGCTGCACAGAAGAGGAGAAATCTGAGGCTCGTTTCCCAGGGTCCATATATAATTGAAGGGTGTAGACATCCTTTGGAGAAGCAGAGTATCAGCTCAAGAAGTCTTTTTTTAGCTACTTTTTTTTTTTTTTTGTACTTTTCCCTATAGTCACCTTAGGGGGGGCAAAGGAACTTAGATCCCCTGGGCAGCCCCACAGAATCCTTGCCAGCTGTGAGTAACAATGCAATTCCCCACTGCTTGGTGTAAAAGCCAGTTTTCTAGTTAAGATATTTTTTGTTACACTATTATGATGGATACGGGTTGGGTTCAGAAATAAATCAGTAATGGGTCAAGACACAAATTAAAGAATAGTATCCCAGTCTGCAGAGGAAAGGGACTACAGAGGCAACTGCTGGTTATTCATCTGATTTCCTCCAACCACTTTTTCAACACTCTCATTTATCCTCTCTGGATTTAACACTCATGGTGAATAAATGAATCCACGAGACCGCTGAAACATCTCATCTATTTCATGGCATTTGCTGTAGACATACTTGCCTAGAATTTTATGAGCTGACGTCCCTTCAATGTGCTTTAGAACCCCTTGTTCTCAGAAGCAGCCACTTCAAACTGCCCTACCTTCTAGGGACTCTTCTCAGTTGCTGGCAGGTGGTTAGGAGGATGAAAACCCCAGGACAATGCAATCTAGTTAATACAAGGCTAGAGCCATGAGCCCTCACATGAGCTGTCCTAAATTTTAGGAAACAGAATTGATTTGTCTTCCTTATGTTTTCTTAAAGCAGTGGAGAAGCAACGAAAGGACTGGAGATTGGATGGATTTCAAACCTAGCATATAGGTATGCTGTTTAGTAGTGTTGATGGTGCTATCTGAGAAGGTCGAAATGAGGAAGGGAATGGGTTTCTAAAGAGAGATAAGGGACCAGGTATTTCATCCGCTAAAAGGAGAATAGTGATATTTTTCCCCACAACAACTCTTGCTGCCTTCCTTTTCCTTTTTTCCCCTTTTAATAGCGGCTTAGATTGATTAAGGACATACAATCATTGAGGGAAAACTTGACTCATTGCAGCAAAAGAACGATAGTACTATAACCTGGGTCAGCAGGCTGTTCCCATTTTCCTTAACAAGTACTAGTTTAGACTGGTTCATTGAGCTCAAATTCAACCAGGAAATTTGGGTGAAATACGTATTACAGGCTATATTTCATTCTTTCAAAAGATGCAAAACATCAAAATCTTCCCTTCACTTACTGAGTCTGAACCCCATTCACAGGAAGAACAGATCTGAGATAACCAGGAAGAAATGGAAAAATGTTTTTATTTACTCTGCTCGGAGACTGTTTGGCCTGTGGACTTAGCTCTTTGTGTTTAGCACTGGGCCCAGTTGAGTAGGATGTCTTTCAGGCTTGCAGCAGAAATCATCCTAATTGGTGTACTTTTTCATGCAATTTAGTTCATAAAGAAAAAAGTGACATAACTTAGAAGGTGAAGTAACCTAACTAAGGCCAAAAAGCTAATTAACAACAAATCCAGGACTAGATAGAAGTCCATTGTGAGCAACTGCATGCTTCAATTCAAAGTACTAGAAATACTGCTCACATATATGATTACCCCATGACTACCATTGTATCTAAAGAAACTAACATCACCACTACTTCCTGATTCTTTGCTACCCATTTGTTTTCTGAGACTTCTTGCAAAGTCATATTGTCTTTGCAATGATTATTTCCGTGGATGATATTCAAAATATTCAATAACTGAGAAGCTAAGAAAGCCGTCCAGTAAGAATATGTAGTGGCTGTCCTGCTAGGCAGGATTCTGGAGGCTTTTATCCACTCATTTTCTTGAATAAAGACATGTCTTGGGACTCCAAGAAAGGAAGTAGGCACCAGGAAACTTCATTAAGGAGAAAAATATAGGTCAATAAATATTTGTAGAAAACAAAACATCATTAGTCTGGTTATAGCACACTGGTCGGCTCTCATGGCTGTGTTCCACAGAATTTATCAGTTATTAATCTTGACTGTGGTTGTCTTATCCTTTACCCCATACAAACTAAGCTCTTTGAGAACAAAGATAAGATGTAACATTTGTTAAGTCTGCTCCATGTCAGCCAAACCCTTAGTGTCTAAGGCTTTAGTAATTAATGAATAGTCTTTTCCTAAAATGTTAAGGTATAAATCAAAACAGTCTCATTTTCTAACCTCATTCATCCATCCTAAACATTTTGGTACGTGCTGTAAAGACCAGCCATGGAATGGGTTCAAGAGACAAGTAAGAAGAAGATCACTGCTGCTTCATGAAAGACGAAAGGGTAGCCTTTTAAAAAATATTTGGACATTTGTCAACTAGGAATTTCTGTAGAAATCAGCGGCCATATGAAAGCATAGCTGCTGAACCACAAGAAACGACCGTTCTATCACCAACAAGCATTACCTCCTGCATAACTCAAAGACATCTTAGATTTTAACCATGGTGTCATGAGTTGATGGATGCTTATCAGAAGGGGTTGCTTTGGTACAATGAGCATGCCTCTCTGCAATTTTAAAAGTGGACTTATACCCACATGTGGTTAATGTGTCTCTCACCTTGCTTAACTGCTTAATGGTGAAGATCTTTTCCCAATCTGTAAGCTGCCATTTTGTCCTTTTTATTGTGTCCTTTGCCTTACAGAAGCTTTTCAGTTTCTTGGGTCCCATTTATTAATTGGTGATCTCAGTGACTGAACTGTTGTTCTGTTTAAGAAGTAGAATCCTGTGTCAATGTGCCAAGTTCCAATGAATTCAAGGATATTCTCCACTCTTTTCCTAACAGATTTAGTGTATCTGGTTCTACGTTGAGGCCTTTGATCCATTTGGACTTGAGTTTTGTGCGGGATGGTAGATATAGATCTATTTGTATTCTTCTACATGCAGACATCCAGTAAGACCCTCACCAGTTATTGAAGATTCTTTTTTCATCCTATTGTTTTGGCTTGTCAAAAATCAAATGTCTGTAGGTGTATGGGTTTATTCTGAGTCTTCAATTTCATTAATCAACCTGTATATTTTATGTCAATATTATATGTATTTATTACTATTGCTCTGTAATTCATCTTGAAATGAGGAATGGTGACACCTCCAGAAGTTCTTTTATTGTACATTGTGTTTTTAACTATACTGTTGTTGTTAAATTAACAGTATGACCTAATAAAGTTTACTATCAGGCCTGCAATTCCTATTACAATGGTATTTTCTAACCCGCTAGCAATTAATCAGGACACATATACCTGTTATATTTTAAAATAGTTTTAGTTAGCCTGGGGCAGGGCAGACATTAATCCTCTAAACAACTTCCCATAGTGGAGCAGGTATAGAATACCTGCTCTAATCCCATGCCATCTGCTTCTAATAATTTCTATCAAGCTCCTTCCCTTTCATGATCCCAAATACTTGCTAATTTTCTTCATCTGGGCCGAGTCTCCATCCACGCTGGCCACGTGCTTCTACTCCACCTAACCCATGATGACACAGCCTTCTTCTCCTCTCTTCTCCTCCGATCTCTCTTCTTCCTCCCAAGAGTCTCTCTGTCTCTCTAAGTCTGAGAACTTTAGCCAAGCCTATCTCATTTGCCCTGGCCAGGTGTGATGGCTTTTTATTAAGTAGCATCAAAATACATCAGTCCATTTTTCCATATGAAGCCGAGACTTGTTCTTTCAAGGTCTGTAAAGAATTGTGTTGGACTTGTGATGAAAATTGGGTTTTATCTGTGGGTTGCTTTTGGTAAAATGGCCATTTTTACTATGTTACTCCTACTTATGCATGAGCATGGGAGATCTTTTCATTTTCTGATATCGTTTTCAATTTCTTTCTTCAAAGACTTGAAGTCCTTGTCATATAGGTCTGTCACTTGCTTGGTTTAGAGTTAGACCAAGATATTTTATATTATTTGTAGCTATGGTGAAGGTTATTGTTTCCCTAGTTTCTCTCTCAGCCCATTTAGCATTTGTATAGAGGAGGTGTACTGATTTTTAAAATTTTATTTTGTATCCAAGCAACTTTGCTGAAGGTGTTTATCGGCTATAGGAGTTCTCTGGTAGAATTTTTGGACCCATTCATGTATATTATCACATCATCTTAGAAGAGCAATGCTTTGACGGCTTCCTTTCCTTTATATTCCTTTGATCACCTTTAGTTGTCTTATTGCTATAGCTAAAACTTCACGTATTATACTGAATAGATACAAAGAGAGTGGGCAGCTTTGTCTTGTCCCTGATTTTAATGGTATTGCTTTTAGTGTCTCCATTTAATTAGATATTGGCTGTTGCATTGTTCTGTATTGTCTTTATTGTGGTTACGTATACATCTTGCATCCTTGATCTCTCCAAGACTTTATCAGGAAGGACTGTTGGATTTTGTCAAAGGCTTTTTCAGCATCTAATGAGATGATCATTTGTTTGTTTATTTGTTTTGTTTTTCATATTTGTGTGCTTTGTTTTTTGTCTTTCAGTTTGTTTATATGGTTAATTACATTGTCAGATTTTGATATGTTGACCTATACCTGCTTCACTGAGATAAAACCTACTTGGGATTAAGGAATGAAGTCTTTGAAGTATTCATCAATTCAATTGTGAGTGTTCATTGAGTATTTTGCATGAATAGTCATAAGTAAAATTGGGAAGTTCTGGTGGAATAAAACCATTGGGTCCTGGAACTGTTTTTTTGGGGGAGGGGGAGGGGAGGGAGGGTTGGGAGAATTTTAATGACAGCTTCTTTTTACAAACTTGTCTGTTCTTGATTTAACTTTGGTAAGAGTTATCTATCAAGGAAATTGTTCGTTTCACTTAGATTTTTTTCAATTTTGTGGCATACACGTTTTTGAAGTAAGACCTGATGATTTTTTTTTTTTTTTTTTTGATTTCTTCAATGTCTGTTGTTAGGTCCCCTTTCCAATTCTAATTTTGTTAATTGGAATATTCTTCCTCTGCCTTTTAGTTAGTTTGGCTAAAGGTTTGTCTGTCTTGGTGATTTTCTCAAAGAAGCAACTCTTTGCTTTTGTTGATTCTTTGTATTGTGCTCTTTGTTCTCATTTATTGATTTCAGCCTTGAATTTCATTATTTCCTGACATCTCCTCCTCTTGTTTGTGTTAGGTTCTTTTTGTTCTAGAGCTTTCAGGTGTGCTGCTAAATTAATTACTAATATGAGACCTCTTCAATTTCTTTGTGAAGGCACCTAGTGCTATGAACTTTGCTCTCAGTATTGCTTTCCTTGTGTCCTATGAGTTTGAGTATTTTGTGCATTCATTTTCATTGAATTCTAGAAATTATTTAATTTCTTGATTTCTTCCTTGACCCAGTGGTCATTGAGTAGAGAGTTGGTCAGTTTCCATGAATATTTATTTAGGATTTCTGGGTTATTTCTGTTATTGTAGGACAGTTTTAATCCATGGTGGTCTGATAAGAAACAGGGAGTTGTTTTAATTTTTAAAAATCTGTTGAGACTTGCATTGTGGCTGAGTATACGGTCAGTTTTGGTAAAGATTCTGTGAGATGCTGAGAAGAAGGTATATCCCTTTGTATTTGGGTGAAATGTTTTGAAGATATCTGTTAGGTCCCTTTGATCCATAACATATATCAGCTTCATTATTTCTCTGTTTGGTTTCTGTCTGGATGACCTGTCCATTGATAATAGTGGGCTTTTGAAATATACCACTATTAATGTGTGGAATTCAAGGTGTGATTTATTCTTTAGCAATGTTTCATTTACAAATGTGTGTACCCTTGTAATTGAGGCATAGATATTCAGAATTTGATGAATATGAAATGTCCTTCCCTATATACTTTGATTAATTTTAGTTGAAAGTCTATTTTATTATATGTTAGAATGGCTACTCAAGCTTGCTTCTTTTGGTGCCTTTTTGGAAAATTGGTTTTAAACCCTTTACTATGAGCCAATGTCTGTCTGTTGCTAAGATGTGTTTCTTGAATGCAGCAGAATGTTGGATCCTGTTTTTACATCAATTCGGTTAGCCTGTGTCTTTTTATTGGGCAATTAGGTCAATTAATATTAAGATATATTAATTACCAATTATTGTTAATTCCTGTTATTTTGATGTTGTTGTTTATGGTTGTATATGTGCGTGTTTCCTTTCTTTTGGTTTTACTGATGTGTAATTATTTCTTTCCTGTATGTTCATGGGTGTAGTTAATCACCTTGGGTTGGAGTTTTGCTTATAGTATTTTCTATAGGGCTGGATTTGTTTATAGATATTATTTAATTTTTCATGAAATATCTTGTTTTCAGTGGTGATTGAAGGTTTTGTTAGCAATAGTGTTTGGAGATGACATCTGTAGTCTCTTAAATACTGAAAGACATCTGCCCAGACCCTTCTTTCTAACTTTTAAATCTTTGTTGAGAAGTCGGGTAGAATTCTGGTAGATTGGGTTTATGTTTTACTTGGCTTTTTCTTTTCTTTTCTTTTTCTTTTCCTTCCTTTTTTTTAACTCTAAATGTTTACTGCTCTTTATTGTATTAAAATTATATATATACATTTATATTATTACATGTATATACAATAAACTACCTATAGCAAGAAGAAACATGACACAATCAGGAATTATATAAATGTTACATTCTTAGTGTTTTGGCTATTTGTATTTCACAGCATTGAAAAAAACATCTTTCCTATCTTGGTGCATCTAAAATTCTGAATGTAAATCAATCTCCATCACATCTTGTCATTATCAGCTTAAAACGTCTATCTAGATCTGAAAACATAGTAACCCCTAAACAGCTAAGCTTCATTGTAAAACTAAGCTACCTTGTCTTCAGCTCCATCAGAGACTTAAGAAGGAATAAACTTGATTACTTGAGTATGCTGGGAGTGCAGATTAGTAGCTTCCCAAATGAGAAGATGACAGAGACAGTTTTCTATCTAAATAGTTACCCAAAACTCTCTATTACGTTGGAGCATGTTCTTCAGACTTCTGGCCCAGTATATCTGACAGACATATTTGTGAGGGAAGAACTATTGAGAACTTGCTTACCCTGTCTTGGCAGAGTTTGCCATCAACTATGCCTGAATCCTAGCTTGCCTCTTTTAACAGAATTCTGTCTGTGGTAGAAATGAGGACATTTTTCTACTCTAATGTGAGGTATTGTGCCCATATAATTGAATTATAATACAAGGTTTACTTCCAATACTTTGAAAGAGCTATTGCAGGCTATTTAGGATAAATAAGTTATACAAGTTAATTGTTAGCTGATCAAATCATGGTCATGTCAATCACTAGTCTACTTTTTTCACAATAATATACTTCTTAGGTGCAGAAGATAGATATGATTCTATATAAAGATAAAGATAGTTAGATAAGGTCTTCAAAAACCTCAGAGACATGAGGAATATGGCATTTTAAAATGTTTTTATTATTTTAAAGATTCACTGACAACGAGACAGGTTAACTCCTGGCAACACCCAGCCTACCTCAAAGAGGATGATGAGCATCAAAGAATCTCCTTGTGGAGATTGCAAACAAGCCACTAGGGAAAATGTCCTCATTATTTGGCTTTTTCCCTTGATGCTTTTAATATCTTTTCTTTGTTCTGTACATTTAGTGTTTTGGCTATTATGTGATGGGAGGATTTTCTTTTCTTGTCCAATCTATTTGGTGTTCTATAAGATTCTTGCACATTTATAGGCATCTCTTTCTTTAGCTTAGGGAAATTTCCTTCTATGATCTTGTTAAAAATATTTTCTGGGCCTTTCAGCTGGGAATTATTTTTAAGTTTGGTCTTCTCATAGAGTCTCATCTTTTCTACATGTTTTTTGTTAGAACCTTTTTAGATTTAATGTTTTCTTTGACCAATGTATTTCTTCTATCATATCTTCTACACCTGAGATTCTCTCTTCCTTATCTTGTATTCTGTTGATAATGGTTGTGTCTGTAGTTTTTGATCTCTTACCTAAGTTTTTAATCTCCAGTATTGTCTCAGTTTGTCTTCCTTATTGCTTATATTCTATTTTCAGGTCTTGAACAGTTTTACTCATATTCTTCACCTGCTAGATTGTATTGTCTTGTGTTTCTTTAAATGATTTTTTCATTCCCCTTTAATGGCCTCTATCATCTTAATGAGATTTTATTTAAGGTTGTTTTCTTGTGGTTATGTGTGTTATAATATTCAGACCTATACTAATAGGATATCTGGGCTCTGGTGGTGTCATATTGTCCTGGCTGTTGTTGATTGTGTTCTTATGCTAGCCTTTAGCCATCCGTTTTTCCCTGGTACTAAGAGGTCTCCAGGAATGCAGGTAGAGCTGTGGTCTTGTAAGTGGAGCATACAGGGAACATGGCAAAACTTACCACTACAGAGTTGTGGGGGTGGGGGGACCTGACAAATAGAGGATTCAGGGGCAGGAGTATCACTTGGTTGTCCCTGGTGCCATCAGGACCCTGGGAGTGTAGGCAGAGCTGAGGGCCAGGAAATGGAGCACACAGGTGACAGCAGCCACTTGCCTCTTGACACTAATTGGTGACCTAACTAGATATCTGTGCTATGCTCTGAGAATTTACCCAACTATAAAATTACATTCTACATAGTTTTCATATGATGATGACATATGTTACTCCTGGAAAGCATAATATCCCTTTCAATTGCATCTCTAAGTGGCTCCTAACATGAGTGGTCACTTTGGGCCCTTTTTTATTCCCCCAATTGGCTATAAGTAGCAAGGGAGGTTATTTTCACTGTTTCAAAATATTTAATATTCACATCAAGGAAACACTACTGTGTTAAGATTTTTCTTACTAGTCAAATAGTGGACATATGATTTCACTGGATCAAATGTTAGTCATCATAAAGGACATTGACTACCTCAAGCTGAGCACACTACTAGGGAAGATATGATAAATCATCTACATATAGCATCAATGTTTTATTGGGCTTGTTCCTTATCTGATCAATTCATTTAGGTTTAGTGTGAGGATTCTTAATGTTTACAATATTCACAGAATCAATGTTCAATTAACAAAGTATGGATCCAATTAAGTGCATGGCAGCAGTAAACAAAGCACAGAAGTCCCTGTTACTGTTAATTCCTGTCCATTACAATGAAGTCTACTAAAAGTACAGGGTTAGTTTTTGCCTTGTAAAGCTATCATCTATATTCTCTGTGACAGGAAAGATGAGGTCTTTCCAACCAAGTATTACTTTTAGCAAATAATTGCATGTTTTGTCAACTTTTCTAATACATACTTCCATGGTTACAAAATAATACAATATGATCTACACTAGAGGAACGCCATAGGAGTAATATAGAACAAATCACTTACAATCGAGCCTATGATTAATGTAGTAGACATTCACTACATTTTAGTTCAGGGTTTGTTCAGTATGGAAGAAGATGTTGCCAGTTAAATTCATTTCACCATTCCTTGTCTCTTGAACTCCATGCTAGCGCTCAAAATTGCTATAGACTTCTGCTATTTGTCAGTTCTTTGCTCCTTTGGTTCTATAGTCATTATTATTTTGAGACAAAGAAGAATAAAACTTCATAAGAAAATCAAACATAAAGCAAAAGTTGAAATGTGTCTTCTTAGCATCTTGCAGAAGAACTGTGAAATTCATTTAGCAACATGGCATCTCCATGTGTAAGATGAACGAGTCTAAAGTCAAGACTGACCAAAGCCAGATAACTGCAAGTTCACAAAGACAGAAGACACACTACCCTTCAAAGCAAACCTCATGAGGTACTGGGTAGTTTTAATTTGTCTTTACTGAGCAAAATTTCATTTGGCTTCAATGGGAAAGGTACTGGTTTGTGAATTCACCTGATACTTCCTTCAACACAAAATCTGATTCCACCACATACAGCACCTGATATTATAGAGTGGGCATGGGAAGGGCCAGGGTGAGATTATCTCCACAGGAGAGAGGTAATGTTCAACTGATGAAAGAGGCCAAACGCAAAGTGCTGGGACTCACCTCTTTTCTCTCACAGCAGTTGGTGAAATACTAGCTATAAACAGAGTATTCAATAGTTTCAGAGTTGAATGAATGATTTTGTGGATCGAACCGTAATCCTTGAGTCATTCCCCCACAAACGCTGGCTGCTCTCTCAGTTTAATTCAATTACTTAAGAACAGGAATTTTGAACTCAAGGCTTGTCTAGAGGCTCTGTGTTACCAGGAATAAATACTATATTAATTGATACATACCAGCCTGTTCTCTTGAATCTGAAGTTCAACTATGAGACACTTGGTTTCCCTAACAAACTTTCTTTGACAAACTTTTGATAGAGAGCTCTATTTTCCTACCCCATATGCCAAAGACACAATCAACAATAGGCATTGCAAGGATTTTTTGAAATTTATTTCTTGGAACTGTGTTGCGTCAAATTTTTTTTCTGTGTGTGTGATCTTAATGTTCAACTCATATATCCAAAGTTTGCAGCTATTTGACTTATTCTAATGAAGCCAGATTTTTCACCATGACGTATCATAAACGGCTTGCTACTTTTAAAAGTCATGTAAGTAACTTCTTTGCCACTGATGTAGACTAATACTGCTATCCACAACGGGTCACAACTAAGTATAAGTACTGATGAGGTATATATCATCTACAATGCAACTGTGAGAAGCTTGGCATTCCGGCGAATGAAACTTTTCTATAGCAGAGAACATACTAGATGCTTCCTAGGCTTCACATAATTCCAATAATTTCTATCAGAACATTTAGCACTCTGAGAAATCAAGAGAAACTTGAGAGTTTTGGTAGAATAAAATAGAATCGAGTATCAAAATTACTTCATATCATAAAGGATTGAGTGTGGGTAGACAGCTAACTTTAGCTAGCTCTAAATACTGTAGATAGCATATGGGGCTAACAGATCTTGTTTATTGTCATTTTGTACCACCGTGATGTAACTTCCACATGACAAATGCCATTTTTCTTCCCACTCCTATATCCACAGTGCTAAGAATAATCTGTGGCTTTAAATTGGTGTTCATATAGACATTTTAGATGAATAAATAACATTGAAATGATTTTAAAAACAAAAAATAATGCTTCATTTTCTTTTGTCATAATAATAAAGCTGGTCAAAAGCTACTCCACTCAAACCCTTTAGCCTTTCAGCCTTGTAAGAACTTCAAAGTAAAAGAGTAAAATAAAAATACTAGAAAACAGTTCTTCTCTCAAAAATATATAAGAGGAAAAATGAATGAATGTAGAGTAAGCTTGGTTTTCATTTTTCACAAGGCTTTCAGGTGTTTTCTGGCCTTCATTCAGTTTTTTACATGGTACAGTTCAAAGTCACTCAGTAAAGCCTCGAATGTTGAAGATCGCTTGCAATGCCATTCTCAGTCATCACAAAGGGGAGTGCCACTCTAGCACGAAGCAGATAGAGGGAGTCACAATGTCAGCAGCAAGTAAAGCCATGGGCTAAAGACTGATGTAAGAACACACTGACTTCAGCTTGCATCTCAGTGCTGGTGAGTGGTACATTTATGAGTCAGAGGCTGTAAAATGATGCTCAGCCTGCTCATGGCCCTGTACCTTCTCTTAACCAGACTTCTCCAGAGATACACACTTAACAGGTGATACATAGACAACAAGAGCCATAATATAAAGAGGTGCATAATGCAGTTTTAAAGACTAAAACATCGAAGACAGGAGCACAATCAGCTAGAGACAGACCCTACTTAATGAGATACTCTGTTAAATCCAACCCTATTCCCCAAAAGAAAAATCTCTTCTTATCTATGAAGGGTCTCCATCTTTTTTGGTCAGTTTTTACTTTAAATTAATCAGGTGAGACTCACTCTTTTCAGACAGTGCAATCTGGGCTGTGATTTTTCACAGTTGGTTGAGTGTTTTCCTAAACTCCCTTAGTTCTATTGCAAGCACTGCATAGGCCTAGTGATGCACACCTTCAATCCCACAAGTCAGGAGGTGAAGGCAAGCAAATCAGAAGCTCAAGATCATCCATGACAAAGTCCCCAAAATACGAAATGCTTAGCTAATCTAGAAATAACTTATCATAAGCAACATTACATTATTCAACCAAATATTTGGATACTTGGTGGTCCAGTCAAAATGATAAAAAAAAAATAAGATTCTCATAACTCTCATTTTTGGAAAAGATAAACTATCATATTCAGATAAATAAATACCATGGCAGCTATTTTAATAATAATAATTATATTATTCAAAAACAAAACAATAGGTATCTGCTAAAGATGAGAGGGGTAATACTAGGCCATTTACACATTTCCTTTAGAGCTCATTTCTATTTTTATTTCTGTTGGCTGTGGCAAAAACACATGAAAAAAGCAACTTAAAGTACAAAATGTTTGTTTTTGACTCATAGTGTCAGAAGGACTACGGTCCGGCATGATGGGAAAGTGTGATAGCTGGAGTGTCTAACTTTGACCAACTGAGTATGAGGTGATGATCGTGTGTGTCCACACTTAGGAGGCAGACAGACAGATGTGAAGGCTGGTGCTCACCCCATTCTAGTGTTTCCCAGTTTACTCAGCCCAGGAACCCAGTCTACTCAACAATGCTGCCTATGTCAGGCTTGATAATCTATCCTCTTTTCTGTAGAAAGGCCCACACAGATGTTTCCAAAGATGTATCTCCTGGGTGATTCTATAATGTAGTCAAGCTGACGATAGAGAATAACCATCCCATCATGAGCAGAGAACTGTTTCCTCTCTTTCCTTCTCCTTTTTTTTTTTTTTAAGCTAGGAAGTTATTACACTCTGCAGAGTGCAATAAGGAATGGTACAGGAAAAAACAAAACAAAACGAAACAGATCACATTCATAGTCAGGCTGATCTTATTATTCTAATCACAGTAAAATTGAATCCATTAATTTCTTATGTGTATCTTTGCTCATGTTTCTCTCATATTATGTTAATGAAGTTCATTGTATCATAGGCACAATTGTTTTATTGCAAAGAATCTGTAAAAATTATTGTTGATTATTTTGAAGTGCATGAGCTAAAACTGAAATGATATACTCTATGTCTCAAAACATTTCTATTATGAAGAAAATTGTTTTTATTTAGGTGGTAGTAGGTTTCTGTGCTCTTTTTGGCAATATGTCTGGAATGTTTGATAAGTCATAAAAAGTAATTTCCCTAAAGAATGGGTCATCATTTTTGGACCAAAGTTTTATCTACACTTAGTTGCATATGTAGTAACAACAGTTTTATTTTTTCAAAGAAACAGATTCTTTGAAAACATAGTAAAATATAACTCAGCCATACCCCAAGCTTTTGTGTAGCTTCCTATTTTTGAAATCAATTTTCCTCTTTTTTATTAGAAAGCTTGCTATCTCTATGCATTGCTACCTTAATAATTGCTGTTAAGCTGACTTTAGGTCAGAGACAGCAGAGACCAATTCATCCAAGGACCCATTCCATGTTCAAAACACCTTCCACACTATCTCAAAGTCAGTCATCACTTCGAGCATTCTTTGCTGACTTCCAGCTCTGTTCCATAGGGGCCTCCTCTCTCCTGAATGGAAATAGTGCTTTCTGTTGTCTTTGATTATTTCTTTTATTTTATTTTTGCTTACGTTTCTTCTTCTTCTGTTTCAAGAAGATAGGTTGATATTTACCTGGGCTTGGGAAAAGATCTGACAAGAATTTCAGAAGCCTTTTATCTTCATATTCCACAAGGCTTATGAGTTTAAAATTAAAGTTAAGACCTGGAAGGGCATGATGACACACATTTCCTTGTAATAAACAAAGATTTCCCAGAACCCAGAGAAGAGAAGGAGAACAGCACTGTGGCTGCCAATAAGAGAGGAGATGAGGAGGGAGAAATGTCCTCTGTTGGAATGAGTTACTGCTATTACAACCATAAAGCACAAAGTAAATGGCAAAATCTGTTACAGATTATTAAGAAAGAATGACTTTGGCACACCTGAGTGTGGATTGAGTTTTGTCCTCCTACTATGTATATGGAGTTACCACTTCCAGCACAGTTCCCTTTCTGAATGTAGCACATTTTATCAACGTCCATAAACTTTGGCTAGCACACTGAAGACAGACTGACAATCATCACAAGGGTGTGATTTACGAGTGGAGATCTTCCCCCATCTTATCTTCTCCTGGTCCCTGTGCTTCCTTTAATGCAGCCAGAGTCAGTTTTTCTTTGGCAGCCGCATCACACTAATGGTAAACACTACAGAACCAAACCACATAATTTTTTTTCATTCAGGTCACTATTAAAATTATAGCTTCTCAGACTTCTACCAATTTTTGCCTTACTCATAAATATTAATTAATTATGTAAATTTTAAAATATAAATCTCCCTTAAAATGTTGTTCTAATTCAGCTCTTCAGTTTGGATAAGTTGTGTTTTCATCATTAAGCCCTATGAAACCTTTCCCCATATAGGCTAATATTATACTTTTCCATTATTCCCAAATGCCTACTCTTTTAGCTTCCTAGCAGTATCTACTCAACTGCAAGTTCTTTGAAATTTCACAACATATAATTATTTGTGAATAGAAAAAGGTGAGGTCTTTTATGTCCACATGTTTAACAAATGGGATTCTGTGCAACTTTATACATTTAAATGTACCATATAAGGCTCTCAGATTTTAGGGATGCTTGATTTGGTG
>OU015750.1:37773841-37809189 GCA_907169655.1 Acomys percivali | reverse complement strand
GAGAGAGAGAGAGAGAGAGAGAGAGAGAGAGAGAGAGAGAGAAGAGACAGAGAGAGACAGAGACAGAGACAGAGACAGAGAGACAGAGAGATAGAGAGACAGAGACAGAGAGACAGAGAGACAGAGAGAGACAGAGACAGAGAGACAGAGAGACAGAGAGAGAGACACAGAGACACAGAGACAGAGAGAGACAGAGACAGAGACAGAGAGACAGAGAGACAGAGCGGGAGGAAGGGAGGGAGGAGGGAGGGGGAAGAGGGAGAAGGAAGAGGAGGAGGAGGGAGGAGGGAGGACAAGGAAGAGAGTAAGGACTACCCACAGTGCCTGTGTAGCCAGCCATATTATGGGAGTGACATTCAAACCTGCACCCATTTGAGTCTGACTTATGCCCTTAAACACTGTAGCTCTGAGCTGATACTTATAACAGACTCTGGGAGTAATTTCCCATTGTTTTTCTGAAAAGAGATAATAAATGCAAAAGAATTTCTGAAATGAGCTGTGGACTAGGGAGTAGTTTTATATTCTGGACACTACTGAAAATTCGGGGAGATATTTGATTATTTTAATGGCAAATTATTATATACAGCTTATCTGCTGTATACAATAATTTTTTTGGCAAGCTACCCGATCTGTCTTAGTAGTTTTTGCACTGTCTGCAGTCTGTACCCTTGTGGGAGCTGGAACTCACTGGTGCCCTGCTGAAGGCCCCCAGCAAGTGCTAATACACTGTGTGCAAATGAACGGGGGCCTTTTTCATGGATAAACTTTGCTCTTCGACCATATTACGCATGTATATTATGCATTATGGTTACTTTCGCACCCCGTGCCCCTTACATAATATTTACATCGTAGATGGGAGAATAGAGGGGGCCACATTGATATTAATATTAATATACAATGCGTTTCCTGGCACCTCTCTTGCTCTCTCATTTTTAATTGTTTTTATTTCAGCTTGTGGTTTGTCTGTCTAAAACTCAATGCCTGAAATTTCAATTCAAAGGATCCCTGTTTCCTTTGTATACTGAATTTCTCTCCCTTCTTTAGTTGCCTTTTAAAACATCCCTTTCAAGTGCAGTCAGTACAATCTATCTGAGGTCCTGTTCATTATATTTCTCCCATTTACCATGGAGGCTGGTAATGTAATGTGAGTTTGAAAGGGGGCGTTTCACAATCCTGTAACTGAAGAAATTAATACTGAGGAAACAGGAAGTTGAATTAAGGATCCTAAATTAATTAGAGCTCCCCTGAGAGTTGCCTGCACTCCCAGTTTGCTTCCTAATGCCAAAGCGTTTCCCTGACATTCTCTCTTCCGCTTCCCTGTAGGACATTTTAAAAACTCCTCCTGTCTACAGAGCCATGTTGAGCTGTGGCGCTTAAAGAAAATCAACCAATCAAAGCCCTGAATAAAAGGGACCCATTTCAGAGAATTTACAGATAACGTATTATTATAGAGTGAGGTACAACTATTACTCAATACTAGGTCACAGGAGAGTCCCAAAACATCTCCCCCCCGCCCAGAACTTGCTCAATATAAAAGGAAAAAAACACACTTTTCTAGGTGTCTATGTTTGCATGGGAGTTGGAAAAACAGGCCCCAGCCAGTCTGACGACAAGCTGGGATATGGCTGTGTGGAGTGTTCACAGTGCCACCCCCCTTCACATTTTGCCTGGAATAATAACAGTGTCCTCTGTCTTCTGATGTGATTGGCCGCTACAGTTCCAGTAATTTAAAATATTAATAGTGCTGAGAAAGCATGGTGAGGATTGGCATGTTATACTTCTGGAAACTCTGACGTTCATGAACACTGTGGCAATCAAAGGAAGGAGGCATCACAGGAAAACACTGATAGTGGGCTGAATCTGCATTCTCAGGAGAGGACTTACAGAGCAGAAGAAACACAGAAACCTCTTCTGCAGCGAAGTTTCTTAGTTTCCATTCCTTCCCCCTGAAGAGATGAAGGCTTTCTGCTGCTACTTAGTGGCAGCTTTTCCACTGTCATGAGCAGATGTGGAAACACTCTGTTTCTGAGTACAGATTCCAAGGCCAGAGAGAATCTGCTTACCTTAGGCCTGTAATTGTCTCAACCTTGAATTCTCCACCCGACAGCTGCGTAGACATCAGTGCTTCCTTAGTGTAGCCCTCACAAGGAACAAATGGGATGATGCTTGTCTGACACCTTTAACAATCTGGCATCGCTAACGCTGTTAGTGATTGGTATTAACTTGAGGGTATGTGTGTCCTTGGGCCTCAATGTGCTTGCTTAGGAATTGTGAATTCCACATATAAGATAATATCTCAAAATGTGACTGAAATTCACTTCTTTTGAGCAAGTACATAGTGATTAGATGGGTTCTCTGAGTTATTGCACCTCACTAAAAGGCAACGAAAGAAAAAAGAAAGGCAGAAAGCATATCGAATTTGTAGAACAGAAATAATCCTTTTCTTATTTCATATGTTGCTCGTATTAAAAAAGAAATTTAATAATGTAAATAAATATTGTGGTGGGCTTTTTTGATCATGGAAATTGAATTAACCTTATCCACAGTAAGGAACACTCAAAGACACCATAAACAATGTAAGTACTTCAAATGGATGTCAAGTATTTGTGGAAGGGGTGAAGTCTAAACAGGAGGAGTTTAGCAGCGTTCGTGTATCTGAAAGCATCTTAGAGCTGTGTCCTGTTTTTTAACTCCCTTTACGTCTTTATCATTTTCAGTTTTGCAAACTCAATTTAGAAAATTGTTCTGCAGTAGCATGAAATATGACAATTTAGAATTAAATATAGTCAAACATTAGCGTATGTACCTTTGAACCTAAATATTGATATGAACAAAGTTGTTGAAATAGAAAAGTCAGCCATAAAGTCATAAGACAAATACCAAACAATATATGATGGTTGCCATTAAAAAGAAACAATAATTCATGTTATTAAAATAGATATATGTTATCATTTAACCCAGGGAAGCTGAGAGTCCTAAAAGATTATGATTGCTTCTAAGCAAATTAAATGAACAAAATCACCTCAAATTTAGCCATTCTCCCTCAGGTCTGGATAAGTAAAGGGTATGGGATAGAATGTGGTGAGGATATAGTTCAGGGGTCAAGCATTTGCTTCCTGTACATGGGCTTGTGTTATCTAAACACACAGAAAGTAAAGAAATAGAATGTATATGAATAGTTATGTTCTAAGTACATTTAATAAGTTTATCAGAAGGAGAATGTACTTGGGACATAGGATATCTTCTAACTTTTAAAGTAGAAAGTCTCCTTAATATGTCATTTTGCTTAATAAGATTATATAAATGCTACTAATAAAAAGGATCAGACTCCTTAAGAGAATTGTAATTCATTTCATAGTCATATGTGCAAATTTTCAGCATATCTCAGAAAGGTGAGTGTGGTGGTTTGCATGAGGAGGGCCCTCACAGGCTTAAAGAGTTGGCACTTAGTCTTTAGCTCATGGAACTCTCTGGAAAGGACTAGAAGGTGTGGTCTTGTTGAAGGAGGTGAGTCACCCACCGGGAATGAGCTTTGAGGTTTCCAAAGCTCACATTATCACCAGTTTGTTCTCTTGGTTTCTTGTTTGTGGATCAGATGTAAACTCTCAGCCACTGACCCGGCATGATGTCTGACCACTGATGTGCTCCCCACCGTGATGGTTATGGACTTGGCACCAAGAGATTAAAATTAAATGCTTTTTTGTATATGTTTCCTTGGTGGTGGTGCTTTGTCACAGCACTAGAAAAGTAGCTAAGACTACTCAGAACTTCGGAAAAGGGAGATGTGCCTGCCGTGGTCAGAGAGTTAGGGACAAAGATAAAGCATGCCACAGATGAGGCCAGATCTTCCCCTGCAGAGGGTTTGAAGACAAGTGATGACAGGAAGTTCATAGCAAAGGGAATCTGACGTCACCATGACTGGGCTTTCTGTATCTCAGCCACAAGTGAAGGAACCAGGATTTCCCTTTCTAATTCCTGAAAGCTGGAGGAGAGACATTACTACCTAAAAACTTCCTATTTTCCCTCCTCATTACCTGTATAGTCTCAGGTGTAAATGCACACACATAGACAAACATAGCAATGGAAACAATCCAGAAATTTTCCAAAGGTCTAAAAAGAAAATAGATTGTCCAGCAAGCCACTCCCAGTTTTTAATGTCCCATTATTTTAATAACTGACTCATTACAACTGGTTTATTTTCTGGGGCTGAAAAGCCAAATGCTGTTAATAGTTTAATAATAGGTCCTCCTTGGCATGGGTACTATTTGTCCACATGAAAATCTCATCAATGACACCTTTGTTGGCCAGTTTCAGCAAAACTACCACGCTCTTAATGAGCATTTATTATTTATTTGACCTTCAGAGGTCTCAAGGTGCGTGCACAGTTATAAAGTCATATGCATAAAACCATCTCTGCAATAAATTAAAATTAAACTAACCATGGCAGTGGTATTCCAGGAGCACAGCTTTACTTACTTGGATAGGCCAAGTGGAAGCAATGAGTTCTGCTCCATGTCCTGAAGGTCAAAAGAATTGGATCCTGTCAAACAAGGAAAGGCAGAAAATTGCAGAGTCCAGCAAGAATCAGCCTCGAGTCCACAGCCTGTCTATAGCAGAATCCGAGCAGGCGGCACCATCCACCCTGCTGGAGAAGCATCAGGACGAACTACAGGCATGTTAATGTGCCAAGAGGAGCTTCGGCATCTCTGCCTTGTTTACGGGCTCCATAGTACAGAGTGGCCTTCCCTGGAGACACACATCTCCCTGATACAGACAAGATGCTTTCAGTGGAGCATATCAAAGATGATATTTTCATCGCTTGAACATCCTGACAGTGAAGAGCATCAAATGCATCATACTCTACTTAATAAGAGCTGCTTCAGTGAATAAAGAAAATGTCTTTCCAGACAAAAGAAAAAAAAAAGTCATAGGGCTTAATTGAATGAACTTCCTGCCATGTACGCACCACTAAGTATGCAATTTACCACTGAAACCAGAGTCACATTACATGTAGTTCACTGGTCAAGTGGTCAATAGCAAGGTTACCTGCTGTTCTCCGAGCAACTCCAAACCTCTTCTTGGGTCTCAGAAGAGATGCAGGTAGGACAAGCCACTCTGAGCCAAACACAGTGTTCAGGTAGGCAATAACAGGAGCCAAGAGGAGACACCAGAAGCAGCTGACTTGCTGAAATACACAGGTGGAGCAGTTATGGTGATGGTCATTGAAGCTCACCACGTGACACGGATGGTATGACAGTGACAACTTCAGGAAAAGAAAAGTGCTTATTGTTACAGTTTCATTGGTCTTGCTTGTCCTCAATATAGCTACCCTTAGTTCAAGAAGGCACCAGGAAGCCAGGGAGTACAGCATTATTTATATTATTTATTTATAACCCACTGAGATCAATGTGTGGGTTTCCTATCTTGTGGGGCAAATGTGCTCCCTTCGCAGACTATGAGTTTTATTTTTATTTTGTTTCATTTTAATACATCTACTGTTGCATTCTCTGCAGTTTGTGCCTTTTCTGCTACTAATATTTCCTTTGCAGTAGATGAGGACAGGTTAATAAAATAGGAAAAAGATTCCATGATGAATGAAAAAAAAAAAGGGGGTAGCCACTTTCTACATAGTCTTCTCTTACTTTTTCTCCACATATGATACTTTAAAATATTTCTTCTCAACAGTTGCTTCATGATTTTCTAGTTCTATAAAAAATGTAAAATTATTGTCTTCTCTCTTCCAAAAGGAAACAGTTTGTGAAGCTACAATTTACAATAGAGAGCACTTACTGGAACCCCATTTCTTCAGTTTGTCATTTTTAGGATGAAAAAAATACCATTAGTCTCAGTAATATAACATAACAATATAATACATCGATTTCTGTAGTAAGCCTCCAAAGTGTCTTGATTTTCTAAATTGGAAGTTAAATATGTCAACTATGAGCAGTTGTGAGCCTTCCCTTTTAAAACCAGAGAAACTAAAATAGTTGTGATAGCTGTCAATAAGGATTGTAGATGTGAAGAAAGAAGACTCAACAGGTAAACTGCTCACCTTCAATGAAGCATAAGAACCTGAGTTCAAATCCCCAACACCTATATAAAATACTAGCTTGGTAGTACATGCCTGTACGCTCAGCACTGTGGATGGAGAGAGAAGGGAGATCACTAAGATTCACCATCTCAAAGCATAAGATGCAGGGCAGTCGAGTGCATGTCTCTCTGTCTCTGTCTCTGTCTCTCTCTGTCTCTGTCTCTCTCTGTCTCTGTCTCTCTCTGACTCTCCCTGTCTCTCTCTGTCTTTCTGTCTCTGTCTCTGTCTGTCTGTCTGTCTGTCTGTCTGTCTGTCTCTCTCTCTCTCTCTCTCTCTCTCTCTCTCTCACACACACACACACAGACACACACACACACACATACAGGTTGCTCAAAATACCTCACTAGCTCTGCACTCTAGTCCTCTTAGCGTGCATCATGCTCACTGTGCACTCTGCTGCTCACTCACTCACTCTTTCTGGAAGCACATTCTAGCTCTGTACACTTTCTAATTGAGTGTAGCACCCTTCTTTCTACTTCTGTGTCACTATTTGACATTGCACACTTAGCATTTTGTCACACACTGACTGTCAGGTTTTCTGCGCCTTCCTTTCATAGTAAGCATGTTCAGAAAATCTCATTGCATGTGAAAACTTCCATGGTTAAGAACAATGGACGTTACGGCAGACATTAAATTCATTTTTTTTAAGATTTATTATTTTATTCTCAAGAATTTCAAATACTATTAAATGGATAAGAAAAATTTACTTAATCTGGACAGTTTGGCAACCTTAAGTTGCAACAAAGTAAAACACTGAGAAGATGACAAATATCATATTTATAATTATAAAATCACCTATTTAAAATTGTATCCTTAATGTTATAATGGATTACTACCTTACTTGTTTTTAAGTTTAATCAAAGATTAGATCAAGTGGATAAATGTGATAAGACTGGAGAAAATCTTTTTCAAATAGTCTTTCTTCAGATGAATAATGCAGAGGAGAACTCTTTGTTAATATTAAGTTGCTACAGACATTAAATTCAAACTAGTCAGCAGACCTCAGAAAGGTGCTCATCCATAAAGTGGTCAATGGGATCCTTCTGAGATCCATGCATAAGCAAACGAGATAAAGCATTCAAACCACTTAGCACTGGCTTTGAGTGTAGGGAGGACTAGAGGAATTGTGGCAGTGATCAGAACCCAAGGCCCCAATTTGAAGTCACTTACAGCTATTGGAGACAGCAGACTGCTTTGGCTACTGATTTTGAAATATAATTATCCAAACAGTTTTCATTGTTCATTCTTCATTGTCAACTTGAGACGATTCAGATACAGCCAGGAGGCTAATGTGTTCCTCCGATCATGGATGAAGTTCTCTGCACACGGGATAAACTGGGGGGTTTGGGAAAACCCATTCGGGCTGTAGAAGCCACAGGGTCAGGCCAAGGCACGGAGGAGATAATAGATAAAAGGGAGAGGAGTCCAGGTCTCTGCTCCTGGCTTTCTGGAAGCTGAGAGCACAGTGATGTCTTCTGCCACACCTTCCGATCATGAGGTACCCCACACTAAGTTATTTTTGCTAGCCATTTTAGCACAGTGAAGCAAAACTAACACCTTCTGAGGCTCAGTCTCCTCATCTTAAAAGCAAGGAAGGAAGAGTACGCATTCTTACTTGCAAAAGTCATAGATTCTGCAATTGATTACACATAATCTCACGGAGGTCTAGATACGTGTTTTGTTACTCATCATGACCTTTGTAAGTTCTAGCATGCCATGCATCCTCAGAATGCCATATAAAGTGCAATTAGTACACATTTAAATAGGCATGCTTAAATACCCGTGATTATCTCTCTGAACAGAAGAAATCTCATAGACTTATAAATATTGTGTATGGGAGAGCTTTCTATACACTGAGGTACACAAAGGCATTATTATTTTATTATTATTTTTTTGCCTAGAAATAGTAAAAACATTGAATTCTTTAGAGGTCTCACATCCCTCAAATGATTAAACAAAACCTGTGGTGCATTACAAGAGCTTTGCTCTTCCAGTCTCCATTTTCCGTTTGAGGTGATGGAAGGAACCCTCCATCAGACCAGTGCCTGGAATCTTTTGAACCTCATGCCCCTCAACTCTGATACCATTTTCCAACCTGGCCCTTGCCCACTGTCTTTCTGTGCTAACTTTCAGTACTTCAGTGTTGAATAAGTCCTGTTCATTCTGGGTCCAGGAGAGTGGACGTTCTTACAGATAATTAATCATTGGCCATCTGATTTTAACCGGTATTTTTAAAAAACCTCATTTTTTCCCCTCTTAGGGATGAGAGCATAGAAGGGATGGGAAGTAAAAACTAACTCTTGGTTGCCTAGGAGGTGACCCGATCCTGCTGGTGGATACCTCAAGTCAAGCCATTATTCTCAGTGATCTCACAGCCTACCCAATAGCACTGGGGTGTGACCTCAGGTACAGAAAAAATAAGGACAAGTAACTCTTAAAATGCACATGTGATGCTCTCATATTTCAGAACTGACAAGCAAATAAAAGAAGTAACTAACTGTGATATATACATACTTATTAACTTGAAACTTCCAAGTTGTATTTAGCATGGAACACGTCTTTTCTATCTGCTACTCATACCCAAAATGAGTTATTCTCTTTTTCTTTTTAAACCACCTTTATATATGAGAATGTGGTAGCCTGTTTTATGTCAACTTGACATAAGCTATAGTTTTCTGAGAGAAGGGAACCCCATTTGAGAAAATACAGGTTATAGAGAAGCCTGTAAGCCATTTTCTTACATAATGATCGATATGTTGTGGGGATGCCCATCCCCTGTGTATGGTATCATTCCTGGGCGGGTGGTCCTGGGTGCTGTAAGATGGCAGGCTGGACAAGCCACTAGGAGCAAGCCAGTAAAAAAACTCCTCCGTGTCCCCTGCATCAGATCCTTCCTAGAAGCTACTGCCCTATTTGAGTTCTTTCCTTTCTTAATTTTTAGAGATTTATTTTATTTTTATTGATGTGTGTGTGTGTTCATGTGCACTTGTGTGCTCACACCTTCAAAGGCAAGAAGAGGGCATTGTCTCTCTAGATGCTAGAGTTACACATGGCAAGGAACAGAGCTCAGGGACTCTTTAAGAGCACCAAAGGCTCTTGATGTCCTAAGCCATCATTCGAGCTTTTGTTTGCATACTTAGCATAGCATCTACTTTTGTTAAATAGGCAAGGGCTGAAAAAATGACTTAGCGCATAAAGACAACTGCTGCCAAGCATGATGCCTCAAATCTGACTCCTCTGACCCACATGGTAAAGAGATGACTGATTCACAAAGGTTATCCTCTGATTTCAACATATGTGTTTTGGCATACACACACACACACACACACACACACACACACACACACACACATGCACACACACATGCTCATGCACATGTACACAATGCATTCACTCTAATCAATAAATGTAATTTAAAAAATTTTTAAATCATCAAAGATTTTAATAGTTGTTATGTTAATAACTAAATGTGGAACAACAACAACAAAACCAAGCCAGAGACATGTCAATATGTTGTCTCTGATGATAGATAAATATATTTGTTTGAGGGAGGTACCAAAGTAACAAAAGAGATAAACGTATAAAAATATAAGAGATGCCATAAAGGCAAGGAGTTTCTGCATCATTGAATAAACTAACAAAGTATTGGCATCGCAATTGAAAGGCACTACTACTAATTGGAATTTAAGTGAAAAAAAATCAGACTTTTAGTTATTCATATCCTCTAGAATAGTTGCTTATAATGGGTTCCAATTACTTCCAATAGTTTAATTAAGTGCCATATTGAATCATTAGGTTTTCATTTATTCAAAAGCTTTTTCTAACATCATTCATTTCCACATTCATTCCAAGGCATTTTTTCTGGCCGCCACGGAGAATAAAAAAAGAATTGAAAATTATTTCCCCCAAGAAATTAAACAGACAAGTTAAGATTAGAAGAAAGTCAAGATGTACAAATATCCAAATAAATAATGAGAAGGAAATATAAGTAAGGGCCAGACTGTGCACGCAAGGAATTAGTAATGTCTGTTGACTGGAGCAGTGAGCTAGGTGCTGCACCACCGACAGTATTTCCTCTCTTCCTCATAGCTCCATGAAGGAAATGTTTAGAGTTTTCCCTGTTTATAGGAAGTTGATAAGCATTTTCCCTAAGGATAATTACACTTTAGGGATACTTAAGTTATCTAATCCCCAGACATATAATGTTGAATATTCTACAGGGAAACTATATGGATTTGAGGTAAGCCTAGAACTCAGGGAGAGAAGATGCCAAGGCTGCTCTGTGCCACACTCCAAACTATGGAGTGTGTCCCTTATATCCCATGAGCCTCAAGTGCTTCCTCCCCACCCCCTTTTTTTAATAGACTAGGATAGATGAAAAGGCTTTGAAAATTCTAAAACACTGCAAATATCAATAAATTGTGTATCAGTTCTAGACTACATGCAGGTAGTACAGGAATACAGAGCATTGAATTGTCAGTAAATATAAGATTCTTTTAACTATGAAAATTTTGGAATCATAAGAAATTGTTCTGTAGGGGGCTAGTAGAGACGTGTCTGGAGTTCATTTCCTAGTCAGAACAACACAGCCAAGATTTCATCTGTGTGAAAATCTACTACTCAATATTAGCAATGAAACCATCACACAGTTATTACTAAGTATGGATGCACTTATCTCATTCTGGTAACTGGTACCGACTGGTCTCTCCTACCAGTAGAGATACATTGAAACGACCAGCCTTGTTAGTAGAAGCTTTAGAACGACATTGGCAATGGTTATGTCAATAATTAGCTGGTGTCAAACCATCTAAGTAGAAGGGCAGGGGCTTTATACAAAGAAATAGATGATGGTTTTTCTATTAGATTTGAAGAGTTTTGCAGCATTTTATGAATACTCTGACACATATAAAGCTCATTACTCAGAGTGTATGCACAAACTAGTTATACACCAACTCTTCCCACTGTCTTGTTTTCTTTTCCTGAGGGACTCTTAGCAGTAACATGACAACTAACATGTCAAAGCAGACAGCAGCCTGATGTGTGATGTCAGTCTCATTTAAACCGACCTCTACTCACATAGTCTTAATGTAACTCATCTTTACACACACCATTATGATACCTTAAAATATTAATCAGTGCCAATTCACTTTCAGTGTACTTAATATTTCTCTAAACTTAGATATTAACACTAATTCAGTAATTACTATCATTTTATCTTTTCATCTAACTAATTTCTCAAAAGGGGGGCACTTTATTGTACTAATGTGAAATTCAACCTATTACCCTAATGAATGTATTTTGTAAAATCATTGTTAAAAAATTTAAAGGATGATAATACATTTGAGAAATTATTTCATTCCAACACATTCACCATTTGGATTTGCTTGTGCCAGTTTAGGTAGTGCTGATTTGTCCAATGAAATGTTCATCAATTAAACAGAGATAAACTCAAAACATGGATTTCCCTCCACGTTTATCTGATTCCAATATAAATATGTCACAAAGATTAAACAAATTAATGTATTAAAACTGGAATACTAAATAAAATGATACAAAATATTGGAAAGTAAGCAATGATTACAAATATTCTGACACAATAAATGGTCTTTTAAAAAGTCCTGGGGGAAGGGTATTGACTTCTCAATATGTACCAAACTTCCAATTGAGAGGAGGTTCACTAGCATCAGAAAAAGAAATCATTTTTTATAGTGTAGTGTGTTCATAGACAGCTCTTCATGCTACACTTCATTTCCGTCCACCTACTCACTGTGTATAAAACTGACTCATTGGAGGGAGAGACAGAGACAGAACTGGTGTAGCGTAATCACTAAGGCATTTTCTGAAAAACAGCTAAGAAGCTCAGTTTAAATTTTGTCAGCTTGAGATTGGAAAGCTTAGTAGTCGAGGCTAGGTTCATGATTTCTGTTATTTCAAAACTGTGGTAATGCGAGTGGTACAGCGATAGCTGTTAATATACCAAGTAAATTAAATACACAGAATGTCAAAAGGCACTTTCAGATTTTTTTCTTGTTGTTCTTTCACATGCCTTTTCCCCCCTTTTTTTCCTTTATTTGAAGACAAGTCAAGTGGAACGATGTCACAAATCTCTAGGCACAAAAGACCATGGACAATATGAAACAAAGGGCTGAGCAAACACATGGTCAACTGCCACTGACCTAGAGACAGAGTAGTTCTAAATAATTTACACTGAGAATATCACTTTGGGACCCATGTGGTCTAGATCACTTGTCTATAATCTCTGCTACCACCAAAACCATTCTCGGCCTTCCTTTCTCTTGGACAGAATACATGTGTTTAAACTGCCTTACTGAACGCCTGAGCAAAGAAAAGTTCACGAGCACCCAGCCTTTTCCAGCACATCAGAAAACAACTCCGCCATAGCGAGAGTTCACCATTAACGTTGTATGAGCCACTCAGTGGCAAGATCTCCTGATGACCACACTGAGCCTTAGTATCTGGTAACTTACAACTGTGATAAGAAACAGGAAGCTAGTTTGTCTCTAACCAGCTCAAAATAAAACAGTGCCCACTCCTTCCATACTTCCTTTTGCACATTAATTTGTGAAGTAGATATATGAATATATAACACCACGTAATTGTTACTTGCAACAACAAAGAAATCATTATCAAACTTCCATTTAGGACTGTTTAGGAGTTTATCCATGCATCATTGAGCATATATCAATTTTTGGTGTCTTGCTGCCTGAGAATGACCTTACATATTTTTTTTGAAAAAGTTTTCAGTAATTAATATGAACCTGAATAGAAATACAACAATAAAAAATGTAAAGCACAGCATCAGGTTTTGTCCCTCAGGATGAGAACTAGTAGGTGATAGACCTCTGTGCACGCCAATGGTTTCTCCAGGTATGAAACAAGCCACAAATCTGCATTTAAAATACCATACATTTCTAGACACTAATGTTCAAAAATGATACATGGCTTGTATTGCTGGCATGCCTTATGTCCATCTGCTAGCATGGCATGGTGCCCATTCACAAGGTAATAAGACAATTTCACGAGCACACAGATGCCAAGCCTACTAAGGCTTACAGTGCTAACCTGCAAAATGAAGTAAATGCCTTTCTTCTTCTACAGTGAGTATCCTCCTGATTCATAACCACCGTCCATGCCTTGAATCTATTTCATTAGATGAGATCACAGTAGTTGACACAGGGTAGAACACAGAGGAGATGGCTGTTGCTCATTCACATCCTAAACTCACTTTTGTTTGGAGGTGACAAAGAGGAATTAAGGTGCAGTCTTATAGAATAAAAAATCTGGCACCTTTACTCAAGCTAAAAGACAGACATCTGCTCAGGAGAGATTGATCGGTGCATAGAAATTCCCTAATGTATTTTCCAATATCTGAAGGCTTCGTCCCATTATTTACTTCTGACCGTCAAACGTCCAGTAGCACATGGCTCAGATAAACACAGTGGTCCAAGTGTTGATGTGACTGCACTGTCTGTAGCTATAAATATAGTACCCCAATGACCCATCTTCCTGAAACTATAATGATAAGAAAGATGTGGTGAGTGCAAGCTCTATTCTGAGTCATACCACGCATGCTTCGACTATGGCTCCTTATACCCATCATCTGAATTCACATGAATTTGTCATTGTTCCTTCAAAAATGTGCTTTTTTTGTGCACACTTCTCGTGTGAAGAGACGTTTAAAGAATAATTGAAGTAAGAAAATAAGCTTGTGTCAAGGAGAAAATGAAAAACAGCAAAAAGTAAGGGAACAAAAAATGACAGAAAAAGACACTACATAAAATTTATCTTATAGCAATAATGCTTTTGAGAAGTTTCATGCTACCTGTACACAAGATTTTATTCAGATAATGATAGAGAAATATGCCAATGTACTGTTTCTTATAAAAATCTCAGATCACATATGCATTACAAAATTCGACTACATATACATTTGTTTAGCAAAAGCAAATACATACCCAATGTAGTTATTAAAAACTACAATGGTTAGCGAATTGTGATGGCACGTGACTGATCCCAGCACATAGGAGACTGAGTAGACTGCTCATGAGCTAGAGAGTCTGGGTAACAAACTTTGAGGTCAGGCTAGGTCACATAGTGAAGACCTGATCCAAAACTTAAAGTAACCAATAAGACCACAATGAAACAAACATTAGAAATCCGGTCATATCCTCCCTGTGTCTTGGTTTTGTGTTTCTCTGTCTCTGTTTATTATGTCCCCACCTCTTTCTCGTGTGTGTGTGTGTGTGTGTGTGTGTGTGTGTGTGTGTGTGTTGTAAAATAATTCTGATTTAGTTATCAGGAAGAGGATGCAAAGTTTTTCCCAGACGAACAAAACAGAAAGTTTAGAAATGCTTCTAGAAGTATTTCTTGTATTGAACATATTTCCAAGCATTAAATTGTATCTGTAGACTAGGATTTATTATTTGTTTTGTTCCACTGTTTATTGGCAAAGAAAGATCCATTTCTACTTTGTAAAGCACATTGACATTTTTAAATTTCTTAGAAATATTGTATGCATTTGCATATATAATGCAATATGCAAATTATATTATAATTTACAATATGCATGCATAATTCTACCTCTATTTAACTTTAAAACTGAGTTTAAAAAACGGAGTTAAGTCTACACTAAATACACATATTCTTTGAAAATTATGACTGAAGTTTAGGAATGCCAATTTTCAGGTAAATACAAACAAGAAAGAAAAGAAAATGATGAAATGGAAAAATTATAAAGACCACAGGCAGATCTGATTACCTGATTATTAATAAGAAAAACAGAATGAAAATTTAGTTATTTAGAAACTCATGCAGCTTGGATCACAAACATTGTCAAAACAAATCAAGAGCAATGGTTTACAAACCATATTTTTCTAACTTAGTGTCCATTTTTCTAACTTAGTGTCCTTCCATCCCCCATCAACGTAGTATGGGATAGACCTTTTTAAAAAGCAGAGTGAGAAGCTGTTAGTCCAACTGAACAATAACCAAGAAGAACGTCATTGCACAGCATGTTAGCTTGGCTTTACAGCATGAGTGAGTGACTCCAAATCTAATTAGGACAGGACATTTTGCCTGAACAAGCCTGAAAAATATATTGAGCAATTTCCTAGCAGTCATAACACTGATTCTAGGTATGTCCATACAAGAGTGAACTCCAGGAGAGAATTAGAGCAACGCCAGCATCAGTGTGTGAGAGAAAAGAAGACTTTGGAGTAAGCGAGATCAGGAGAGGACTCCTATCTGTGCATTTCACTAGGTCTATATCTGCAGTAGAAAATAACTATACTCCTTCCAGCTCTGTTGTTTTTTTAACGTAAAATCCATGATAATCGTGTGTCCCAATACAATGTGAAACGCAACTAAAGGGCCTAGCTCAATAGAGATAAATTCAAATTTGCTCATTCATGAAGATTACTTCTAGGATGTTGGAAATGCAAACACTAAAATAATCATCAGCGAAGGGAAGAGAAAGCATCTCGGAGAAGCCTGTCACTCTGTGCTGCAGGAGTCTGTAGCTGCAGTATTGTACAACAATTGGTTCCAAGCACTAAGCTAGCACAATGTTTGGAGTGGATAAAGCTGGGCTGCTTTTCTGAACAGACTCGAAATCTTTCTATCTGAAGATTTGCATAAACCTGGCATACAAATACAATGTTCTCATGGGATCACAGTTTGAGATGTTAACTAATTTTACTCCACTTTTTGAAATTTCAAACTATGTCAGACCTCTTCATGGCTTTTACGACATCATTTTATTTGAGTCGTTTTCTAGTTGAGGGTTTGTTTCATTTAGGAAAAAGAAGGGCCAAAATACCAAAGATGGGCTTCAATCATAAAAACAAATAACCTTGGGACACAGGGGTAAAAAGGCAAAGAATTTTGAAGAGAGAAGTCCCTTAAAAATTAAAGTTAAAAACCTTATGAATGTAGAGAATTCATGAACAAATAATAGTGTAGAGAAAATACTTATTTTCTTCTATTTTTATTAGTACAATGAAGACAATATGTCAATTCAATATGATATTGTGTTTCTTTTAATAGAGATATCTTACATAGATTGATAAACTTCGAATTCTGAATATAGTAGGAGATGTAGAATTTAGACTGATTAAGTATTGCTTCATTTAAAAATAAATCTCCTTTTTGCTGTGAGTGTCATCCAATTTTGATCAACATATTCCTTTCTTCTAAAAGAAGTATGTGCTAACTGCAGTGCACTTTAGAATAGTAGCAATGGGTGCATGAAATCTCTACAGAATGTGGTAGATTTGAAGATGTACTTCCAAAGCTCCATAAAGTGTGGAGTAAAGAAATATCCAACAGTTATAAGGCTATAAAAGTTATAAAGCTCCCAGGGATGACAAAGGGTTGAGCAAATTTCAGTGCCAGGGAAAACACGAATACATAAGTATTGAGTACCTTAGACTGGGGTGGTTTAGCTTATTAAGCTTATGATTCCATGATATGACTGGGGAAACCTAATAAGGCGTGCACAAACCCACCAAGACTAAGCACAGTGGATTAGGGCTCAGTAAAAAGAGAACACAGATGAACAGCCTCATATGCTACATCTAAAGCAGGACCTTTAGTCTACACCGAGAGAGAACAAAGGAAGGGAGATCACTAACTAAACTGAGTGAATCAAGAGACTGATTAGTTCAAGTTATCTTGAACTAACTAAATGTTAGGAAGCAAAGCTCAATTTTATTTTAGAATTCACAGCAGTAAGTCTTGTTGATGTTTGCTAGTGTCTATGCCTGTCTTTGCATTTGTATCTGATCTTTGTCCCTGCTCCTCCTTATCTGTGCTCATATCTCCCGTGTGTGTGTGTGTGTGTGTGTGTGTATGTGTGTGTGTGTGTGATTGCGCTCACCACATCCATTGTGACATATAGCTAACAGTAATCTTGAGAAATTTTATAATGACCCTTTGACAGGGCAGCCTTGTGGGGCCACAGAGGAAGAGGATGCAGCCTACTCTAATGAGACCTAATAGGCTGGGGTCTGATGGTAGGGGAGGAGGGCCCCCTTGTCAAAGGACTAGGGGAGGGGAATAGGGGGAAAAGGGAGGGGGTAACAATCAGCATGTAATGTGAATAAAAGAAATATTATAATGATAAAACTGGGTATGCACACACTTGATGAGGCTTAAACCAACTTTTTGAGTTGTTACCTATGTTGGGTGGGCTTTGATAATGCAGCTGTCTTTGACGCACTTCCCTTCCTGTGTAGTTGGTCTCATGAAATACATATGATCCACATAGCACCACCTCCTACCTCCACATTTAAGGGTTCATTTCATTTCTGCCCTTCTTTAATTGCCATTAATAATAACCCTAGCTGCCCAGTTTTGACACTCTCTCTTCCTAGTTACTTGGAACTCTGTGGTGAGAGCACTTAACACCTCATTGGAAAATGAAGGACAGTATTTATGTGAAACTCAGAGGTCTCCTAACCAAGGCAACTCAGATGTTGCCATTTGGGAAAACTAAGATAACAGCCACTACTACCTGACAGAAGCAGACATTTAGGTAGTAGACATACAATATATAAAGATGCCTTTCTCCGATGACTTGGATATCCCTTTGATGCGAAAGCAGAATGGCTAACAGTACAATCTATTGCTGTCTTCCATGACCCAGGCACCGATCGTTCCATCAATTGCCTTTTGGTAGGGGACAGTACCAAAGAGGGGTGGCTTTTCACCCAAAATGCTCAGGCCAACCAACATGATAGGTCACTTTTATTAAAGTTCTGTATCTCTTCATTCCCTCGATGGTTGTGCCGTGTGGCAGATCATCCATGTTACCAGCAAGACATGGGTAAGAGAGTCTTTAAACGGAAAGATGGATACAAACACTCTGGGAAAAATACAATGCTTAGTATTCTTAGAAGGAGGATTTATTTTATTTTATTTTATTTCTTTCAAATTAAAGAAAAAGCGCACATGCCTCATGGCCTTAAGGAGAGCAGCACTGGAACAAAGCTGCTTTTGTACTCTATTAAGGTTGAGATTAAAGTCCCTACTGATAAACTGAACATTCTTTAAAAGTGACCAGAGTCAAACAATGTCTGTTTGCTGCTACTTTATTACAAAGATACCACTGAGAATAGCTAAGAGTATACTATTTGATCTTTAACAGGTTGACCAAATGATTGCAGTTGGCTCCACTATATGAGATGCTTTCTGCAAATCATTGGTCCTGGTTATAAACCTTTATAATATCACAGGATGAATTATGTATGTATTTCATGTTTTCTTCTCTGCCATCAGCCTTGATGTTCTCATTTTAAGTTTCACCCTAGCCTCCTAATAATGCAATATTGAGGCCATTCAGACACTAATTATGCCTCCGTGGCTTTTTTGAAATGACTAAATCAGCATCAGTTCTATAATTATCATTAGCAAGTTTGTATCAGTGGCTTACATCACTTGAACAGCTCAACTTAAATGATTTGTGAATGTACTCATCTGATACATTGAACAGTCTCTATAGATACAAACAGGTGCTTGCATATTACTTTATGTAAAACAGAAAATCTGAACATGTATATTGTATGAAATATATTTTCAATCCAATAGTAAAACATTTTTCCATGGCTTCAAATATTAAGTTACATAGAGACACCCAAGATACCTGTGCTTTAAAAGCTCAGTTGAGGTGAACAGTGTAAGGAAACAGAAAACTATTACTCATACTTAAGGCTAGACCTGATGTCTTTCTCATTTTCAGAATGTTCAAATAGGAGTCTGGCAAGGATGATTGACAGGAAGTTTCCAAATGTAATGCCTCTGTATTTTCATTGTTTCTCTTCTTGAATTATTAATATTGCCAGTAGTCATTTGCCATGAAAACAAATCAAGCTATGTATGGTAAGCACTTATTTGAATGCAGCACTTTTATATGCTAAAAAATTTTTTTTAATAGCAAACCAGTCTCTTAATGCAATGAAATGGCAAACTGGTGAGGAAAATACAGCAAAATAAGATTTCAATAGAAAATTATAATCTTAATTCTGTGAGTAAAGGGATAAATGCAGTATGGAAAAAAATAGTACAGAGAAGAAAGACTAAACCAAACAAAAACCCAGCTGCTGAGAGAAGCAAGGACAGTTCTTTGTATCACTCAGAAGGGCAACCATCACCTTAAACTGGGAAATCCTACTAAGAATTCCTGAATCTCTGTCGCTTTAGGAAGAGTGAAACATACATCAAAAGCGACACATTGTGTTTTCCAATAAGAAAACTCATGTGTGTGTGTGTGTGTGTGTGTGTGTGTGTGTGTGTGTGTGCAAGCTCTTTTACCAAGTTATACTAGGTCCTTGTTTTGTTGAAGAAGAAAAAAAAAACTTGTGCCAGGCTGTAGTATTTTATGACCTACATTATTAGCCTCTGGGTAGTGAAATGATGGTGCCAAACTAATTATTGCTTTGTCTAATTTTAAATCCAGGTCTATGGAGATTAACAGCTTGCACATTAATTCAAAGCACCAACAGCCCACCTAACCTAATGCTGTCTTAAATGAATTAAAAGCCCTCTTTAAGAAACTTTAATATACTCTAAATGAAGGAAATGTGCGTCTGTGCTGTATTCGGTGTTTCAAAACCAACTTCGCTTTGCATGCTTTGCTTAAATAGAGAGATGCCAGGGGAAAAATTTTCCTTATAGTCACCTATTACTTCTCTTTAAAATGATATCTCTTCCAAGCTTAAAGCATGATGCGAGTGGAACTAATTGTAAAGCGCTGGGCAGGAAAGGAAGCAGAGGAATGAATAGGAAGACTGCATTCAGCTTAAGAGAGAACATGCTCAGTTCCAATGCAATGTCCCTCTTTATATCTTTGACATTAAATGAATGCATTTAAACACACTGACATTTTGTAATATTACAAGATGGACATGGGGTATTGAACAATCAATACAAATAGACCCTCTATTAAGAAAAGAAGCAAGGAAGCATATCACGGAACATTCCAGAAACATTGACTGTTTGAAGGACTAGAAAATGCTGGATGAGTACAATAACTTTCCAGCTTGTGTCCCCGTTTCTGGTTTTGTTAGCCACGTCTTCTCAAAGCAAGGTTAAACCCATATAAATCTCTTGCTTGCAAACCTTCCAGAACTTTTTGTTACCTACCTATTGAAATGCAGACCTCTTCACTAGAGCCTGACTCCAGCTACTCCATAATACATCAGCCTTTCTCATGCCCACACATGTGTCCCACTCAGCCCATGTGTCACAGAGATACAGGGAAACCAGAGTGCCATGTTTCTAGCAAGTACCTCACCTCACCTTTTTTTTTGGGGGGCGGGGTGTTCATCTCTACTCCTTCTACCATGGGATTATTCACTTCTTGTAAACAGTTACAATTTGCAGTTTTAATTAGGGCATTTGATCTTTTTGTTTGTTTGTTTTCTAAAGTGAAGATGAATGCATGCCTGCCCTCAGAATGCTCACAACCTAATGGTAGAGTCAAACATAGAGGCACTTTTAAACAGATGTGAAGGGACAGAAAGATACAAGTTCTGATGAAAGCCCAAATGAATGGTCCCTAAATAGAAGAGGTGAATGTTGAAAAACCTAAAGCAAATCAGCTTATACAAAAAGAAGAGGAGGGTTATTTCCAGCAGAGGGTGAAAGGGCAAGAGAAACAGAGGAGAGAGACAGGATAACATGTGTAAACCACAGTGGTTCATGCTCTAGAAGATAAATGAGAGACCAGAAAGTCAGAAAAGATGTCCCCCTCCATGTACAGAAATCAAAACAACCCCCGTCAGAAATCCTTTGTCAACGCACTTACAGTAAGTACTTTGACCTATATTTTCTGGCTTTACTTATAAAATGCTTTAACATGAGTTTTGTTGAAGTCTTCTGTCATTTTTAGCACAAGATCTTTAACCACCTTAAGTATTCAGTGTCCACTTTCTGAATGAAATTGAGAACCAGGCAAGTAAACATATAGATATGTCAAATGTATGCAAGTGAAAAAAATGTATTAGCATGTATCATCAGAGGAATACATCTCTGCATAGTTAAGAAAATATTTCAGGTGAACTCTCACTCCAGCATGGGCTAGGGCCGTGAGGACATCCAGGAAGCATCCTAACAGTGCTTGACAGTGTCTGCATTCAAGTGTAAATCTGAACCATTTCAGTAATTTTACTCAATAAGGTCAAGATCTACCCTGGTTTCTCGTGGGAGAAGGTGGTTGTATAAAAACTTCTGCGTCATCTTAGCTGAATTCAAGTGCGGATGATGATCCTTTAAATAATCTTCAATTTTAAAGGTGCATTAAAATTACTTCATGGCAATTTTCATTACTGTAAGACTTGGGTTTTATCAGTGGCTACCAGATAGTTTAGACGATACTAATTTATCTTATGAAAAAAAAAAAAAGGCCTGAAGCACAAGTTCCAGATTTAAAAATACAGTAGTTAACAGTTAAATAATGTATAGTGTTTTATGACAACTGTATACAGTAGCTCACCATGCCTGACTTTCTATAAAGTATCTAATCTTTGCTTTCTTCTCCCCATCTGTGCTTGAGGTCATCTTGTTTTCCTCTCTGTGATAGGAACACCCAGCCTATGTTCTCTCTCCCAAGCTCAGATTCTCCTTAGTCTAGTGTAGGTTAGGAGATAGCCACCTGCAAGCTCACATTCAGTTATCTCCTGGGATATTGTCATGCTTTTCACTTTTGTCTTTGGTTATACTGCCATGAGGAGGAAGAGGAGAGAAAATGGAGTTCTTTCTGATTTTGAGAGCCATACCACACTTAGAGGTATGGTAGGTCACATACTCATCCTGACAGAGGCTCATTTGGGCTCATTTTCTTTGGATTTTCTTAAAAAGCCCCAGCCAGGATGTCCCATGGAGAAATGAAACTTGTTTAAAAAAACCCAATTCTTTATGTTTTAATGTCTCTACAATTCAAAAGTAAAGATGAAATGCAGAGTGTGACAAGCCCAATAGGAAAAAAATGAAGTTGCCTCGATTTAAAAAAAAAAATCTATTTTAACCCTCAATTTCTAATACTCATGTTTTAGCAGGAAATTTTATGTAACACATAGTCTAGAGAAGGAAATCAGTTGCATCCAGACAAGAATTGCAAGAGTTAATGATGAATGGGAATAGAATATGATGATCATTACAATGCTATTTACTCTTATTTTATTGTTATAAAATGTTAACATGGCAGACAAGGCCATAAGCATTGTGAATAAGAATTTATATTATTTTACATAAAATAATTGGAGAAAAGCAACTTTTGCTTATACATAAAAGTAAAAGTTAGAAAGCCCTGTGTGGATTGTTATTATTTATATAACTCCATAATGTGTATGCTTTTATGGGAGACCCTTTTCCTCTGAGGTATATTAGATTTTGGACAGTTTAAAACTCTATAAATATATGCAGTGCTCTGATGAATAGTTTTCCATTTCACAGTTAAATTATATCCACTGGTAGGTTGAACAATGGACTTAATAATATTTCAATGAAATACAGAGGAAAATTGGAGAAAGTGTTTGCTATTATCTATTAATGAACTTTTGCTTATCCTACTTTTCCTTTTCTCTTTTAAGAATAAGGATTATTTCGTTTTATATTTTGTTAGTAAGTTGCCTTAAATCTGTTATCACAGTGTTTGTATTTGTGGCCAGTGACTAGTGTAATATATATATATATATATATATATATATATATATATATATATATTAGAGTGTAATACATACATCTCAGTAATCTGAGATGGACGAGGAACTCTAATTTCATTCTTAAGAATTTAGTGTGGAAGGTTGATTAGCCCTTAGATCTGATTTCTTTTATTTTCAGTAAGAAGGACAGAGCAACCCTGCCTGATAGCGTACAGCATCTATATTATGTGCAGGAGACTTCTGTGTGTCACTCATAAAAGGGCAATAAGCAAAAAATTAAACGATATTAAAAATGATTTGAAAAAAAAATCTGCACATCTGCCAACAGTGAGTCACAGATAGTTTCCTACAGTTATTTCTTTGTAGTAAAACTAATGAATAACTTCCTTACAATTGTTTTAAAAGCTGTCTTCTAAATGTAAAGTCTCAGTGTTCTCTGCTGCCTCAAAATAAGGTTCTTCTGTTTTACTTCCAATTCTAGCTTTTTTTTAAAAAGTGCAGAAGGTAAAATATCTATTCCAAATAGAAATTTCATTCCTTACAAATATATATATTTTTTTTTTGGCTTGCCACTCTCTTTGCTTTTGCATTGTCATTTGCCCAGATTTAACCATTTAATTATTTTGATTGCGATAAATATATCTGTTGAGTTGCAAGAAAATCTCACATAAAGAATGAAATTAATTTCTAAGTATATGTTTGGCCTTTTATGTGAGCTGCCATTTCATCTGTTAAAGGCCTAGCTGAGAAGCTGGCAGACATGCGGACAGTGGGGAAGGGCATTCTCCCTAAACAAGTATTTTCAGCTCCAGCCTTCATAGAAACATTTTCAGCTAGATAGTCTCCTGGCTGAATGTATAATTTGCCTCTTTCATTCTTAGTTTAGTTGAAATATAGAGGACTGGATGTCCACCAGGCCAAAGTATAAACTCACCATTTATCTATTAAAGTCATATTTAATGAAAATGAAGAGAAATTATTACCCAACTCTCTCTTTCTCTCATTACAATTGCTTAAGAACTTTGCAGGGCACATTATCTCGTAGACATCATGATCAAATGTTATTGTTTGCTTTATTATCTCAGTTGGATGGTTGGCTAGTCTAGGATGAAATAGGTTGAAGGCAATCCTCTCAGCCTAGAAGTCTGAATGAGGTTCCCATTCAAATGATCCTGATTGTTTGGGGGTGGGGCGGGGTGATTAGTAAACCAACTGAGCTTACACTGCATAGTAAGCGTCTGGATGCAGCACATTTACATCTAACAAGAGACCCCAGAAAACGTGTGTGTGTTTCTTAAACCTTATGTTGCGAACAAAAGGCTATCTCAGCCACAGACAATCAGCACGGCACTGCTCCCTGGGATGCGAGCCACACACTCAACTGCACATTTCATTCTTCCTCAGCTCCCAGCACCACAAAGCCCCGACTCTCTTCCTTCTCCTGGGTCCCCCAGATTGCTCCATAGCGGGGGGCTGGGAAAGCTGAAGCCCCAGGTCTCTGCCTGCGCACCAGCAGCCTGCACCGTGGGCCCCCGGGCGCCGCTCTCTCTAGCCCGAGCCGCCTGGGGGAGGTAGGGAGGGGAGCCCGAGAGCTCGAGAGGGGACCTCACACCTCGACACTTAGGTTTTTATTTATTCGCGGCGGAGGAGAAGTGGGTTCAAGCTGATCTGCCTCCCCAACTTGCCTCTCCCTAGCAGATAAAGTCATTTTCTGGCTAGTGCGGGGGGCCTCGGAGACCAGGGAGGTCCCGGCTCCACGTCCAGTCCCGTCCCGTGCGCGCCACGGCTGGGAGTGCTGGCCCGGCCACTGCGGTGACCAGAGGGCCTGGAAGGGGCCCTCAGGGGTGCGCGATCGCGCGTGGACACAGAGGCTCGCTTTCCCCGGAGGCGTCGCTCCCCGCGCGCGGGCTGGACTAGGCTCCGCGTCCCCGCGCGCCGGCATGACCTCGGGGGCCCCCTCCGGGCCGCGGGAGCGCGGTTGTGAGGCTGGGCGGCCGCCGAGGCCCGGGCCGTGTAACATGACCCGGCGGCCGGCCATTGCGCCCTCCCAGCCCGCGGCCGGGCGCCGCTCGCCGCCTCCCGCCTCCGCTCCCCCTGCATCCCTGGCCCGCGCCGCCGCTCCCTCCCGGGGCTCCCGGCCCGCCGCGCTCCAACGCCCGCCTCTCGCCACTGCCTCCCGACGCCCGGCCGCGCGGCCGCCTGCGTCTCTTTCTCCCTCTCTCCTTTGAAAACTGATCTTTGGCTCTTAGTGTGAAAGTGATTTGAATTTGGCTCGGCGGCGCTCTGCGCCTGCGCTCAGCCTCTGGCATGCTGGCTCCTTCCAAGCAGCTGTTTTGGGTTTGAAATTCCAACATGGCAGAGGCTGCAGTCCGTCTTCCCTTCAAAAACTTGGAATGATTTCAAATCATAGGCACCTTCACTTAACCCTAGCTTCCATTCATCAGCAAACACATCGGATCGATGCTACGCTAACCTATCGGGAGCTCGCTCCGCGCGTCCAGGTAAGGAAAGCTTCGTAGTTTTCTACCATCTGTTTAAATTTTTTGTTTGTGTTTTATTTTTAAAGAATATAGATAGATCCAAGACCTGTAGTGAGAAGAGGTCTCTGAGTTGTGCGGTAAACAGTAAATTTAATTTGCATTCGTTTCTATTCTGTATGCCAACCTGCTGTCTTATTTCTTCCTACAAAGTAGCCCTGAAACATTATGATGCATATTTCTGCAGCTTAATCATTGTAACAATAGTATGGGATTAAGAGTTCGTGACTGCAAGAATCTCGCTTTTTCGCGATATTGGGCTTACTTACTACTATCTTCTTACTTCAAAAAATAAAAAATAAGAAAGCGGAGCTGTAGGGTGGGGCTAGACTTTCTTCAGGAACTAACTTCTAAGTAAATAAGAAGTGTAAATAAGAATCTTGCACACACACAAAAAGTTGAGGTTAAATTACAATCTCGTGGCTGGGGGATCGAGAAAAATGTCAGAGGATCGGTTGCAGAAAACTGTAAGCACATCATGCTGGAGGGGGTACAGCGTGGTGGGCGTATTGTTGGCAAGGAACGGGAGAGAAAGATGTATAATTTAATGGTATATACAATCCACTGATCCTATTACCGTCCTCCCCGGAGCTCTTGTTAGTTTCAATGGGAGTGAGTGAAATTGACATGGACTTGCATTCCTGGTCATGTGCTTTTTTTTCCTTTCTTTCTTCTCCTGTGATCTGAGATCCCCTTTTTGTTGATGTTGCTTTCCCCCTTAATTATATGCATGTAGGTTAAATGAATACCTGACGAAAGGGCCCACGTTTCAAGGCAGTGACATTTGATAGCTGAGAGGAAAAGTGGCTTTAATGAAAAGCAACCTTTGGAATTCCTGCTTGTGAGAAATCCAATTCAGCTTTTTGTGCTACCAGCAAGAAATGATCAGTAGCACCAGTGTTTATGGTATGTCAGTTTTGGAATTTACTTCCTTTGCATTTAAATAGGGAAGACAAATTAAAGAGCATGATAAAACCATTGCAGACTGCTTGGGAATTAGATGCTCATGATATACAATTCTTTATAAATGTGTCTATATCTGTTTATTTTAATCTATCACTATGCTTTTTTTTTTGCATTTGCTACCAGTTGTTTATATATCTCAGTTTTTATTAATCTATGACTTTCGCACACTTTCATTGGCTTTAGCTCTAATCTTGAAGTTGCATGTTTCTAGTAATGCTCTCTACAGGGCCAAAGTCAAATGGTATGTAAATTAGTTAAACTCAGGGTGGGATTTTTGTTGTTGTTGTTTTTGGGTGGGGGGCAGCTGGATGGAGAGGGTGGGAGTGTGGGGCATAGATTGCTAAGTAATGAAAGCACACACACACACACACACACACACACACACACACACACTCTTATGTACATACACAGAGCTGGATGGAATTTTCTTTTTCTTTTTCTTTCTTTTTTTTCTCAACCTATTAATGGAATTTGACTGTCTGCTCTCTTGATTGCACTTTATGGAGTAATCCGTTCTTCTGTGTGGATTTTCCCTTTTGGGTGAGTGAGTGAAGGCGTATCTTTTACGTGAAAATAAGATATGTATGTGTATGTTTTTTGATTACTCTAGTCCTTAATGTCTAATAAGAAACACTGGGCGCTTTTTCTCCTCTTGCCATTCACTTGTCTGCCTGTCAGCGCTTTTTACTTTTAACCTGTGACAGAATTAAATAATCAGGCACTGAAATTGACTTTATTTAAAATCACTCTTTCCTCTTTCTTAAAAAAAAAAAAAAAGTCAGTTAAATGGAGTGAGAGAGGTTTTCAATAGCTCTTGTGGCTGTGCTGTGTGTACACTTTGTGATAGTCAATTAAGTCTAGGAGGGGACAACAGCAACAAAAAGATGGGAAAGTATTTTGCATGACCAAAGAATATGTGCACTTTAAACTGATTTTTGTTGTTGTTACGTTTTCCCCATGCCATGGATTTCTCTTGAAAGGGGTGAATGCAGGAAAGAGAAATAAAAGAAAGAAATTGGAGAGGGTCAAAGCTGCCAGGCATCTGTAGTGTGGCCCTGGCCAGAGCTTTCTCATAACACAAATGAGAATACTAGGGAAGGGACTTCAGGACCGGTAGCGCAAAGCGACATGCACTTCTGCCTGGGCTCTGCTGACTGTAGGACTCAGCACACACCACACTTGCAGGATAGAAAGGATTTGATTGGATTTTGCATTTGGAACTTGTTGACTTTGAATCGATCAATAAGAAGACTATTTATTTTAGATGCACATAATTTGCCCTGAGAAATGTTTTAAGGAGGAGAGAGCACAGCTTTTTTTTTTTTTTCCCCTGGAGCTGTTAGAGCGAATGGGATTGCCAGATGGGCGATTTCCCTCTGTGATGTTAAAGCTGTAATATATATTCAGAGCAGATTGGGCTGCTGCCTGTGATCAGGAGGATATTACATTTATAAATTTTAAATCGGAGCTCGGACAATGTGCTGAGAGCAGAAATTGGGTGGTTTGACTGTTCACCGTATTGATACTTAAACAAGGTTTCTGGCTAGTAGTGATACTCATTATTTCAATAAGAAGTAAAAACACGCACAGGCAACAATACCATACCAGGCATGTAACAGCAAACTTAAGTATGTAAATTTCTCCTAGACTATTCTTTGCTTACTATTAAGTAGCACTTACAGGATTTCTTTCTCTGTGTGTTTAAATGCTGGATGTGTGAATGATATTCAGAAGTCTTGTTATCACTCACTGGAATCTGGTGGTGGTATTGGTGGTGGTGGTGGTGGTGGTGGTGGTGGTGTGTGTGTGTGTGTGTGTGTGTGTTTGTGTGTGTATACATGTGTACATATGCTTGTATGTATGTACACATGTGTCTAGAAAGTAGGCGCGTGTTTAAATGCATTAAAGGGCACGAGTGGTTTCTATTTTCTGTCACTTTGATTGTTTTTAGATTTTATTTATCTCAAATGTGTGGCCTGAAGGAACCAGAGCCACAAACCTAAAAGGCTACAGAGTGGGCAAGGGCCCACATTCAGCACTCTGCTGTTGCAAATTAAAAGTGTGTTGTGGTCAGGAAATGAAAGCTACAATGTCTCTTTTGAACAAGTCGTTTATCAAGAGAAACATCTATCAGGGGCTGCCTTGTCACATTGATCCTCTAAAAGTTAGGTCTGAGGTGGAAGCTGCTTTGATGTTTTTGATCCTAAATTTAATACAACAGGGGAGGGGAAAAAGATATTTTGACCAATATAGATTTAAAAAGATATATGTCCTGGAAGCAACAAGATCTGTTTGTTTCTACCGTACTATGTGTGAAGGTTTCTAGCTATCACAGCTGATGAAGATTTTTAGGAGGAAATCTCGAACTTTATAAATTGATGGTGGCTCAATCATACATTTATAATGCCTCCAGTTGTGGGCAGCTTCTTGATTGACATGGGCCTTTTGAAAAGAGTTCGTTTGCAAGGAAAATTAGTTTGAAAGAGTGTTTGGAACAATATTGAGAGTCAGCAGTTTTCATTCATTTAAATATTGACTATTTCTCTTTTAACCTTTTATTCTTATTTTTGGTTTTCATTGTAATTGAATAAAAACCAGAAAAGACAAATAAACTTCTATTTGGCAAATTACTCACTATTTTTTCCTTCTAAACTCTGTCTCTAAATGTGCTAGCATCTACCCTTGCTATTGTTTATTAATTTTACATGTGATTGGTTATCAATATAAACTATACAGACTTATGAGTCCTTTGGAGTCTCAGTTTGACAATAGGAGTAGCACATTAAATATGACATATTTCCTGATTACAGTGCATGCATTATTCAAAATTTCAAAACATTGTTAAAATGATGGACCAGTTTCTCTCCAGCATATTTTGTAAAGAGAGCTAAAAGGAGTTTGCTTTATATTTGGAAGCAAAGATAGAAAAGTATTTCTTTGAAATAGAGTTTTTGGATACCTGCCTTACAATGCTGGTGGCCACTTGTTCTTTCATGTACTCTATTAAAGAAGCCAGCAAGAGTGTGGTGGGAGTTTTGAGGAGTATAATTCTTGCTAATTAATCATGTCTGGAATGAAAGAATCATAGCAGGGCAACACAATCTCATTGTTGTTTTCCTGGAAGAGGGTGAGACTTCTGTTTGCAAGCTGTACATGTGAGTAACTTGCTTTGCCTTTCTTTTTAATAAAGAGTTTATAGGTTATTTTGGAATTATTTCAGGGAACATTAAAAAAATCTTTTTTTTCTTCTCACACTGAATCTATGAGGTTCTGAAAACAGCATCTGTTTTCTTCTGAGTACAAACATGATTATTTTTCCTCTCCCCCTGTCTCTTTCTCTTTCTCTTTCTCTGTCTCTGTCTGTCTGTCTGTCTGTCTGTCTGTCTGTCTGTCTCTCTCTCTCTCTCTCTCTCTCTCTCTCTCTCTCTCTCTCTCTCTCTCTGCTAAGTTATATTTAAGAATCCTGCTGGTGAAAATCATTTTTGCTGGTGCTATTTCTACTGTTAGAAACTCTGGAGAGCATTTTGTTGCCGGTGCTTCCGATAGACTTTCAAGAGAGTAGAAATTTCTTTAATTGTCTTCAGCTAATAAAAGCATGTGTTCAGAACGCAGAAGAGCAGCGGCTCCTGGAGTACACGGAGACAGTCTGTGGTACTTCTGCTCTCTCTAACATAGTTTGAAAACTCAGCCTCCTGAAAGAAGCGCATCACTTCCTTACTGGTAAATTATTTTGTACCCCAAGCTCCAGCTGTCATGCTTTAAATGGTACCCTGTTGCCCAGGTTACATAGAGAGGCAGATGCAGAAAGTTTGCAATGGTTTTCTGGATTGTCATTTCCAGGTGAAGGTGGGCTCTGAAGTCCCCTGTCTCTGTCACTGTTTTTGGATGCCTAATGATTGCCTAATTAAGTAATCAGCTCTAATCGTCCCAAATCAACACAATTATTAGGTGTATTTGAAACAATTGCAGGCCTTTTTTTGTTTTGAACTTTCTAGCTGTGCTCAGAGCCTTGGTTGAATAGATAGGGATGCCTGTAGCTTTCGCCTTTGATCAGTAAACTCTCCTGTCTGAATTTTGTATGCCACTTTATAAAGTGCCACAGGCATGGGTGCAGAGATAATACATTTAATTACCAAGAATTTAAATTGATTTATATATTTTTGGTGGCAAAAAATGTTATAGACATTTGTGGAGATATTGCCCGTTACTGGTGGAGAAGGTTTTATTAATCACCATATCAGCTTTTGTTTGAGATATTGATAAATTAGAATGAGCAAAGGAAACAGAGGAGGATGCAATTAAAAATGTCATAGGATTCTTTCTTTAGAGATATATTAAAGCTAATGTTCCATTGTCATTTGAACTGAGCCATTTCTGCAGGTACTACTGAAAAGACTGCAGTCCCATAATTGATTGATAACTTAGGAACACATAAGTGCATACTCCTTTTTTTTTTTAAGCAAAGTTGTATTGGAAAGAATACAAATAAATGGCATACTCAGCAAATATTTTGTCCCAAATCTCTCTCATTCATATATATATATATATATATATATATATATGTCTCAAATCTCTCTCTCATATATATACATATATATATGAAGAATATATATATATATATTTCTGGTAGAAAACTTACAAAATCAAGCATAGACTCTTTGACAGGAGTGCTGACTGCTAATTCTTATTTTTGCTTTTGCTATTTAAATGACTGTAAGTTGTTTACTAAAAGAAATGTGGTACACATTAAGATTTTTTAAAAAGTGAAAATAAAGAGTTGGCAAATTGGCAAAGCATGGTGAAAATGGATGGTACTGGTAGGTTTAAATCAAATGGAAAGCAGGTGGGTATGCCGGGATTTTTAGGACAAGACCACAGGTGCCTGGTCAGCTCTGGCAGGCCTGAGGATACCTGTTGACTAATTTTCATTGAGATTGAGGAGGCAGAAAAGATAGATGATCTGAAGTCATCAAAACACTAGATATCATCTGGCACTTTCTGCTAATAATATTTACATATTTTATGCAACAAATCTGCTTGTTGTCCTGGTATTTGAATATTGACACTTTGTTTCTCGTTGCATATGGCTGACTGTTGATGGAGAGCGTCTCTGTCTCTGAGGCACTCCAGAAAGAATTTCATTTCATATGGATTCATGATACAGAGTCTATAAATGGGTGGGTTTGCTCATATTTTAGCATTTGTGCTATCTCTTATTCAAATAATATTTTTAGGCTGATACAACTTTATACTGGAATGCATGATTTATTTTATAAAGGTCCAAATTAACCTCTTTCCCCTCTAACTCATCTTATTTATTTTTTGTTTGGGAGGAAAAACCTTTCTTAGAAGAGAATGAAATAACCTTGGAAATTTTTCTTCTTGTTACAGTTTTGTTCCTATTTTCATAAATTGAATAGTGTTTTTAAAAATTTTCTAATGATATATAATTTGCTACTCTATAATTTACAAATAAAGATGTATTTTGTGCAAAATACAAAATTTAAAGCACTTATAAAATGTTGCCCCCACCCCCCACCCCAGTATCTTAATGTTGAAAATGCTTGGCTCGGTCTACGCCCCCAGCCACCGTGGATTTTGGTCTCAGCTATTGATTTACTTATTTGTCACTGTGCTTGGTGGATATATTGTTGGTGAGGGGGCAGAACATGCATTTTACTTTCCCCACAGAAACCCTTCTTGTTTTTCCAGAATCAACCAATACTCGACTTATATCAACTTGATACTGTAAAAAAATCATTGACGGTTGCATGTTGTGCCTGTATGAGTGTAACTCCTCGGAGAACGAATGACCTGTACTTTCATGCGTTTGGTTCCTGAGAGAATATTATGCAGGGACACAGGAACGTGAGGAATTAGATTTGAAAGCAGAGCAATGTGAAGTCAAGGCTTTCTGTGTATCGCTGGAAACTTTTTGTTATTTTTTTTGACTTATTGTTCTTTTTATCTGGAAATGTGGTGACCCTCAGCTAGGACAATCTACCTCATTTATGAGTGTGTGCCCAGCATGCAATTAAAATGTGAGATAGCTTGTATAAAAATTATTCATAATTTCCAGACAGCCACAGCAGAGCGTTCCAGCAAATGCAACCCCCTTTCTGCTGGGGTCCTGGTGCCTGTTGAAGTCACAGGGCAATGAGGCTACACTTGGTTTTACTGTCTACAAAAGTGTATGAAGGCTCAGTTTTGAGGAAATTGCTGGTTTTCTGTTTGGAGAGTGACTATTTCATTTACCCGATTTGGCTCTGCCTAAAAGGATACTAATGGGAGTTGATAAAGAGAACAGATAAAATAATAGGCCTTTGGGTGTTGTTGTTTTTACTCTTGAACCAGTATAATTGCTTTGTGTTTGTGTTAACAGAAACTTGGTGTTTTTAGTTATCTGTACATGGGCATATAGTTAAGTAAGTATAGCCCTGGCAGAGTGGAATTATTTTATTATTATTATTATTATGATGATGATGATGATGATGATGATGATGTCATAAGATCCTGGATGGTTCTTGGTTCTTGATCACCTTGTACCACTTTCCTCAGGTCAAGAAATCTAAAGTTATCTAAATATATAGAAAATCCTGACCATTAAAAATAATAAAAGCACAGCTTATTGAGTGACAGTCAGGCAAGAGGGACAAACACAAAAATAATCACTTTATCATGTGATTATCAATAATGGTATTCGGATGTGAAGAAATGGAATTGTAGCTGCATAACTGTAGTGACAGGTTGTTAGGGGAAAGCAACACTTTAGTGTAGGGGGCCTAGGCCTGCAGTGTATCTTATGTCATTCAAATTGTGAACTTACTTTTTTGAGTTGCGTTGAAACACCCTCCCTCTGACTTGTGACCATACTAGGTGTGGCTAATTTTCTACTTTGGCTTTTTTTGTATTCTCTGCAGATGGGCCAACAAAACACTGAAATTTTTGTTTCCCAATGCACTGCTCAATAAAATGATGTTTTGTATTGAGGTGCCCCAAACCACATCTTGAAGCCCAACAGCTTCTCAGATGAAGACTGAGGTATGATAGAATGCCCACTAAGTGTGGATTTGAGTGCACTTGAAGTGGGGCCATTTATTTTCAAAAGGTAGTTCTTACATCAGATCACTGCCAGGAAGGAGATATCAAAGAGCCGGGGAAAAGTCACTCTTCTTTTATGTAACCCAAGACTGGGGTGGAGAAGGGGGCTTTAAAGATATTTTAGAGGAAGGGAAAAAAAATGGAGCTTATTTTGAACACCTTGCTAGACTTTGCCGTAATACTATAGAGCCCGGGGAAGAAACGCCTTCATTCTGAGTAGTAATGAAGGGCTAGTCTTTTCATATATACTCTAATGAGAGTGAGTTGAAAAATAAGTGTATTAACCCATGCTTTAGGAATCTTCTACCACATTGTAAATGGGGACTGTTGTAGTTGAGCGCTCATCAATCCATATTTCTCAGTGTTCTGTGCTTTGCCTGTAGTTTCTGTAATACAAATGCAATTCTGCTCCTTATTATTTTTTCTTACTCCCACCTTTTATTATATGTTCAGATTACACATTTGGCTTCAAAATTAATTAAGCCTCAAATCTGGTTAAATAGACGGTTCTATGGTAGGGTACTGTGACTGCAATAATAGCCTTTTTTTTTTTAAACATTCCTACTGTATTCACTTCTATCTTCCCCTTTTCAAATTGAAGTAAAGAATAAACACTTTCTCTCAGATCATATACCTCAATGATGCTAAGTTATAAATCTTAATTAGGTATGATTCACTGATTTTAATCTTACCAGGTAATTATTTTGAGTAGGATAAAAAAAGATTGCCTTAATATTGAAGGCATTTTCATTTTAATCCCTGTTTTAAGATGAAACAAATACTGTTAAATAAACAGGCTACTATTATCCTTTTATGCTTGCCAGCTAATACTTTTGAATAGAACTGTGTGGCTGGAGGAGTAAAGTATTGAAAAAAAAACAGAGTGGCTGTTTGCAAACTTTAAATGCCTTTTTGATAAATTTCTCTGGTAGGTATTACAGGGATCTTAGAGACTTTTAAATAAGAACTGCAGATTTGGTTATCTAAATGGAATATCCTCTTATGCGTGCACACAGATACATTTCTTTGTGAAGGCATTGATGTCAGATTTGTTTTTGGTATTTTTATGAGTAATTAGGTTAACGGGGTTAGTTAGAAAATGTATCCTTTCCTGGAAAATGAAAAATTACATTCAAGCAGAGTTACAAGAGTAGAACATATTCATGACTTTAAGTACTTAAAATGATATTTTATGACTCATTTTTAAAGAATAATACCCAATATGTAACTTGTTAAGAATAATGGGCACTTTTAGGTTTTTACAGCATGTCTGTGTTAAAAACTGACTTTTCTGTTCTTGAATCACCGACCTGGAGTCAATTTTAGATCCTCTTTGCAAACGATGTGGGTCTTATGTTCTGGCCATCGTATGTCTGGCTCTTAGTCTGTCTTTTTTAAAAAAGAGATTTCATTTACACTATTCAGTTGATTAGCAACCATTGGGGAGGGGAGTTACTGTTATGACCCATGGGCAGACATTGGTACCTCGAATGGCCTGACTTCTTGTCTCACAAACTGGATTGAAAAAAAAAAAGCAGTTTTGGAATTTTAAATGACCATTTGAGCAAAGCCTTTAGAAATATTTAGACGTGCACTATGAATATTATTAAGTTCCTTAATTAAAAGTACGTTCTGAAATCAACCAATTATTGATAGAAACTTACTTATTTATGTTGAGATAGCAGACCCCTCAAAAATAGATTTCATCTGGAGCTAGTGTCTCATTAAAAGGACATTTTGTGCATGAACAGAATTTCTTACAGTTTAAAGATATGGACATGCAATTTCTATTGATAACATTTAAACATGAAACTCTTAGGAAATCTAATAACAAAAATTCTTTGTTCTGTTTTTATCTTTAATTTATTACTTAATGAGTGCAGACACCAAGTAAATGCTTTTTTTGTTTTTCTTATTTCCTTTCTCTTTCTTTCTTTCTTTCTTTCTTTCTTTCTTTCTTTCTTTCTTTCTTTC
>OU015750.1:37734982-37766953 GCA_907169655.1 Acomys percivali | reverse complement strand
TCTCTCTCTCTCCCTCTCTCTCTCTCTCTCTCCCTCTCTCTCTCTGTAGCTCATATGTGAAGAACATTATTGTTCCTCTGTTCTATAATTTCAGTCCAGAAAATAGAGTGGTGTAGATATAAAGTAACTAGTGCATTGATATCCACAAACTCTTTATTTGTTTAAGAATTAAAGTTATACTTCCTAAAGTCATACAGAAGAATTGACTCAGCAAAGTATGAAGGCTTCAGGTAGAACCACCGTGTTTGCAGCTGTCTGTGTAACAACAAGTGGTTAGCCAGCCAGCGTAACTTTAAATAATGTTCTTGTCCAAGTGTCTGTCCCCAAAATATCTTAGCTGGAAATCAGATTGAGCATATGTCAAAAAGAGGTTGACAAGAAAGGATTATTTATACAGTTGCTGTTGAAGTGTGGGTACTCTTTGTAGAAGGCATAAAATAGACAGAAGTAGATTATTATAAAGAATGGATTCAGATATGGTAGGTAAAAGGCTGGATTTTATAGTTAGCCATATATTGTCTGTGCCCAGCCAGTCTCTGTCTTATGTACATATGTTGATTAGCTCCATATACTTACATACTATAGACATGCATCTCTTCTCTCTGCAACTTTCACTTATTTGATACTAGGATTTTGCCATACAGCAAGAAAAGTTGTCCGAAATGGGCATTATATTGAGTTCAGAGGACCCATACAGTTCATAAATTCTCTGGTGTCTACTGGATTTTTCATCAGGGAGACTTCCAATAAAAATGATCTATTTTAGAAATAATATTGTTTAGTGGGTTGAAATGTGGTGTAATAAAATTAGACCTTCAGTCTTCTAAAGTTACTACTTAGATGGCACCCTTGGGATGGTAAAATGGCTGTATAAGCAGATGAATCAGGCAGTTCCACTGATGGGTACATTTGTCAGTCTCTGTTACAGATATAATATATTCTTATATCTGTAATCCTGACACTGTAACATCCAAATGAAATCAACATGAGGTTGTCATCTTTAAGCAAATATGTTAAGTGTTGTCTTTTGTGCTTTGGATTTGAAAGAAAGGGGCCCAGGGGAGGCCGCATCATGCAAATGGAGCAAATCCCATTTCTTCTGAGCGAGCTGTGCTGTTTTCCCCCTCCATGGCAGCTGGCTGTGTTATCTTTGTGTGTTTCCCTGAGTGCTGACAATCCTTTCAGTGATCTAAGTTAGGGCACATTAGAAAGTGGAAGCAGCTGTCTGTCGCTATACTGAGAGACGTGTTTGCTCTACTGCAAAGATGAAGGACCATGAATCCTTGACACACTCTCCCCCCTCCCCCCCTGTACTTTCCAACATGATCAACATTCAGACGCACAGACTGTCTGCTTGGACAGTTTTTTGTTCTGACTGACAGCATCTGGCATAGACAAATTTAAAAATACGTAGCATGCCATGCTTGGGCTCGGAGCATCCCTTCTTTGTTAATCTTCTCATTTAAACCATCCATTTACATTTCAAGAAAAGGTTACAGCTTGATATGGTTGAAACGTTGATTTTTAAACGGATAACCTTCTAAGGAAATGTCTTGAATGAGCACCAGGCAGCTAGTGTTCATTAAAAATTACACCCGATTAACAGGGCCTTGAGAGCCTGAGAGCAAAGGGACTTCTTATTGTTTTAATCCACAATGCAGGCCAGTGTTTACCTTTCTGGCACAAAGCGAATAGAATTGATGCCTGTCCTTCGCAACACTTCTGATACTGAGCACAAGTGTGATATCACCCCTAAGCCGACAAAACACTTGGCCTTGTTAATTCGGCTTTTTCTCCACCCTCTTAGAACCCCCAGAGATGTGTTTTAAAATTTTTGAATGGTTCCAAAATATGCCCTTCTCAAATTCTTTCGTCCCCTGTCCCACCCATTTCATCTAATACTATGTTCTAAGTCCAGATTTTTTTTCCCCCCCAGGGGGAGGTATGTTTTCACGTGGAGAAGTGGAAAACACTTGGATGAAATCCTCTCCCTGGCCTCAGGGGAGTAGAGAGATATCTGTTTGTTGACATTACTTAGTAATAAGACACAACGGTGTAAAACTCTTTCTCTGCTTCTCATACCCCTGTGCACATCACATTTCTCACCCATTCATAGTCACACGGCAGCCTCAGTACACACTTGTCTGGAGCACCTCTACAAACAGTGTGAATACCGGCCATATTGTCACCCTGTAGACACTGAGGCCAGGTGTGGCACATGTGGGGTGGGTGAAGGGAGATCTTCCCTTTTATCACTGCAGATTTCAGCTGTAGTCAGGCAGTGCTGGCTGTGACCATGTTAGTTGTAAGGGCTATTTGCAGAGAATGGTGATACAGAATTACAAGCCAAGATAAGCACATTTATTCAAGTGTTGGGTTGTGCTTATGCAAAGCATATGGATAACAAGGGAAATCGGACTTCAGGGGCGGGGCTTAATGAACAGTTGTAAATGGCTGAAGGGGTGACTTTTAAAACTGCATGCAATAGGTATTTTGCTGTATAATGTATTTTGACTAATTTCACAAAACAATAGATCTTGAATAAAAAATAAAAGAGTATATACATTTATTTCTTATTTTTTTTTAATTGTTAAATTTTAAACTCATTTTATTCAAACAAAGTATGTCTTAAAAGTCTGCATGTCTGGAATTAGCTTGTCTTAGTCTCTCATTGGGTCCTAAAGTCCTTCTGTGTCTATAAATTTAAAGTAGACATTATTTGTCTTTGTTTTTATTTTCTTGATAGCCCCACCCCCCATAAATAGACAGTAGGAAATCACATCTGAATAGATACAGGACCAGTGTTTTCACTGCTAGTAAATGTTTTACCATCATCATTTTAAACATAAATTACTTTTCTTTTTCTTTTTTCTTTTTTCTTAATGAATACCTTTTGAAGGTTGTGCCAATATGTATCTGTAAGCAAACTGGGAATGTGCTGGAGTACACAATTCCCTGGAGGAGGAAGCCAGGGTTAGCAGTAATGCTTTTAATCTGGACTTGTAGAGGATTCGGGAGCGTCCATAGATCTGCTCCAGTAATTACCATACCCCAAGCGGCACTGGGAGAGGCATTTGCCTAAAAACTTGATGTCTTCATTACACTGTTTACATTTTAATTAGAAACATGAAAATTACTGATTCATACAGACAACTATAGTTTAAGTGGTTTCGTTCACCATCCAATAAATCATTAAAAAAAAATCCCTACAGTTGGCATAAATAGTTTACTAGGAATCATTCATGGGAATAATGTGTTGGCACTATAAGCTGCTTAAAATATGTTTTTATTTTACCAGAGGTAGAATTTGCATATAAATTAGAGAATGGCATTTTAAGTTGACAGTCATTTATGCAGAATACCACCCACATGCAAATACATGTATGGGAGCATGTGTATGCTTACATTGAGTTTATAGGTTTTACAGTATTATGGATATAGATATGCACTCAACAAGGCCCCTCAGTTTAAAACCTGCATGTTATCTTCTTTGAAAGTCCTTTTAGAAGAGCTGTTGGTTCCTCTCAATGTGTACGGCCACAGACACAACTTGTATGTGTTGAGCAATATGAACTCGCAAGAGAGGTCATGCTTATTTCCGGGTGCCTGGAAATTCAGTTGCTGCTTCCCTTGCTCCTTTGTGCCCCTCTCCGACTGCCCCTCCTCTAACTTCTGCATGTCCTGTCAACGCTGCTGTCCTAAAACCTGCTCTCGCTTGCCACTGGGGCTGGACTGAAGCACTGTGCCTGTCAAAGCCCATTCCTGAGTCAGCAGCACAGCCATTGCTTGACTTCTGTGACAGTCACTCAGCCAGTTTTCCATGCCCTGGGGATAGGTGTCCTCCTCATTAGCAAGGATGAATGACCCTTCCGGTTAGCACGTTCAAGCTCCTAATCTCCCCCATGTGCTGTCTGAGTTCGAGTCCCTGCTCTAGAGCTGGAGTACTGAGGCACTGTAGGAGCCAACTTGTATATTTTCCCCATTACTGCGCACCCCTCTCCTTCCTTTCCTTTCCTCCCTCCCCCACACCCTTTAGTGTTGATTGATAGTGTGTAAAATGAATCCAGAATAGCCGCAGACGTTAAAAACCATTTGCTGTCTCTCTATCTTTGTTAGAAAGTTATTGGTCATGGATGAAGGAGGCTCTGTGATTATTTTTTGTTTGTTTATTGCTGCTTGGCTGAGGAACAACACGCAGTGAGCGAATGTATGCATTATAGCACTGGAAAAAAAATTCACATTTTCAGCCTGGTTTATTTTTCATCTTAGACCCATGAGCCATGAGCAAGAGAAAATTTCAAAAGTATGAGACAGGATGCCTGTCTGTAGGTGTTCTCTTGAAATGCTGGAGTAATCACTGTTTAATCTTTCCAATGTGAACAGGTAACTTGTGCTATCTGTATGAAGTAGTTTCTCAGGACTGAGGGGCATAAGAACAGTTCTCACAGGTGGCTGTGCATAGGAAACATCATTTCACATCTACATCTCTTGAGTTGTCTTTTTAAAAAAATATGTAGGGCATTACCAAAGTTTGAAGGTGCCAAGGAGTGGTTTTGTGTTCATGTGTGTGCTTTTTAGATCTTAACGGAAAGTCACTGGGATCCTTTCCATGGCAACAGAAGGAATAGGTCCAGATAATCAGACAAGGACTTTTCAAACAATTATTAGTGTTGAACGATCAGAGATGCTGAGCATGTTGGTAGGCTAACTGTAAACTCACGGGCAGCTGAGCCTTGCTCTACTTGTATTGCCTCTTTGAGTGGCGGTGTGAGAGCAGGGAGGGCACTTATTAGGTCTTAATACCCGCTAGATGAGATTAGACACAACAGTGGACATCTGTAAGAACAGAAACATGCTGTTCACTTGTACACACAGCAAGGCTCTCAGAGTTCTGTGCAGTCTGGGAAATCCGGTCTCCTTTATGCACTGTGGCCTGGATCGGTTATGTAGTGAGGGAGTGCTGGCTGCTGGCCAGCCATTGACTAGGAAATCTTGGGTACCTGAGAGCTTATCGGTTCTTTTGCTTTGTAAAAGAAAAAAAAAGTGATGAAAATGTTGGTAAACTGCCATGAAGGTTTAAACCTGCTGGAACAAGGAGCCGTGTAATCAGATTGGAAAAATGGAGCTGGAAGATCTCTGCGTGGAGAGGAGCCGTCTGTGGACTCCGTGAGCCGCTGTGCAAGTGCCTGAGCCGACCACTTTGTTAGCAAATCAGCTTGTTTGCTGCAACAGCAGGGTGGAAAAGACCAGAGCATGTGATGGTATGTAACGGAGGGAGAACTCTTGCATGGCACAATCTAATCAGCTTGCAATTAGCTCAGGCCCTACAGTCGCCTTCTTAATTCTGCTTCCCCCCCTACACCCCCCCCCCCTTGCTAATACTGTGTACTTTAAACAATTAAGTAAGGGAAATAATCTTTCAAGCAAATCAAAGCCATCCTTTAATTTTATCACCCTGATGAGAAAGTATCAGGTGGTCCACTCGTCCTCATGAGGAACTCGAAATTCTCTGGCTTACTGTAGCATAGAGCTCTTACCAGCTGACGTTTAGGCTCATTTTCAAAGATTTTTGTGTGGATGGTGAGAAATGGTCCATCATTTTGTCTAGAATCAAAGTTAAGATTGGTGTGAATTGGGATTGAAAAATCCTTTTGGTTTGTAGATAATGTGCGTCTCTTTTCTGCCTTTAGCAGCTAGAGGCAGGGTGTGTACATGTGTGTTAAAAGACAGAGGTCTGCATCGGTTAACTGTAAGTTCCTTTATGCTGCTGTTTACTCAGGCATCTGTGCACAGAACCTCTTGAAGCTCTGATGACATAGCCACTTATACGCATAATTCTAGTGCTTCTCCCTTACCAGACATGACTTGCTAAGGTTGAGAAGAACAGGCTATCACTGCTGACCATGTGTGTTGCTTGTTAATCCTTTAAAATAAAATGCAGTTCCTCTGAGGGGAGAGAAGAGCAGAGCCCAGCAGATTTGCAAAATCAGTGCAATAGTTTTGTATTTCCCTCACTCAAGGACAGTAAATGTCTGCAGCACTGTTTAACCAAGACACCTATTTACTGAAACAAAACAAATCCATCTTCAAAACAAACAAACAAACAAACAAACAAACAGAAACCCAGTTTTCAGGCACTGCCTAACAGTTTGCTCTCTTCCTGAGAGCGTTTGTCAATGTGCATGCATCTCTCTGACCGGTTAGCTTTATTGCATGCTTGTCTTTCAGGAGGTGGAAATAGGCAGCATTCTGCCAATGTTTAACAAGCTTCAAGGGCTGTTAGGATTTGCTTGTAGTGGCTCCTGGAGAATGCACTGGAATGTTTTAAGCAGTTTACCTCCAGAACAGTCAATTCTTTCCTGAAATCAGTATGTGATAATGATAGAGACATAGTGGTAATAATTTTATTTGATTACAAGACTGCCCTTGTCTGCAGCATAGTCATTTATTTGCTCTTCTTAGAGGATGTAATACTGATATTGAACTCCCTGTATAAGATTTGCTTTTCAAAAAGAAGCTGAAACTTGGAACCTATAGCCAAGTGTTGGGATTCAGCATTTTCTTGTCTGGCAGTCACAAACTTTAATAGATCGTGTATTAATGCTTGAGCTTGGGCAGGATAGCACACTTTATTTAATACATCTTCGCCTGTGTGTCTTACATTTTGCATTTGAAAGACTCAATTCTCATTTGATAAAGAATGAGAGCGGATAACAAGAAGTGCATTTAAAATTAGGTAAGCATCTAAGATTGCCCAGGCATTTGCTTGTGATTCTACACTGTGTAATTTTTTTCTTTTTGTATTTTGAAGGTTTTTGTTTGTTTGTTTTTAATTAAAATGAGATTAAAAGAAATATATATCACCTGTGCATGTCTTACGCCATAGAGTTTCACTTTATATTCTTCTAGGGCAAATGCCATTAGATATGCACTTACTGTACTCTGGATTGTAAATCTTACAATTTAATGGTAATTCAGTGTGCAGTTATTGCTTCAGTGGCCTTTTTTTTTTTTCCTTTCTTTTTTGTCCCATCTCACATGTGAAATAGGGTTACCCTTTCTAAGTGTCACATCCATAGAATTCAGCTTTGGCACTTTGTAGCTGTGCTTGCTGCCTCATTCTCAAGTTTTCAAACAAGACTAGACGCTGAAGGTCCCATGTGGGGTTGATGAGTCGGGGGTTTGTGTTTTTATGTGTGGACAGCGTGTGGGGGTTATGAAATGGGAGTTCAGAGAGAGGAGAGAGAGAGGCAGAGACAGACTGAGGGAGAGGGACAGAGACACAGACAGAGAGATCCTGATTGTCAACGAAATAACCAGGGGCATTAGTCCCAGCTTAGTATATTAATATCTTTTTCTAAATAAGCATTTCCTCTAACCTTATTCTCAATCTGATGTCTAGTTTTCTCTGACAGATTGAGTCTTGCACTTGACTCTCTGGAAGCAGACACGGAATCTGATCAGCTCAGGTCTCTTTGCCTTACTTACACTGTTAATATTCTTATCCTTTTTGGACAGTTCGGATTTTTTTTTATAGAAACAGTATGTAAATTCTGTAAAGAAATTATAAAAGGATCCTCCTCCTGCAGATAATGAGTTCTCTTAAGGAACTGCAGGTTACACAGCCACAAATGAGCTCTAAGTGGGGGGATTTAAAGTCCTGCTACAGCATTTAATTTCTTGAGGGAAGGAGTTCAGTTGAAGGTTAGCCTGTTATTGTGGTAACTACTCGCGTCCCCGCTCTTCTGCCAGCAGTATTGCACAAAAGGCACTCATTTTTATTTAACACGTAGGGAGGTATTAATCACTGCAGTATTTTCCTCAAAAATTTATCTTATCATATTCATTGTTTCACTACCCATGACAATAATAGGTGTTTAATTACTCAATAAGGACCATTTATAGATTCCATTTGTCCTGCAAGCTGGACAAACGGTATTGATTTTGTACTTGGATGCAACATGAAATTGTATTAGATGCAATTAGAAATCCAAAGCTGGTAAAATGTACATTTGTTACAGTAACTGGACTTGCTCTGAGCAGCAGCAGTGCCTTCTAGTCCAGGCGATGTCTATGGAGGATAAAGGAGATCTGATTTTATTGCGGCGATGTGATGAAAAATGAATGGTCTTCCCCCACGTTGTGTGTGCACATTCATTTGTGTAGATTTTAGTTCTTGTGCAGCAGTAAAGAGCTGCATATAGGAGGTGAAAAGATTTTAAATGAATGGTTTTTAAAGCCAGTATATACAGGTGAACACAGACTTCATGTGATCTTGTAATTGAGATATTTGAGCCAACAGTAAGAGTCTTAAATTTACCAAGTTATTATCTTGAGCGAGGGTGGGCACTACGCAGGGTAAAATCTCAGGTTGCGTCTTGGCGTACATCCTGTTAAAATGACAAGGAAGACCTTTGTATCCTTATGGTGTCTTAATTTAAGCACTACTGTTTTTGCTTGTCTGACTTGTTTGTGTGTTTTGTTTGTTTGTTTATTTATTTTAATTTTATCTTATTTTATGTTACTGAATAATAACCATCCATTTAGCTGACTATAGTAGCACAGCACAGAATTTTGCAAAGGGCCAAACTCCGGTCTGTCTTCTGGAAGTCAGATGTGTCTGCAGTTTGCCTCTCCTTGTGCCAAACACATTTTATGACTGCATTTGGCACATGCGAAACGATAACTAGAGGCCACTGTCTTATTGGTTGCACATGAATTGCCCATGATCTTCAGCTCTGTTCAAATTTGTGTCTTGTGGAAGAAGGTCATTTAGCCTTGCCCAAACAAAGGAAAAAATAAAACAAGGTCTGAGAAGCAGCCAGCCACTGGGTCTTGGTAATTTCATAAGGATACACTGTATCCTCACTGGATTTGATGATGTGTTTCTAAGGATAGTAGGCTTCTGACAAGACATTTCTCTTTTGGAGAGGTGTAAGGATGAACATTCTGCTGACCCAGGCCCCAAATAAAGGAAGTTGCTGATTGACATAGAAGGGTATTGTTTTTGCAGACCACTATTGATTATTATTGGATCACCAATGGACTGCTATTTTAGCATAGTAGTTTTAATGTTTGTTTAGATGGTCCAAAACTTCAGGAGGAAGGCCTTTCATTTGCCTGATGATACATAAACATTCTTACTTCATGAATATTTATTTACTTTGTTACTTCTCTTCTGGGCCATCACATATAGTATATGTTAGCATTATTTAAGAAATGAGGAAATGAACACAAACCTGACTAGTATGTTATTCTTTCTCTGGGCTTTCAAAAATGGGACGAAAAAAAGAATGTATCTACCTGACCATTTTAAAACACTATTCTCTCTCATAATTTCTTTTTGTTCCCCTACTAGATAGGAAAGGATTAGCAAACATTTATTTTGGAAATACTTTGCATTTGCTAATTCTGCCTTGGAGAGGGTGGGCAGAGGCTGATAGGCAGGTACTTCTCTGTTAATGCAATCTCAGGTCTTTGAACTAGTGGGAAGATGGGCCCATGGTCAAAAAGTGGGTTGTGTCTTTGGTCTACAAGCTTAGTGAGTGATACATGCAATAGTTTGTAAGGTAGCATCTCAATTCAGCAATGCAGCAGGAAATACAAATACTGCAGACAACTGGAAAGCGGTTTTTTTTTCTTCCTGCACAGTGAAAGTCAGGTTTGTAGGATTCTCTGGTCAGAACTCTAGTTTGCTAGTAATTCCTCTGTGATTTCTCTTGTACTTTTTAGTTCAGTATAGACAAACCACTTACTTGCTGCATAATGTGAGTGTAGATCTAATTAAGTATAAGGCATTTCATGAAGAAAGTAACTAGTTATAAAATATATTACAAACGTGTTTTGTATTGGGGGCAGTTGATGACCAACTATTACTCTTTTCGAACGAGTTTTGCCATTAAGAGAAAGGTCTGTTTGCTTGAGGGGTGTGTGGATTTGGGGTGTACCCCTTCTTACTGTATGCACTCTGTGGGTTGATGAAATGGAGCTGTGGCCTTTTCAAGGACCCGTGTCTTCAGCCAAGCTTTAGATTCTATAAGCTCATATGTGCTAGCGGATTTATGAAGACAATTTATTGCTAGATTCAGAATAGCTTAGACTCTCCTGGGGAGGGGGTGTATTTTGCGATCTTTGCTTTATCCTCTTGCTCTGAGGAAACTTTCTATATACATGGGAGCAATGGCATGGTCATACGTGCAGTCACTGTTGTTTAAGCATGAATAGTAGTATATGGACTCCTGAGTCCTTCCCTCCCTCCCTCTCTCCATCCTTCCCTCCTTCCCTCCCCATCTCTCTTCTCTCCCTCCCTCTTTCCTCCTTCATGCTCTCTTTTACCCTTCTGTCTTTCTGACACAGGGTCTCCAGGCTGACCCTGAATTCTTCTTTACAGTCAAGCATGACCTTGGACTCGGATCATTCTGGCTCCACCTCTCAAGTGCTGAGATTACAGGCTTGTGCCTCCACATGTGGCTTTCGGTACTGCAGGGCGGTACAGCATGCTGCTTGTGCAATCTTTTATCCACGCTAGTATCCTAATCCATCTCCGTGGCTTTATCTCTTGGCAACACTTCCATCAAATCTCTCCACTGCCTCCTGTCCACTCAGCAGCCTCCTCCCAACCTCCCTTTTAGCTTTTTGAGTAAAAGGAATCAATAAGACTATTAAAACCATCGAGAACTTTTTAAAACAGAGAAATAATATTTTAATTGCTACTGGCATGCCAGTTTGAAGCCCATATCCTCCTTTATGACAGTTCGGTTTAGAAACTACATTGCTTCATTTCAGTAACTTTATTACCATTTGGCTCAGAGATTGCTATTTCGCCTTGGCCACAGATTTCATCAGTTGCCCGGTTCACCTTTGTCCACGCTATACTTGTGAAATGACCTCTTCCGTTAGTGCTTGTCAATAGTAAATTGCTATATTCTGTGCCTAGAAACACACTGGAACACGACAACACTTTATTGAATGACTGAGTTTGAAGTTAATTTTTCCAAAATTAAAACTTAATTGGAATAGTCCTAATTATTATTTAGAGCCAATTAATTAAGACGTTTCTTGGGGTTAGCTTTTTCTGATGTTGTTCTTATTGTTAATAGGAATACAGGACTTTTAGACCACACATGTGTTTGTAGACCAAGTATGTGGTTTTTTTTCCTCTTTTCTCTAATTTTCCAATCATTCTGTTAAAATATTACAATGAGAAGTGGCCAAGGTCCAGTTATACTATGACATCAAATTTAATTTACATTTGAGAATTTTCTGTGGATACAACCTCTGTCAACAGAGAGCTCTGTTTTGTTTAAGTTTAGGAGTATGCACTGTGGTCATGTAAAGACTGGGTTTACTATTGAAAGCTAACTCTGAAAAACGGTTTCCTTAAAACAAATAACCAAAGCACTGTAGTTAAAATATTTATAATTCTTTTAGTTACTTCAAGATTAAGTATATTTGTTGTAACTATGTAAATTTGTTAACTATTAAAATATTAGTTGTTCCATTATAACATTTAAAAGAAAAGCGTGTCACTGCTCACTTCTTTACGTAATGTTTAGTTCCTTTATCTCATTAACAAAGCTGTTGCGAGAAGTAGAGCACTGATAAGTTGCTTGAAAATGGAGGTAAAATAAAATGCCAAAACTCTTGGAGACGCAGCCTTGGGGGAGGTACTACTGTTTGCAGAGTGTTGCTGCTCTCCAACAACGCCAAGATGCTCTTGGTCTAAGATGAACACTTTCACAACTTTTGCTTTTCAATCACACTTGATTTCCAAACTTCTTAATATGGGAACATTTGATGATCCTTTTTTAAATTTTAGTATACTTTATTTATTTTGTATACTCTGAAATAGTCAGGCATGGGATAGTTTACCTACTTACTGCTCATAGGCCAAAAGAGAGGGGAGGGGATGAGAGGGGCAGAAAGAGAAACATAGACAGAAAGGGAGAGAGTGAGGGGCAGGGAGAGAAAGTATAGGACATATTCTGAGTTTCCTCAATGAAAATATGATTGATTAAAAAATGAATGTTAAATAGAAATTAAATAAAAACATGTTACAAATACATACTTTTGCTGATGTTAGGCAACAGCGACAGCAAAAAAAAAAAAAAAAAAAAAAAAAAGTTAATTTCTTCACTTCTAGATACAGAGGATTTTACCATGGCTGTGGCTTTCAGGAATGGGAAAGATTCATATGTTTGTTTAAATCTTTGGGTATATTTGCAATCATTTTTCGTTTGTTTTAAGTACATCTACAAAGAACATAATAAAGTGTTAGATATGAAAATACGATTTTTGTCAGACTTTTAGATAATAGAAGGTCACTTCTGTGATGTATAAGGAGTGATTTCCACGTTATGTCGCAGACACTGATGTTTGGGCTGTGTCTGATATTCAGATGGTATCTTTACAAATGGTATCGAAGCTAAAGAATATGCATCCAAATGCAATTTGTAAGGTGATATGCAGCATGAAGTAATGTGAATTTTATATTCTAAACACTGTACTTTAGAGTTACCTTACCCTTGCCCCCCAAAATGGTAACATAGTTTTAAGCACAGAATAAATACACATATATTTAGGCAGCGTTTGAATCATACGGTAAGTAGAAAAGTCATACTTTAAACAGTAGTTGAGCAAGTTGCTTGAGGTTATTAACAGTGTCACATTTTAAATAAAATGAATACGTTGCAGAGGTCAAGTCCTTGTTTCAAAACAAAGTTCTTTTTAAAAAGATCCACTCACAAATACTAGTGGGTGAGAATCACCAACATGGAAAACTAGATGAGCCGGGAGTGTGAGTTTACTGGTAGATCAGTTAAACATCAGCGCTTAAAAGTATAAAGTTTGTGTAGCGTTTAACGGGCCTTAGAAGAGCATTTAAGGCAGCTTGTGTGTGATATGCAGTACTAACAGAGCTTCCCGGAGCCCCAGAGGAAGCTGAAAATGGAATTCGCATGCCTGCGGCTGCTGGGGACGCTGAGATTGTGGTTAGCATGACTGAAATAAGGCTTGCTTGCCACCGTGTAAATTCTCCAGATGAAGAGAAATGAAAATACATGGAACTCTCTAGCAACTTAAAAACACACATACTTATGAATGTGATTAAACAGATCTTAAGATGTCAGATTTTTCTGGAGCAGTTTTAATTTGGAGCCAGATATTGGGGGCGGCGGTGGTGGGGGTAACAATAGCAACAACAACAACAAAAACAAAATAAACATTCATTGTGGCCCATTTTTGTCATCATTTTAATAGAAAACAAAAAGATTAAGAGATAGGGAAATGGCAAGGAGAATCACCACAGTAAACATTTTTTTTTTTTTTTGAGTCTTGCTTGACAGTTACGGAATGCCATCTTGTAAAGTTGGCAAATGAAAAGATGAAAACAAACAACAGAAATCAAACTACTGGAAGACTTTACATAAATAAATAAATGCCCTTTCCTGCAAGTTTTTATAAGTGCTCATATTGTCGTCTTACATTTATGTGTCTGTGTTTACAAATGTTTATGTTTTATACACACATCTCTCTGTCTTCTGTTGCTCTGTGTCGACCTGTCAACTGTTACTCATATTTAGGATCTGACCTCTGCCGTTGTGCGGTAATTAAGGAGGACAAGCTCAGCCATTCTGAGTCCTGTCATTTTCATCTTAAAGTAGATGACTTGCATATAACTTCTCCCTCAGGTCTAAAAGCTGGGAAGATCTAAATTTCTTTTAAAGAAGTTCTATTTGGATGATTTTTAGGCTAGACACTGATTTTGTCCCTTAATTTTTCCTGGCAAATGCCAGGTATGTAACAAGAGAAGACTATGTTGATTCTGAGCCTCCTGGGTAGTGGGTCCCATACCGTGGAATCAATACCTCTGAAGAATATTCCACTTCAAGCTCACGTTTCTCCAGTGTCTGGATGTGACTAAACCATATGTTTAGTTATGTGTGAGTTATGATCTCAATCATAAGTGGTAAAAAATGAGTAGGATGAAAATACACATCCATTTAGAAATGACCAACGCTGTTATAAATGCACCTTTGCCTGCTCATTCTTTTTCCATCAGTGAATGTTAAAGGCAAAAAATTCTTCTCAATCTGAGAAGATTTCTTTTGGAATGAATGAATAGCGTTCACACCATGACATACCTGTGGAGGTGCAAGGACAGTTTTCAGGAGTCAGTATCTCTTTCCACCATGGTCCCAAGGATGGATGCAGGTCTTCAGACTGTATGGCAAACACCCTTACCCAATGTGCCTTTGATATTAAAAATGTTGAAATCTGTGCCCTCTCCTATGTAATTTGACTAGGAAATGCTGCCTTGGATATTATACACCATTTATACCTCTTCAAGGTCTTTGGAAAATTTAATTACAGTTGAACACCTAGTTAGAGCTATGGTTCTGTCTTCTTACAGAGCATATGAGCTAGTCTATTAGAGTGATAGTACTTAGCTGATGAAGTCTTTCTATTGCTGAGTGACTATGTGTTGAAATTTTTTTCATAACCTGTGATTGTTTAATATATGTGTGTTTTCTTAAATAATTATTACCTATTTGTAGATTAACATATTTTCAAAATGCTTCGCATTGTTTCCAAATCTTCATAGCCTTTGGCTTAATGTGAGTTAGAGTAAGCTCATGCAACATCCTCATGGGCCCCTTCTGTGCTTGTTGTAATAGTTAATTTCAAATGCAGAACACACACAAGTCCTTTATGGAAATGGCTGACAGTATATGTTCAGAAATTGGTATAGCATTATGGAATTAACTCATTATGTCTCAGTTTATCCAACTTTTAGTGAGAGGCACATTGCATTTTTTAATTTTACTTTTCTTGCGAAGATAATATGTGAATTAGTTCATGCTGAAAAAGAAAGTGCTCTGATGAGGGGAGCTCCATCTAAATGCTAAGTATTATTTATTATTCATGTAAGCATATTACTGTACCCTTCAATCACCTTTTTTTTTTTTTTGGATGTTTCAAATGGGCAATTACTGTCTCTTTGTGTAAAGCTTTTAAATTTTTTAATTTAAATTAAAAGTTAATCTAATTTAGGAAAACTCTGCCAGCTGGAAAAGAACACAGATTTTTTTTCCCCTCCCTTTCCAAACAAAACATCAATTCAGAGAAGACTCTAATACGGCAGTATGCGCAGGCTTTTCTGAACTGGTGGTGTTAGGGAGGAGGGCTAATTAGTAATGGCTGCTTCGAAATGCTGGTAATCCATGTGTCAGGGTTAGTGATGATAATAGATCTGATTAGGTGGAATTAACTGATATTTAGAAGGATGGAGATTCTTTTGTTTATGAAATCTCCATTTTGGAAGTACATTACATAGCCGGCAAAGCTGCATCCATGAAATCAACTTAACATGGCTTTCCCTAGTACAATGCCCATGTATGAGTGGGGTCAGGTGGCAAGGAGGGCTTTTTGAGCATAAGAAGACCTTTGGTGTGTTAGGCTTCACGTAGGAGCATGCACACTAAGCAGAAGAGTTCAGAGGTCAGAATTCTGACGTGTGCTTCAGAGGGCGGGTCTCTTCCATGGACATTGAGCCATTTTCCTTCCAGGTCCTTCTGGGTCTCCACATCTCATCCCTGCTGAGTCCAAAGTCACTGGCCTTCCTTTTAAGAGAAAATGTCACAGACGAGATCGGGTGCGTTCAGGGTGCTATGAGCATATACAGGGAGAGGTAATTCCCCTCAGTCACAGTCATAGGGGAGGGGAATAAGGGGAAAATGGGAGGGAGGGAAGAATGGGAGGATACAAGAGATGGGATAACCATCGAGATATAACAAGAATAAATTAATTAAAAAAATAAATAAATAAAGAGAAAAAGTCGACAAACTGCTTTAAAAAAGAGAGAGAGAAGAAAAAAAACTCACTGTTTTCTTAAGTCCTCTCCTGCAAATTTGCATATTTAAACTTCCCTCTAAAAGGAACCCACTTTGAGTATTCCCCAGCACCATTAAATTTTAAGGAAGTCTGCTTAGAAATCACATTATTCAGTCCTACAGTTCCAACTGCCCAGCAGTATCATTAAATCCTCTAGAATGATTCCAGTTCCATAAAAATTGGGGGTCCCTTTACTTTGTTTCCATATTCAAATGGAAATCTTTTTGCAAGTTAGTAATTAAAGTATTTAACCTCTCTCTCCCTTCATTTATTAGAAAACTCTTTTTTCTTTATTTTTTCAATTACGAAAAACTGCTAAAGCCAATCAAGCATTTATTTTGATAAACCGCTTCTAACAGTCTCAGCTAAATTCTGCAAATACAGGAGGGGGGAAACTCCCAGCAAAATAATCACCCTGAGCAGCTTTTGCAGAGACCTTACGCTCAACCTGTTCAGAGATAATTATGCCAAGCTTTTAGTATGGGGCAAAGGAAAACATAAAATTAAGGCATGAAAGAAAGTCTACCTATTTTGAGAAAATACTGGGATAATTGGTACTCTTTTTATTACCACTTTATTATAGAAAGTTATTGTCTTGCCTTGAAATATAGGTTTACAGCAGTGAAATAGTACTATGTGGGGCTGGGAGAAATTCTGTTAGATGGATTGATTTAAAATGTAATAAAAATAGCAAATTGCTAAACAGTGAATTGCTAAATAGCCAAATTAGAGTTCATTATTTAAATGACTCTTCTTTTTAATCATATGATGTTCAAAATTGCTTTGTTTCTGACAAGTACATTAGAAGGACCTGCTTTGTTCTCCCATCTTGTTTTCCTCCCCTTTCAGAGTAGCCTCTGGTTTGGAGCTGCAGGGCCAGGAGCTTTCTTTAAGACCTGACATCAACAGGAACAGTCCCATTGCATACTCTGTGCTGGGAGGAGGCAGAAGACAGATTCCCTGAGCTACGAATGGTGCTGATATGAAATGTGACCCTGATAATGGTTATTCAGTGCTCTCGAAACCCACCTCTTTTACAGACTTTGTCCTTTTATATGTGAAGGTGACACTGAAGAGTGTGCCTGCCCAGAGAGGTGCAATCTGTCTCTATTTGTGTGTCACCAGGGACATATCTTGGCCTAGCAGGGCCCAAGTCTCACACCACATGGGGGCCTTGTTTTAAGGACAGTGGTTTACAGTTAACATTTATCCTTGACCCTTCAGCTCCCCTAAACCCCTGAAAGATCTGTCTCTGCTGATTTTGTACCATATGGAGTATTATTGAGAATGGATGGTGGGAGGCCTCACTTGGTCGGATTTAGTTGATTCCAGTGCTAAAAATGTATGTCTAGGAGATGACTAATTTAACTTGTAGATATTTTGTCAAAAACCTACTTCCTTAGAACTGGTGTTACTATTGAGGACTTGGAAGTGAAGTTACCAAATATGCATGGCTCAGTCTCCAGAGTCCTCGTCTCTATAGCTTGATTATAGACAGTACTTATCCGTGCAGCTGGCAACTCAGAACAAACACTGAAGTGCATCAAACTCATCTTCAAGTGTCACGCTCAAGGAGCTGTAGAGGAAAGAGAGGCCAGGGTTCATTAGAAGTGATGGAATCTTTAAAAACCCCAGTACTGGTAATAAAAATGAAGATGGGCAAATAGTGGGGAAGTCTTTAGTTTCTGCATGGCAATCAAAAATTACCAGTAAAAGGAGATGCCATTGGTGTGCTCACGTCACTTTCTAGTGTCAGGGGCCCTTCGGAGGTAACTTAGTATGCTCTGCAGCTAGGAGACCTGTATGCTGAAGCTTCTTACGTCTGCTGGGATTGCTTCTGGAACACTTTCGTTTCTAGAGAACCTTCGGCAAGCTCTCCTGGCTCATTGGTCTTCTCATATTCTCAGCTCCTCACTGACTAGGACGTTCAGTTTAGCTAGGTTTGTGGTGTGCAGGAGCTCTCCTCTGTTGAGGTTATGCCTTGAGTGAGCACAGACTCACAGAGTGACTTTACGGTATACTAGTATGTCACAGGTGACGGAAATAGCCTCTTAGGTTTTCATGGCTGCTATGATTGGTAAATCCTCATACCGGTAACTGTTCTTGCTTCTCACAAATCCCAGAGCTAAGCAGACCTTGATGCGGTAACTCATATGTTATGGAAGAAATGGCAGATTAGGGGGCTTGCTCCAGATTATGTATTGAAGTGGTACAGAAGTTTCTGAATCCTGAGGTATTGACCTAGAGGTGTGTTCTTTTTCTCCTTTTGTTTTTGTTTGGTTCAGTGGGGGACAGAATCTAGGGTCCTGTCTCTACTGTTCATGACCTCTATCACTGAGCCACATCCTCAGCCAACATGGAGATTTTTAGAAAACTTTCCCGCAAAGCTTTCAATTAATTAGCGGAGAGAAAAAAAAATGTAAGAATGAGTAAGTGCATGCAACTACACGTGGTTATATCTATTTCCCTAGTAATTATAATGTATAAAGGCAGGAAGGGCGTGCCAGAGTAAAGTACAGAGCGAAGGGATGTGCATAGAAAAAGTACCACCGATATGGATTGGTCATAATCTATATATGATTGCTGAGCCACTTGGAGACGATGAGGTACTGTTGAATCTTCATATGAACTGACGTGTGCTTTTCTGAGCCATATTTCTACAAGAAGACAGAGCCACGAGGGGTAAAGCTTTCAGTGATTTTAGACACATGACTTCCCTGTGCGCGAACAAGAGGCAGTGGGTGAGAATGTACTAGTGGAAATTGTTTGTTATCCTCAAATGCTAGATCTTCACACACCTTGCTGTTCCGTTCTTCTCATCAAGTTGTCTTCATCACCAGAAACTCTGAAAGACCTCTTCCCGGTTAGCGTTTTCTCTAGAGTATATGCTGGCATGCGTGCGCACACCCACACACCGCCAATATACTTGTCTCTGTGGTAACCCAGTCAGTCTCTGAACTCTGGATCCTTTGTTTCTCGTGCAGTCGGCTATGATCTTCAGCTAGAGCTTCTGGACTCTTCTGAGTTCTCGCAGTGACCGTGTTGCCACAAGCTCTTCCTCTTAAAAACCTTGTTAAACCGTATTGCAGAGGCTGGCCCCGGTCCGCCTCTGCTTTCTCTTCTTCAAGTGGAACTATTCGGTGATCCTGTTACTCATGAATCTGTACCTTCAACGGGATGTTGCAGGTTTCAAACTACTTTTTTTTGGGGGGGGGGGGGGGGGGGGGAGGGGGGGGGGGGGTCAGGCAGAGAATTCTGCTTTCCAGATATTGGCATGGTAAAATAATTTCAATTTATTCTGTTTCAAAAGAGCACAATGTAGTCATTCAACTAACTCTGTGCTTAAAATTCTTGTCAGCAGCCGATCAGGTGCTCATTTGTTTCTTATGAGAAAAGAAGAAACAGAGCCTTTCTCATGCTGAAGAATCTGTTTCAGAACATTAAAATCTAGCTTGGAAGGGCAGACACCAAAGTCCATAACTGTGGTGGTCTGATAGTCATGGCCAGTGCCGCTCTTCCCCTGCTTTCCCTATGTGTTCTCCCTGTCTCCACATCTCCTGCAGACACAGGATAGCATATAAAGGTCACACGTTTGGGGCCTGGGAAGGTGGCTTAGTTAGAAGAGTGAGAATCTGACCTCAGATCCCCACTGTCCTCACAAAGCCAGGCACACTGGCCCCAGTTGTAATTCCAGTGCCTGGGAAGCAGAGATAGGAGCACCTAGAGGCCTCGCCAGCCAGCCAGTCCAATCAAATGGTGAGCACCAGGTTCATTCGAGAGAGCCTATCTCAAAATAAGTAAGGTTGAGCGTGACTGGGTAACACACTTTATTAAAGCTCATGGACTCATTGCACTCATGGAAACACACACACACATACACACACACACACACACACACACCCTGAAAAATATAAAAACATGTTCTTAAGTACAGAGCATCTTACCCCACAGCATTGAAAGTGCAGCATAAATAAAGTAATTTTATGTCGATAATGGAGTACAAATAGCTCATTCACTTTATAAAAGTTGGGCATACACTCTTGAGTATCAACCTTCCTCAGTTTCCCAAGTTATCTGATTTACTAAAAAAGAAGTATATGCATAAATTTAGAAATAGCTATTCTATTCAGCAATACATGAGGATTCCATTAACATTCTTTCTTAAACTAATATAAAACTTTAATTGAATCTTAAGTTTCTCTCTGAATGGCATTTTCTTAAGGCTCTGTTCTTGGGGAGGTTGTATCACTAGAAAGTAGATGTGAATTTTAGTTTCATTATTTTTAATCATATTAGAAACACATTATAAATGTAAAACACAAAGAAAATACATTTCGTGTGAACACTTAGTTTCTCCAGTACCTAATGCTCAAAATTTGAAAGGCAGTGATCAAAAATTACAATATCTTATTTGGCTTGTCAAGTTCTGATTTTATAATTACAGTTTTCCAGTAGAGTTGTGTACTATGTGGCTCCAAACAAGAACTGTTGGGTTGCCACTTTCTCAGGAGAATCACCATGATGTGGCATAACGATTTCCAGGGCTTTTAAAAATACATCTTAATTCCATAAAGCCAAAAATATCTGAAAAAGCCATTTATTTCTCCATAACCTCACTGTCCTAACTGCTAACAGTTTTTGGTCTATGCTTCCTAAGGTTTGCATGCACACACAGTGTTTTCATTTAGAAAATTCCATTGTATAGCTATTGCCAGGTTCTGTGTAGCTGTGTTTTTCCCCATTTATTCCCACAGGGTTTTTAGTGGCAAGTTTAGGTACATTTCTTCCTGGAGGCAAGAAGTGGGCTCTGCTTTCCCCAGGGTGCCTGTGGAACTATGGCTTTGTCAACATCTGACTACCACAGAGACTAGAAACAAATCAAATTTCCATCCTGTGTGTTTTGCTTCTTCTTGGATAAATAAAAAAATTGTTTTCTAACATTGACACTCTCCATGTGAAAACACATCTTCCACAAGTTTGTAAGTGACAGAAAGGTGGACAGTGGCATCCAACAGACAGGAGAATTTGTCATTTTCAAGGCTTAGCTTTCCAGTCCAGGCCACAGAGGTGCTGTTTGCTTGACCATCTAGATTGCTGTATCAGTGGATTATTAGTATCAGTGCAGTATCAGGAAGGGACTCCTGTTCCTCTGAGTTTGGAAAGCGGGGCCCTGGACATCTGACCACATTGTTAGGCATCAGGCATCTCTGTTTTTTACATAGAGTAGTACTGGGCCAGGGGTATGGGCTGGGGCTGAGTGTGGAGGAAAGAAGAGGTGATGAGTACAGGCTGTCTAAGCTGCTGTTCTTTTTTCTGTAGCTAACTATCCTCCTGCACTATCATTGTCTTTCAACACTTCATGGACCGCTATCAGGAAGGGCTCTTAGAGAACCCGCCAGGGCAGACAGATAGAGCAGCTATAACATCAGTCCCTACCAGAATCCCCATACAATGGGATAATGAACAGATCAGCTCCCTTTTATAAAACTTGAAAATGAGCCTCCAGGAGTTAAATAAGCTGCTGACCGTTCTGCAGCTAGGAAGAGAGCAGCAGCATTCAAAAGGCAGACTTTGTCCTTACCAAAGTTCAAACCTCAGGGGTAAGGCCACCAGCGCTGCACAGTGAGCAGGAATGGAGCGCCCTTTTTCATTGTGCCCCGCTTCTTTGTCTCTTCCAAAGAAGGTGAGAGGAGGGAACAAGTGCCAATGAAGTTGAAGAGATCGGAGGGAAGGGTAAGGCAGTTGCCAATAATATTCATCAAGCATGGGTAGTTTGTTGATACAATGTTTTAGCCTTATATATGTGGTCTTCCATTAAAATCCTCTCTTGCATGTGACATCTCGGAAGTATTTCCCTTAATGAAGGAGAAATATAAGCTCAGAGTCACGAGGATTCAAAGCCCACATTAACAGTTGACCTCTGTGTCCTCTTCCTTCTCCCAGTGCTCGGTGATACCTTCCTGACTTCCTTCTGTGAGGACCATGGTGTCCTCACTCTAGAGAACCCCATCTTCATTCTCGAGGTTCATCTCTGAGAAGTGTGGGTATGGCATCCTGCTCTGCTGGTCATCCTGGTGTTTTGGGTATTACCAGAAGCAGAGCTAGAGTGAATCAGCTGTGCATAGGACGGAGCAAAAGGGGTCCTAGAATGATCAAGCCTGGCTTTCCTCTATGGTTGGTGCAATATAGCCTGTTACTTAATAAGCAAGTCAGTGGACGTGGCAAACACATGCGTGGAGAGACAATCCAGTGACATGGCACTGGTTATTAACCAAAAACTTATGAGATACTCTTTGGTTTCTTTTTTAAGCGTCACTGTTTAAGACTTTTAGGCTCTGTACATATATAAACACCGTTTTCTTATTCTCAGCTGAACGGACCCAGATTTCGATATGTTAGTATTCTGATGTCCAAAAACTACCTTCTTGTCAGTCTCAAAATGACGTGTTCCCTGGCTTGGATGATGGTCTTTTTTTAAGGGAGATTTTCCCTGTTCAAAGCTTCCAGTCAGTTTGGGGGAGACAGACATGTAAATGGTGAAGTTCAAGGGCACAATAGACACTTAAGTAGGATCCTAAAGCTGGATACTGGTTCCCTCTCTTAACTTGAAATCTTGGGGATTCTCTTGATCCTCTCTATCTAGTTTCTTATTTCTAAAATGGGGATAATAATATTATCTCACAGCTCATTCATAGGGCTACGTAGCAGCTTTTAAATGCTCGTGGTGTATCTCTGTCTCTCTCTCTGTCTCTCTCTCTCTGTCTCTTTCTCTCTCTGTCTCTCTCTGTCTCTCTGTCTCTCTCTGTCTCTCTCTCTCTCTGTCTCCCTTCCTCTAGCACTTTAGAGATCCACAGTTAATTACTGAATCTTCCCAAAGTACTTGGGAAGTATGAAAAGAGAGGCAATTAAATACCTGGAAGGTTTGAATACTATTTCATCAGTAGGTGACTTTAAAATTGGGCCTTAAAGGATGAGTAGGACAGTGTGTCTTTTATTGGGCTTATTCATTAATGAGACATTTATTAAGAGCTTAAGATGTGCTAAGCATTATGCTGGAATGGGCAGAGATGGGTTGACATTCAGTTTCTTGTAATCAGTTGTATATGTGTTAATACAACAGACATGTGAAAAAATATCAATTCCTTTATGGACTGGTGAGAACTTCCATTGCTACAGCCATATAAATGAGTGCTGCTTTGAACAGCGTATTTTTTTTGGTCACACAAGTAACAGGATGTTTTATGTGCTCTTTAATGGCAGTTGCAGACACTGAGAAATCAATTATGGCTTTCTTAGGCATGGTGATACTTAGCTGAGAGTCGAGTATGAGGGCGCCACCACTGAGGAAGGTAGATAGAAGGAAGAATAAAGCTTGTTTCACGGGAGCTGAAGATGTAGAGAACGTCAGTAGCCAAGAGGCTCTGGCCATCCTAAAATTCTCTGTGGCAGGAGTGTTGCTGAAGAACAGATCATGTAAAATATTTGAAGTGGAAAATGCTTGTGGTCAGAAGGGAAAAAATGAAACCTTATTTTAAGGTTAAGGAGAAATGACACTTGAGGAAGTTGAAGTCTCAGCTATAGGAATATGTATCTAAACATGGTAAGAGGAGCCTGGTAGCAAGGACAAAGGACTAGCCTATTAGACAGGAAAGCAGGGAGCTGCCTTGGGTAGAAAAGCTATAGGGGAGAGTCAGGGGCACATATACCCTGACATTGTCTTCATTTGCTGAAGTAATAGAACCATAGGACTCAGCCCTGACACGGGATGGCTAACGTTTTCACACTTTGTGTATAGTTAATGTCTGTAAAAACTTTCTAAATGGTTTTGCTTCACTGGACTTCAATTTGTAAGGACAGGGATTTAATTGGTACTTGTTAACTCTCAAGTTACCAAGTAGAACAGTTTTGATAGTAAAATCTTTTTAAATTAAACTTTATTATTCAGATTACATCCCGATTGTTATTCCCTCACTTGTATCTTCCGGTTCCCCCCTCCCTCCATTCACCCTATTCCCCTATCCTAGACCTGTGACAGAAGGGGACCTCCTCTCTCACCATATGACCACAGCCTCTCAGGGCTTATAAGAAGCTGGCCATTTTTTCACCTACTCTCATCTACTCTGTATTGCCTCTTTTCCACAGATTGGATTCAATAGTGTAAGAGATGTGGGTTAATGTTAATTAGGGTTCTTTACAGCAGGGTCTTTAAAGTTTCTAGAATGCTAATATTGATTCTGAATTGTGAATGGGAGATTGCGCTATATAGGAGCTCCCCCAATTGATTTAATTCTATACTCCATTTCATAGAAAATGTTCATGTGAGTACTCCCTATACATTGCAAACAAACAAACAAGCAAACACCAAAGCAACAAGAACTTCAAGACAAAAATCAAAGCCCTATCCATTTCAAGTTAGCACAAGAACTGTGTTGAGTGGCTGTTTTCTCTAGAAAACATGCATGCTGCCTGGAAATGATGCATAGCTCTCCAACCTTAGGAGTGAAAAGAGAAATAATCATTAACCCTTGGGATACCAAATGTTTTCAGAAATAGAGCACTAAGCTAAGTCTCAGAATGTATGAGGCAAAGAGCCACTGGGCCCTTCAGATCTGCCCTTTAACTAGAGAAAACCTTCATAGAAAGCTCCCACAAGAATGACGGGAAGAAAGGTTCTGGGACACCTGTATGCTATCTAAGGTTCCAGAAGAGTATGTGGCATTTAGTTAAGGTGGCATATAAACCATCCTGCTTGGCAGTATCACCTACCATTCCTTGCTTATCAGTTTGCATCCAGCCAGCTGTGTCATTTACAAAAGAAGATATACTTCTCCTACAATATTCCTATAGAATAAATATTCTATATTTATTTCCATTCTCATGTTATCTTTTGTCACCGACCTTGTTATTTCATGTCTCCTGTTTGCACCTGGGGGTTATTATTTATTTTTGACATGGTTGGTCCCTCAAAAGATTGTTCATTAAGTCAAAGGGGAGGTGTTCCTTGACAACTAATGTTTTGTAATACTTCATGAATTGTTGTGTACATTTTCATTTGTTGCGCTTTATTCTACTTATTGGCCTGTATTTTATTGAGCAACTACTCTTCTATATGCTTGGCTAGGTGCTGAAGAAATGGGGGAGAATGGGACACACAGTGTGCTCCTTTTTCACACTTTCTTCCTTCTTGCTTTTTGTAGCTCTGCCTCAGGATTTAATCCTTTGCCTTTCTGCTCTTTTTAGCTGCCTAATGCATCCATAGAGACAGATAGGCCAATGCATACATGTGTTTACTAGTATACTCACATGTGCTCACATACACTGGCATACTTGGTTAGACAATGAGCTTATAGCAGTAATGGAATAAGTCAGATGCTGAAACAAGTTGGTGGGATTTGCTTTCACTTGGAAACAAGAGGTGCTGGCTCTGGTGGGTATGATCCATTAACATAGCTTTGGTATTGTGAACAACCATCTTAACTAAAAGGGGGTCATGGAGAGAGGCTGCAAGCATATTAAAACAAGGATGGGGCATATGGCTGTCTCCTTGTAGGACTGTGGCTCTAGCAAGGACCACCTGTGTCTGCTGCATTTATGCTCAGGCTCAGCAGAAGGCTCCACATTCAAATGCCTTCCTTCCTGTTTTGTGGAGATTCTTAGATAGCATTTTTTGTCTCCCCCAATCTCTCCGGCAAAAGGTCGTAGGTTTCATTTGATTACCTCTTGGTTCCCTGTTAAACTAGGATGGGTCACCTTGCTTCACATAGCTATTTAGAATTTGCTCATTTGTTTTTTTTTTTTTTTTTTTTCCTTCTTCTTCTTCTTCTTAGCTTGTCCAGCGTTGAAAGTTAATGCTTTCTCCTTCTATTTTCACAGACTAGATGTCAGAGGACACAACATTAATAGGAGTCTGTCTCCTCTATTACCTTTCAGGAATAGGCTTTCAGTGCCCTTTAGGAATTCCCATCTGCAGGGGAAAGTGAGCTACAGTAAATGGACAGAAGTTTTTCTATTTCTTTTCCTAATTGTTTCATTGCTTTAAATTTGGACTGTTTCATTTAATTAACAAGATGTTATTAACCTCATTGCCATGAGTAAAAATAGACTATATTTCAACATGTGAAGTGCATGTGGTTTCTTGGAGCAAAGTACATTTGATACCACGTTGCTGCATATTGTTGAGTGAAACACTTCTCACCCTTTCACTCCAAAACATAGCCAAAAATGATCGCATGAAGATTAGCAATATCTTCTACAAGTGTATCTGCTTGCTTCTCTGGATGCTTCTAGAAAAACCAGTTTTGTGTTTGCTCCTCCAGGGTCAACATGTTTTATCTGAACAAGTAACTGACAATGCAGGATCGCTTTTACTTAAGCAATGTAAGAACAACAGAATGAATTCAGTTGACCCTGGCACCTAGGGATTTTATTTTTGTAGCTTCAGTAATAATGCAAAGTAGGACATATTATTTCTTCATTTATTTATATGTTTGTTGATGCAAGTTTTGAAGCGGGAAATTGGCTTACTTGCCCGAGTCGAGAAGACATGGGCATTGCAGTTGTTGTGGGGACCTTCGATGTTCCTGTGTCTTGAGGCTCAGCTGAAGCCCAGCAGTCTCTCTCCTTGCAGTGTGTGCTCAGTTACCAAGACAGTGCTCTTAGAATGGTGTTTTCCTAAGATGGAACAAAGCACATGTTTAAGATTGGGTTTGGCTGAGTGTTTAAGATTCTTAAAGCTGAGCTCACTTCTGGGTCGCTATTCACTGCAATCCTTTGAAGCAAATTTGAAAACATGCTGATTTGTCTCTTACTTGGAAAGAACATTTTGTTCCATATGGTAATTGCAAGTTCCTCTGGCTTTAGCAGTTGCATATATTTCTCTTTATTTTTATTCCACAAACTCCAGTTCGAGTTTTGCTTGTTTTTACTCTTAATTGAGTGGATTTTCTCCTCCATTCTTGAAAAGAAAGAGACAGTTGTTTGCCAGCTGTGAACTTTAGTTCAGGTAAATGAACTGTATGGAATTCAAATTGATGTGGCTGAATTAAACAGCCGCCTAGCTGCCCATTGACGCCCAAGGTTTGTCGTCTTTGGATGGATTAGTAGGGCCTTTGTATTCTAACACACTAAACTCTTAGTCTGAAGGTAGAGTTACATCAAATGGTGGAGTAAGAAAGCCTCCCAATTGTGAAGTAGAGGCGATAGGGTCAGATGGTGTCTTGGACTAAGTCAACTAGAAATAGTGAAAAATATGTATCAAAACTATCCCTTCCTTTTCACTCCTAAACATTTGCTAATTGTTGAACTGTGAAAAGAAAGGCAGAGTATTGGCAGGGTCCCTCCTCACCTTTTCTCTTCTTTCCCTTTCTTTTCCCTCCTTCTCTCATTCCATGGTTTTTTTTTTTTTAAAGTACATTGTATCCAGTTTTGAATTTGAGCAAAGACTTGTAAATAGCTTGTTCAGTAGTCACCTCTAGAACCACTATCAGTTTGAAAAAAAAAATAAAACTAATGTTAGCAATAAAGTATGATATTCTTTTTTTTTTTTTTTTCTGAGACAGGGTTTCTCTGTGTAATCTTGGCTGTCCTTGACTGGTTTTGTAGACCAGACTGGTCTTGAACTTACAGAGATCCTCTTGCCTCAGCCTCCTGAGTGCTGGGATTAAAGGTGTGTATAGCATATTCTTAATCCTGTGGCCAGTGGCCAATGATCCACCTCTTTGAAAAAAGTTTTTTTTTTAAATCCTCATGATCTTTACCTTAAACAAAATGAAAAACCACTATGAGGCCAAGTGTGGTGGCACATGCCAGCATTTGGGAGGCAGAGGCAGGCAGATTGCTGTGAGTTCTACTCCAGCCTGGTCTGCAAAGTGAGTCCAGGACAGCCAAGGCTAACACAGAGAAACTCTGTCTGGAAAAACAAAACAAACTAACAAAAAGCAAAACAAAACAACAACAACAACAACAACAGCAAAAACCCACTATGATACAAAATTTGCCCCACAGATTGTTGAGAAATATTGAGTTGGAAGTCCATTCCCAATATGACATAGGAAAATATTCTGCATTAGTCTAAACTGAGGTTACAATATAAAATTCAAAGATTGTGATAAGCCAAAAGCAACTCTTAATGTAACCTATTTCTGTGTCTTTGGATGATAAAGTTACCATGTTTGGAGTTCCTCGGTTGTGCAACACTGATTATATTGTGTTACCTTTTTAATGTAACAGAAGTAAATGCCTCTTAGATTTTCCAAATCAATTCAACCATCTTTTATTGTTATTGTTTTTATTTTTAACTTGCATACTGGGGGTAATGCCAATCATCTTCTCCAAACCAAGCAAGAAAGAATAGTACCACCACGGGGCTGCATGGGCACCTCTTGAGACACTTTTAATCTTATTTCTCTGGGCTAAATATTTCAGACTTTTAATATTTACTGTAATACTATCATATATACCTTTAGATTTCTCTTTACTGCTTAAGGACAGAATCTATATTCTTAAATATCTTTAAACATCAGCATATTACACCGTGGCTTTATTCCTTTGGTCTAGTTTGCATTTACCTAGTTTAAGAAAGCTTTTTAAAACTAGTTCCCCCCCAAGATGGTATTAGTTTTCATTCTTCCCCAGTTGCAAAGGTTTTTACTCATTCCCTTTTCTGTTGCTAGAATTTGCAGCTAGATTTTTATTTAATTTATTTCTGTAAATGTATAATTGTATTCCTATACTTATATATTATTGAATTTATATCCAAGACGTTTCTTTGGTTTTGAGTTCCAATTATGTTCATTGCTCTTAGCAACATCTCCAGTGTGATGTCATCTTTAAAATTAAGTATCATCTGATCTTTCTTTATTGAAGGCAGTTAGATGGAGTGTTTAAGAAATAACAGGCCTCATCCTCAGGGAACACTACAGTGGACTTCCCTGACATTGAATCATTGGAAACCGCTCTTTCATAGGCCCAATTTGGTCATCTGATTTATGTGTTTTGTATTTCAGGAGTAGCAGCAGTACAGACTTCCCAGGAAACAAAAAAGCACATTCATTTTAATGTTGAGACCGTCTAAAAATGGGGCTATCTTTAGATGCCAAATTGAAATTATTCGTATTTTAGACTTGCTTTTGCAGTAGTGAGAGATATTCTGGTTATACCGTGGCTTCAGAAAGCACTTCCTGCCTATTTCAAGTCTCAAGTGCAAGCTGTAACCCTGTACGATATTATGTGGGTTTGTGGCACTCCCAGGGGGACCTTGGGCCCATAAACCAGCGAATGGATTATATAATGCTGCATAAGTGCTGTATTTTTCATCTGACAGACATAATCTTGATCCTATATTTTTATGTTACCTAACTGCTTCAGAATACCACTGTTGAATCAACCCATCAAAATGGAAATTGCTTCTAAAACATGGAGCAATAAATATTGGTCAAGGCTTTGTGTAATTCAGTGACTCGATACTTGAATGCCAGCCGATTGAAATTGTCTGTTGATTTAAAAATAGGTTGATAATCTTCGTTTTATGATGCTATTTGAATTCTACCTTAGTGTTCATATGTTTACTTTTTAAAAATTAAAATAAACCCTGCCTGATTGGTTCAAGGCATGCCTGGCTATGAATCAAACATAAAAGCTGGCAGAGATACAATACTGACAACTTATATAGCATGGGAATTCAAGCTGTACATGGGTCAAGACACATTTGTGGTACCTATGGAATAAATCATGAAGTGATACATCACTGTGAAACTTCCTGTCTCCACTGCATTATGTTTGAGTGACTTGGTGTGTGGGCAACAGAGTCTCATTATTTAACTGTTTTGCTGGGCCACTTGGTTTCTCTGATTCTGTATACAAATAGTAATAATTTTGACTCCACTTATCCTTTCTTTGAAACAAGTGGATTTCCCCAGCATTTACTGTCGTGCCTTTTGAGTGGAAGTGAATTCCAGAGCTGCAAGGCTCCCTACCTGCTGGTTGGTCTGTTTGTCTACCTCTGAGGAAGAGGTGGGCAACTTTCCCTGTTAAGAACAGATTATCATTTCTTTGTGAGATGGCATTAGCCGGATCTTCTTTCCATTCTAATAAGATTGAGTTTACTGTTCTTTAGGCAGAGCCTGCACACGATTGTTCATGTATTTTAAATGCTCTTTGTTCTTTAAGGCACCTAAGAAGGGTCATCGTAGAGTCTTCCCTGTCTCAGGATGTTTTATTTCCTGATCTCCACTGTCACTTTTTTCTTCAGCTTAGCTGTAATATTGTTCAGCCCTCAATCTGATTACACTTTCATTTCATTTGCTTCTCTAGAACCTCGGACCTAGTTTTTGTGGATATCAGAGGGTACCTCATTAAGACTTCAGATCCTGGCTCTTTTGCATGGACTATCTCTTAGAAGCATGCGTAGCCAAGAAGACTGATTTTAGAGTGTGCCACTTTAGCAAGAGTTGGTGCCATATGCTTTTCATTTTTCATATTGTTTAAACATTAGTTTTGATGTTTTTCATTATTTTATTGATTTATTGTATATATGAATACATGCGGCACATGTGTGTGGAAGTCAAATGAACTTCCTCTTCTATTAGCTCTCTCCTATTATTGTGGTCCTGGGAATCAAGATCACTGGGCTGGGGAGCAAGCACCTGTACCTGCCACAACATCTTGCTGATTCTTTTTCTTTTCTATAGTGTTGTGTACTCAAATATTTCTGACAGATTTTAATATTAGAAGTCAGTGCAAAAAGGGCATCACACATCCTAAAGAATTTATGCAAACTGCACGTTATTTTTGGTGAACTGTAGTTTGTATATTTTTCAAGTTCACTATAGTCTTCCAAAGCATTTATATGCTAACTAGTAACATCATGTCATGGATGATAAATTTTACAAGAAATACTTATTGCCACTATTTTTAAATCATGTGTGTATGTTTTGTGTGCATGTATGAATGTGTGTGTGAGTGAGTGTGTGCATATGTATACATGTTTGAGTGTGTGTGCATATGTTTATGTGTATAAGTGTGTGTGTGTGTGTGTGAGTGTGTGTGCATATGTATCTGTGTGTGAATGAGTGTCTGTATGTGTGTGTGTGAGTGAGTGTGTGTGGTGGGGTGGGTACCCAGCTGTCCATGAGGGCAAGTAGCATTGGACCCCCCTGAACCAGACTTACAGGCAGGTGGAAGACCCAGTGGGTGTATTAGTAATATGTTCTTCCTGGCTTCAGATCTGTAAGGACTCTCCTCATTTAAATCTCCATGGCATTATTCATTTACCACTGTACTTTAAAAAATAGGATCACCACTAAAGTAGGTTATGTTAGAATAAAGATATAAATCTAAGTTTTTAGTCCTAGTTCATGTTATTCAGATAGCTATTTAAGAGTGGAACATGGCAAGGCTACTAATTGTTTTGGAGATTAGGTTCTCAATTCTTGAGTTTTTGCAGCATGGTTCTGTGGTATAAAGTCACTTGACCAATCTCCATCTCTGCGTTTTAGAGTAAAGTCTAGTACTTTGAAGAGGAAGTGATAAATTATTCTTCAGGGAGCAATGCAGTTTTCTAAGCTGTGTACGAGGCTTGAGGGTCAGGTGACCTAGCTCTGTTCAGAGAGGCAAAGGCATGTGTCAATTGACAGTGTTTTCTCCTCTAAGTTAGTGCTCAAAACCTCATGGTAGAGATTGCTGCTTCTCTCTGTATACCCACTGTGGAGCACGGTTCTTGTTCATCTTGCTAGGCAAGCCATCTCTGGTTGAAAATGGCTACCCACTCCTCCTTCAGCATCATCCCCAGGGGGAGAGAAGACAATGTGACGGAAACCCGGCAGTCTTGTGGTTTCAAATGCTACTCTGTTTCCTTCTTACTGAAAGCCTTCCAAATCTTCGTGCCACACATGTTTCTAAGCTTCTGTTGTCATTCTGGTGATACCATTATGAAATGTAAACTCAAGCAGTTGTTGATGATATTGCATTATAACAAACATTTCAAACTTCCTTCATATTGAGTGTACATTCAGACTTCCTACTTGGAAAGTAGCTTCTATCATTTCTCTCTCTCTCTCTCTCTCTCTCTCTCTCTCTCTCTCT
>OU015750.1:37701139-37728150 GCA_907169655.1 Acomys percivali | reverse complement strand
TGTGTGTGTGTGTGTGTGTGTGTGTGTGTGTGTGTGTGTGTGTGTGTTAGTCTGAAAGTGCTTGCAAAAACATGACAACGACTTAAAACACTCTGACAAACTAGATGGGATTCTGGAACAGAAAATTAACATGAGATTACACACACACACACACACACACACACACACACACACACACAGATTAAAGGAGAATGAAATAAATGCAATCTTTGGTTGACCATGATACATCATATTCCTCTGTGTGTGTTTGTGAACGTGTGTGTGTGCACGCACATGTGTGCCTGTGTGTGTGTGTGTGTGTGTGTGTGTGTGTGTGTAAGACAATAGAGAGAGACACAAAGGGAGAGACAGACTGTGTGTGTATAAGACAGTAGAGAGGCACAAAGGGAGAGACAGACACAGATACAGAAAAAGCTGTGTGTGTGTGTGTGTGTATGACAAAGAGACAGAGAGAGAGAGAGAGAGAGAGAGAGAGAGAGAGAGAGAGAGAGAGAGAGAGAGAGAGAGAGAGAGAGAGAGAGAGAGAGAGAGAGAGATACAGAAAGATAGAGAGACAGATGGGGGCAGGGTGTTGGGTGTGAAACAGACATACAGTGTTGAACTAAGATGTACGATGAAAATCGTTCAGGAAGCTGTGAGGTGTTCAGGCTTTGTGCTAGCTGGAACCTTTACAAAGTTTTCAGATTTAAAAAGTTGCAGACAGGGCATAGACTGCACCACTCCTCCCCGTTCCTCCCCTCACCAACAGATACCATGGCCTTCATCAGAAATTCTTTTTCTTATTTGGACTCCACATATACAGGAAAAGCATGTGGAAGAAGCAGACAAGGGGAAGGAAATCTGGAAAGATGAATAAGCCTAGATGAGTTAAGTTGATTTGGCCCAACACAGAGAAAAGTATGGGAAGGATGTTCTAAAAATTGCCTGCAATTTTATGATATGTTTTCCAGAATTGCTGTCTCTGAACAGAATAGAAAAAGGGGAAAGGACATAGTTTTTGTGTGTGTGTGTGTGTTGAACAGAACAAATGTAGACTATTTGTAATATCACAGGGTTTTTGAAGAGCTTGGGATCCCATGATAATTTCTGTGTCGGCGGTGATGTGCTGGTTAAGATAGAATTGTTCATATTTAGATTAAGATAGGATGCTTACCTATTTTCATGTCTTTCATCAAAATCCACAGAGACTCAAACAAGACTTTGGGACATTGGGATTTTTCTGTTTCACACAGTTCATTTTCAGGTCCACACAGAGAACAAGGCATGCCCTCTTACAAGTAGATAAGATTGGCAGAGCCGCACCAGCTTTGTGCACTCATTGCACATATTCTTTTTCATATTGTTTTGGCTTAAAGTAGAGCTTCGAGATCAGCAAGGCTGCCTCTGGTATAAACTGAGGTTATCACATAAGCAGAGAGGGTGACCCTATCGCTTGGACTCCATCTTTCCCTCCTCCCTTTACATAGAGTCTTCCTTGGTTATTTTGGTATGCTATAGGATAGTGCTGTTAAATATATTTTCTTATATTAATATTTTGATTGTGAAATCCTATTTGTGTTATTCCCCCATAAACTTTCCATTTCTGAATATCATCTAGCAAGGATTTGTCCTTTGAGCTTCAGGCTAAATGCCTTCAGAAAAATACGTCCAAATGATTCAAGTTAAAAACTGAGTTTGGCCTTCTTCCTGCAGAGCAGGCGTAGCCCAAGAGATGAATATTTTTCAGGTTTACAATATGAACTGAAATCATTTCCACATCTCTTGATGACTGATACAATGTGAGGCAACAATGCTTTACTTTAAAATATGTGCTCACTATCACTGTTCATTTGGTAAATGCATAAAACTGTGGGTCTTTAGTGGGGATGTGCTATACTCTTCACTGTGTGTGCATTTCTCCAGTCCCCAGGAGCATTCTGTTTTAAATTATATGAGGCATTGAGCTCAAGGCCTTGGGCACCCCTGGACATGGCCTACCACTGAACTACATCCCTGAAACTTTTCAGTCACCTTTAACAAAGGATCTCTGTGTAAACTCATCTTGAACCCTGTAAACACTGGCTTCGAACTTACGACGTCCTTCTTCTTAAGCCGTGAAATTACAGGCACCTGCAACTATTCCATGTTAGAATTTTTAAAAATAGGTTTCATTTTAGAGATAACTTGAAAAAGATCTTACATAAGAGCAGATGAAAGTTGATTTTATTACTAAGTTTTTCTAATTGGAAAAAAAATTCTTTAGTATGATCAGTTACTTTTATGTCATTTTTCTCCCGCTGAGTCTTTGATTCATGACCTATAGTCACCTCACAACAGCCACTCTGGAAAATGAGTTTATGCATTATTCAAGGTAAATTTTACATAAATATATTAACCAAAACAGAGAAGAAACATGTTTTTTCTACACTAACTTTTTGTTTTTATAAAATATATAAAAAATTTGTTTGAGGACTATATATTTGACCTAGAAAACATTTAATTTCATTAATTTTACATGCATGAGATATAAATATATATGGGTCCATAATGAAAAAAAAACAGAGAAGAATGGGGGAAAAGCCTATTATTATTTGTCCTCCTCTGAGTGATTTACCAAAGACTACAGACTCGAGTCTCTCATTGTTGAGTGGTGATTTAATTGCAAACTAGGATCAAAAATGGGGACAATTCAAAATTAACTAACAACTACATTACTAGTGGCTTTGATGAGTAATATGGATGCCACTTTTGTCTTGTATTGTATGTCCACCGATACCTTTTCACTTAGTGTAAAACACTGGCTCTTCCAACCTTCACATTTGCTGTACAGGCCCAAAATCTGCTGCCATTAACTCATTTTGGTTGAAGTCAGTCTTGTGTGAATGTTTTGAACATATCGAATGTTTTGAGCATATCGAATCTGAGCCCCTTGGATGCGAGGGTGAAACATGGCTGTCTTTGCTTCAAGACTTAGAGAAACAAATGAGAAAGTTATCTTGGTGTGAATATCACACACCCTTCTTAAAGGTAGTGGTGATTTTATGTTGTTAAGAATAGTTGCTGATATAGATTAGGATGAAAAAGAAACAAAAGCTCTCAAGCACAAGAACCTAGTAGGAACAAAAGGCAGGTGCTGAGCCTGTGCTTGTGAGGATGCTAAGGTCAGTAGGCTCCAGGCGGAGTCCTAGACAATGATTCTGAAGCCGTTGTAAACATCAGTATCTCCAGAAAGATTGGTTAAAGTCCACACTTCCAGGCTCTACCATAGCCTTTCTGGCTCAGTAGGTCCTGGATTGTGGATGTGTAACCATGGCCCCGTGGCTCTATAGCTGCTGATCCAGGGAGATACTCTTGGAGAATCACTAGCTCTAAGGCTATAGTTCCTGGGGTGCATGAGTCACCTTCATAGCTCTTTTCTGTTGTGAGGAACCAGTCTTACAGATCTGATTCAACAAGAACAAATGTAAGAATGTTCTCTTCCTTCAAACTCAGCAACCAGAAACAAACAAAAAAACAAACAAACAAACAAACAACAACAACAAATGGGAAACAATGAGAAGGAAGCATCTCTTTTTCATATTACCTTAGATCAGAGGTTTTCAACATGTGGGCCATGACCCCTTTGGGGTTTGCATATCAGTCGCAAATTTACATTATAATCCACAACTTTAACAAAATTATAGTTATGAAATGGCAATGGAATAATTTTATGGTTGCTGGTCACCACAATGTGAGAAATAGTATTCAAGGGACTGAGCGTTAGGAAGGTGGAGAACAACTGCCCTAGAGCTTTCGTTCTGGAGGAAGATACTGTACTTACCCAAATGGCACATTGGAAAACAAAACAAAGCAAAGCAAAGCAAAACCATCAATGCCTTGAGAGTCAATAATCTTCTAAGCTTTAAGCTAAAAGCCTTTTATAAATAAAGTCTTCAAGGTGATCATGTAGTCCGCTCATTCCTGGAGGGTCATGTGCAGAAGTTATTGAAGATTCATCAGGATTACAGGATTCTAACCAAAGACTCAGGTTATCCACCTGTCTTTCCGTGAGCTGACTCTGATTTTCAGGAAGCCCTTTAAATACCGTATGCTTCACCTTTCCTGTAGGAGAGATTCATATTTCATCTTCTTTATTTCTTTATTGTTATAAATGCTGTAAAGAGTAACTACACTTGGGTTTATGCTGCTCTTTAGAAGAAAGGGGACTGAAGAAATCTGAAGAACCACATGGTCATTTCTGATATTAAATTACCTGTAGGATTCCTCATTTTTACCTCAAGGTCTGCCTACATAAACAGTTAACTATTGCCCAACTTTACGGACTTATATTTGACAGTTTTCACCAGAGCCTCCTAGCCCTTTCTGTCTCAAAACACAACAGTTGCCCACATCAGTCTATGTTTAGGGCAAACTTGACAGTTTTGTTTCAGTGTGCCTTCTGGACAGCAGGCACATGAGTGACAATGCAAAAACTAAGAACAGCTTTAGGGCAGATTTATGTTTGCCCCAGTGCTTTTCTTTTGAAATTCTGGAGAGTGTGAATTCCAAAAATGTATTTTCAGGATGCCACAAATAACAGAAAAGCCATTCAATGCAGTGGTAGTTTAGCAGCAAGTCTTTTTCTTCAAATTTTCATTTCTGCACAGGTCTGCACCAAATGGGGTCCTAGAGCTGAGAGGAGAATTGGACACAGCCATCCCTAACCGAAAAACAGTCTGCAATTGATAACCACTTGCAAATGAAAATTTAGTTTTCTCCAACAGAGTGTCACTGTGGAAACAAACCACTCTTACTTGTAGGCCCTGCTCAGCCATAGGTGGCCAACACAAAATGAACTCAAGGACACATCTTTGGATGCTTTTTGTTGTTGTTGTTTTGGATTTTGGTTGTTTTATCTTTTTCTTTTTTCTTTTTGTCACCTTATAGGTCCTTAGGTCCTTTGCGTATATATTTTGGATTCCAGTTTTTGTTTGTTTGTTTTTATGGAATTGCTGAACGTATAAATGTGTGTGTCTCTTTATCTATATGTGTTTTTCGTGCTTTTTGTGGCTCTTTGATTTGTCTGTCTTTGTTTTATTTTGTGTATGTTTTTTGCTTTTGTTTTTCTTTTCATTTTTTATTTTTTAATATATATATTTATTTTATTACATATACATATATACACACACACAATAAATTACCTATAGTAAGAAGAACCATGACACAATCAGGAATTATATATATGTTATATTCTTAGTATTAGATGCCTGCTCTTTTTCTGATGAGAGATAGAAAGAGTTTGGATCCAGACAGGAGGGGTTTGAGGAGAATCTGGGAGCAGTTATGGCAGTGTAAACCATAATTTGAATATAATGTATGCATAAAAATATGCTTTCAGAAAAATAAATAAAAATTCAGGTCATCAGAATTGGCAGAAAAAATTTCACTTCTTTTATGTAAAATATAAATGAAGGAAATAAATATATTAGTTGAGCAAAAGCAGCAATATTGAAAGCTCCTCCATCCCCACCAGACTACTGGAGAAGCTGAACTTTCGAGTCATCTGTCTTTTAGGGCACTCAATTAAGTGCACAATATAAGGAAAGAGTGGTGAGTGTTGAGAGGGAAGTGAGAAAGCCAGGGACCTGGTTTTGTGCTTAATGGCTGCATTCATCTATTCATTCTGTAATTATCTTAAATACTTCTTTGTGCCACTGGATAATAATGATAAGAACTTTATTCATACTCTATCTAAGTGTATTAAATGTTACCTGTGCAGTAGACATGATGTGATCATATGAGAGGTTGTACTATAGCTAAGTAGTCAACCCGTTGAAAAAGCAAATACTTGAATGGATGTGTAAAGTTTCTCTGGTTGGGGTTCCATGCCATGACTAGGAAAGTGTTGCGAGTATTACAAGAACAAGTGATTCATACTCAAATCAGAGTTTACTAGACTCCAAACTCTGAGGCCTTTAACCAATGTGCAGTTATTGCCCTCAGCACTGCACACTGTGCACGGCCATGACGCTGCAGTAAACGGAACACGTGTCACTCCTGTTCCTTATGTTTCGATCTCCTCTTTGTAAGTTGGCATAAGCTGTGACACACTGTGGCATTCTTACTAGATCTTTCATAAATCCAAGGCAATTAAAAGACGGCTTTAATGAAAGTAGTGCATGTAATTAATTGAGTGGTCTTTATATCTTTACTCCCTGGGAAATGCATAGTTGCTCTGGACCATTTGCTGAATTGAACTCAAGCACTGAAATCTGAAGATAGAGAACCATCTAGGACACACTTGCTCCTTGTCAAGAACAGGATCAACTGTCACAGCCAACTTTCCACAGGATCCACAGGAGTGGAGCTTGTCCTTTGAGCTTTCTTCATTCAGAGGCCCTGAGTCTTACCACACATTCCTTTTATTTGAAGATATCCTTAAGTGAACCAACCTTTCTTTTCATTTGCACATACAGATTGGTCTCCATAATTATGAAATATTAATTAGCTGCCTACAGCATCTTTCCTGATTAAAATTATTTTTATTTTAAAAGCCGTTATCTGTCATGAGCTGCTTATTTTAAAAAAAATCATTAGTGTGTGTGCACACGTTTTTGCAGACGGGCCCGTGCACGTGTGTGTGTGTGTGTGTGTGTGTGTGTGTGTGTGTGTGTGTGTGTGGTGGTTGGAAGATAGTTTGCAGGAATCTGTTTCCCTCCACCAGGTGGGTCCTGGGGATTGAACTACAGTTATCAAGCTTGTTGGCAAATGCCTTTGCCTGCTGATCCATTTTAGCCCATCTTTGGGCTAAATCACTGCACATTCATGTTTTCTAATCAGCATTTCTAGCCAGATTGTATTTGCATTCAAACCACATCAATATATGGTTATAATGTAATGTACAATAAAGAAAATACAATTAATGTATAAAATGTAAAGAAATATTTAAAAATATAAAGAGATGGCAATTTAAATAATTTAAAGTAAAATTAAGAAATCTCCTTCAAATTGGTTTATAAAATAAGTTACAGCTTCCCAAAATATGTGAGCCATGCATGATATTTTTAAGTGAGTGCCCTAAAACATAAAGGACTACATGTATTAATTGGGGAGTAAATAGAATTTCAGGTTTTTTTTTTTTTTTACAGATTTTTATTCAGAGTACTCCATTCTAAAAACTGCCTTGACCCCATATTTTAGCATGATATACTTACTGAAAGCTGTAAATAGACCATAATACATGCAAAAGTTTTGTAAAACATCTTTGGAAATAACTCAAAGATGCCCCAAATGAAACCAACCACTAGGATGTCATCATGGCTGCATCACAGTCGCTTGCAGTAGCATCAGTTATCTATTTGTCAGAGATATTGCTAATTCTCATTATGACTAAAGAACGAGGATGAAGAAAAGAGAAAGGGACGTGCTTTGCCCTGGGAACTAATACAATAGATCTTCAGGGACTTCAAAGCAGAACAATTATCTCAGCCACAGGGACGATCTGGCGTCCCTTTGTTAGCCATTTATGACACATGTGTAAGGCACTGACATTAATTTGGACTTAGTATTACTAGGCTTGCCATGTTTCCAGGATATTTCTGTCTCAATAATATATTGATTGTATTATTGTAATGAGTTGGCTGGTGACTCACAGAGTTGCAAAGAAGCTGTACTAAATTTATCTGAGGGAGCAATATTAGAAACTTCAGAGTTAATCTAAGCATGTTTCATACCCTTTTTATGTCAATTCTTACCTACATAGTTAATTGATAACTGTTCATGTTCTTCAGTGTGAATCAGAAGTAGAGACTTATTCTCTGAGGTAATATGGTAGTTAACACATTTATGAGTGTCTGAAATATATAACAATCCTTCCAAGTGTGGTAAACTTAGGTAGCTGGATTCTGATTTGGGGCTATTTTGTGGAAAATGATTGTGGGTGATCAGTTTTAAACTACTTGGCCAATGTTGGCAGTTCCTGTTCAGTTAATAAGGTGCTCTCTCACCACGGATGGTTCTTATCCATGAGGTAAACAGAACACAGTCCATCTCAAGATGCCTTTACCCTGTGAATGCTTGAGATCACAGTATACCTGCTTGCCACTTAATGCTTGTTTGGGAAGTGTTTTATTGGCCAAAGGTTTTTGTTTTGTTGTAGTTTTTTTTTCCTGTTTGTTTGTTTTTAATCCGTCCATTTGGCATGTTGCACATCATGGAATACCGCCTCCTGTCCTTCAGGGAGCCTCAAGTAGATGGAATCTCCAGCGTTTGTCAAGGGGACAGTCTACTATGGAGGCTGATTCTTTTGTCTCTGTGCTCCTTCCTCTCTGCTTGTCTCCTATCTGTAACCCCCACCCACGGGGCTTCACACTGGATATCTGCAGTGGCGGAGGTGCAGAGAAATGGACAGCGGCTAGCTGCTGTGTCTGGAGCCCTCACATGGACTGCGTGCGTTACATCCGAAGTAATCACAAGCTGATGTCCTGTCTTGTAAAACTCCTTCCATCAGGAAAGATGATGTGAATCATCATATTCTATAGCCATCCTCATGCCAGGCTGATCTTGATGTTATGGTTGGTTAAGTATTATTGATGGACTAATCATGTTCCTAAAATAACCCAATTACATCCATTAAAAAGGATCCCTGAAAGATAAACAGACCATCTTATCAAAAAGGCCTGTGCAAAAAGCTAGAATTGGTCACTGTTTGCAAAATTTGTTTTACTGCATTGTGCACACATATGTTTTGCAAATATATCAGACTGCATGTTTACTGGAATTGGGGGAAAGTAATAAGTAACTGAAATTACTTAATGTATAATAAACTCTTATGGACAAATTTTAACAATAGACACATTTTTATCAATAAGCTAAATAACAATGACAGACATGAGACATATAAAGCAATTAAAATTGAATATGAGGTGATTTAAATACAAATGGGCAGGCCTAGCCACTGTGGCTTGTGCAGCCAGCACTCAGTGTGATTTCTTGGTGACAACTCTGTATTAGCAACTGAGTAATTATTTTTAACTTTTAGCATTTGTTTCTATGTTTGCTAACCTTCTTGTTTTTTTTTTTTTTTTATTCAATACAATGAAGACCCATTTTAAAGACACTTCTTACAGTATGATTTCAACAAAATTTTCAAATCATATTGTGTGTGGCAGGGATAACATTTCATCTTGTTAGTATTTGACATGATTCGTTGTGGCAGATAAAATTGAAAAAGATCACATTTATATAAGTATCATTACAAAATTATTGTGGTGTACCCAAGTAAATCATTCAAATTCTTCTAAGGCTAAAATCTGCTGTTCGCCAGAATCACCTTTTTGGACACTTTTTTTTTTTTTTTTTTACATAATTAGAAAAACAACACCAGTCATGAGATATTCATTCACAGCTTTAGATCTTCCACTCTATCATAAAATAGTTGAACTTTATCATAGGAAGATGATGCAGTGAATCTAAGTGGTTGCTATGCAAGGGTGAGGAAATTGAGTCAACCACTCAAAACCCACGTGAAATTCAGATGATCTGCAGAGGTGCCTGGAGTCACAGCACTCCTACCGGAGCAGAGGGCAGGCCCCAGAGGCTGAGGAGTCAGCTAGCCAGGCATGCTCAGTGGAACTACAAGATGGAAGGGTAGGAGCTTTACACCAAGCTTGCCCTCTGATCTTGACACATGTGCCATAATACAGGTGTCCATATTCATACACAGATATACACACAAACACATGGAATTGCACACACACACACACACACACACACACACACACAGACACACGCGCGTGCAGAGGACACATAATTGAAGAGCTTTTGCTTCCTGTCTGAATGAGTGTCATGCCAAGTACACTTGCATACACATGCAATCCCTACACTCTTGGGAGGGAGGAGCAAGATAATTCCCATGACAGTCTAGACTACAGAGAGGTGTCAAGCTCAGTTTCGCCTACCATTCAAAATTTTTCTCTCAAAGCGAATATCAGTGCTTCCATATATAGCAGTGGTTTATGCACGGGGCTGAAGTTAATCACAGGTGTCCTCTACAATTAGAAAAATAAAAGGAGAAACATTTCTCACAAGCAAAGTTGAAACAAGTATCATGACAAACCTAGTAGTTTTCTTGGGTATTTATACAGCAGTGTACAATTTGTTAAGTCTTTCTCATCTCTTTGTAACAATGCTACAAAATTCTGAGATACAGAATTTGTTTAAAAAAAAAAAAAAGGGAAAGGAAAGGGAAGAGTTTTATTCAGCTATGCTTTGGCTGACAATTTGATTATAGAACGTGCCATGTCATTGTACCTTCCATCTTCTTATTTTAAAGTGGGTTTCTTTCCACTCATAAGTATAACGATTAGAGCTTCATCCAAGTGGTAACATATATATATATATATAACAAATACATATTTTGTACTTGTATGTGAGGGTAGATATTCATGGATGCCATTACAATGATCACCACACATGCTCATTTCTAGGTTGCTAAAGGCTGAAGTGGATCTATCAGTGTTGTTAGGAATCTGGGTATATATTTTGAGTGTTTTTTTTTTGTCAGTCGTATTTTTTTTCTAATTTCAAAAATGTGAAGAAGTAAAGTGAATGACTATGTTGATTAATACTCTAAAGAAAATGAGTGAGCCTCAGTCTAAAAATCAGCAGGATATCTTGTGCAAACACGAGGGCCTATGCCTGTTCCCAAAACTCAAAAATGAAATAAAGAAAAAGCAGATTGCTTCTGTTCCTTAAGTTAGTAAAAATATTTTGTTCCTATGTCAACTATGCCATTTCAACTAAAATACACCCTACTATCTTTTAAGTTTTGCTTCTTTTAGGCTTTCTCTTAACCAAGGACAGGAAGAAAAACACTTTTATTAGCATAAGGTCTCTTTTCACTATTTCTTGGTGGAGCAGGGATTCAGGTTGAGTGGGTACCTCATGTTTTCCTTCCTGTCTCAAGCATCAGGGTGGTTGTGGTCCTGTAAGAGGTGTACAACAAGTGAAGCATTTTACCTTATAGGAGATTTAGGCAATGTTCTAGGAAAGGGTACACCGTGTTCTCTATCACCCTCATTTCCTTTTAGTTTTTGGTGACCAGTTCACTGTGACCTGCTGGTGTCCTTTGTTTTTGTTTGTCTGTTCTATTTTGTTTTACTTTGTTTTTCATAGCCTGACAGTACAAATGTTTCTATTTGCACTGTTCGCACCAAGCACGCTGTAGTGTCCCCCAAGGTTTGTTCATTCTGCACACTTTCCTTGCATCTTTCACTCAACCAAATGGCATCCTTAACTAATTCATGATTTTTCTCTCTCAAATTAGTTATATCCTATATCTAATTGTGTACTGGCTTTGCTTAGATGTCCAGGTGGCACTTATGAACTGAAGAGACCATTGGGTAACTTAATTTTGTCCTACGTATACATTATTTCCCCCAGAGCTTTTGCTGCAGAGCTTGTAACACTGATACCTACTTATGGGAACCAGAAACCCTTTAGTTTTCCTACAGAGTGGTTGCCTGATCAGTGTGGGCGTCTATTAACCTGTCACAACAGTAGATACTCTGTGTAAAGCATGAGCCAGTGCTTGTCACTAAAGGGTGGGGAGAAGCCTTTTCAGACCGGTGGAACTTGTCAGGTAACCATCTCCAGTTCACTCACAGTTTGCTCATCTCTCACTAATTCTAGGAACAATTCTTATTCATATCAGATACTTTTCATATTTGTTATATGCAAGAGATTTTTTGGTTTTGGTTGCTTTGCTATTTTTTGTTTGTTTTTAATTTCTTGTTTTTTGTTTGTTTGTTTGTTTGTTTTTTGTCCTTTTCCGTGAATTGTATGAGACTTTGAATAAAACCAGTGTTAAGTACATGGAGGTTTGCTTGGTTGTTTAATTCATCCATTCCCAATCATGAATATATACCAAGGACCTTGTATCTGCTGGGATTTGTGCTAGACATGGAGAGATGATTAAAGTACACATTCTGCTCTCAAATGATCACAGTCTTGAAATGGAAGAAGGTAAATAAACAATTAAATTATATCATGCGCTCAACAACAGACAAGGCTCTGATTAAATCTAAGGGGAATGTGGAGTTGGAGGGCTTTTGGTGGATTCAAGATTTACTTGGGCTTGAAAAGATGAATGGGATTTTCCAGGTAAACACTAGGAAAGTAACAGGGATTTCCAGACGGAGATACTAACATAAGCCAAGGCAGACTGGTGTGCTGTACGTGGAGAATATCTGTAAATATTTGTTCTCTCAAGAGCATAGAATGTGAGTAGAGAAAGGAGGGAAGTGGGCTGGAAAGATGCGTAACAGGAGTCTGAAGTTTGCAATTAAGAAGCTTAGACCTTCTCCTTTGGGAAGACCAATCAATGTGCGTAGTTGCTGTGTAGGTGGATAATACATTTATGTTTTTAGTTTGGAAAGGCGGTTTATTACATCACGAATGTAAAAGGGACTTAAAGATATGGAGATGAATTGGAAGCAATGGGAAAAGCAGGGATGAAGACTTGAATGCTGTAAAGGTCGGAGTAAGGGAAATGAAGTCAGAGGGTAACTTAGTTGCGTTGTAGAGTCTGTGTGAATGCTAAATGGTTCAGCATACAGATGAATCAGAAAGGAGGAGACCAAGGTTGCTATTTCTGGACACTGGGCCTCGGGGGTAACACTAACCAAAAATAGAGTATATAGAAAGGAGAGCTGGTTCACAGGGCGTGGCAAGTGGTTAATAAACACAACCTGTGTTGAATGAGTTTATCTACGGAGCCACTGGGCTTGAGAATCCCACGGTTTGGTGGGTTTTTGTTTGTTTGTTTGTTTGTTCTGTTTTATTTTGTGAGATTGGGTAGAGTGTTTTGTTCTTTTTCATTTTTCTCCCGTGTGTTTTTTTTTAATGGATTTAGTTTTAGACTCAAGTTGGATGATTCGTAGTGTTTCAATGGAATATGAACTCTTGGAATGTTTTGTTTTTTCCACTAACTGTTCTATGAGCTTTTGTACTAGAAATTCTGCCATGCTGGTACCAGGCTTGCTTTAACTCCAAAATTACCTTCAAACTTTTAACCTTCTCTAATGTATCTTGTATTCCAGGTCCCAGGTTCTTTATATATGGACACAAAGAATAATAGAATTCTAGGTCTTGGGAGGAGGTAGGTAATTCAGACTTATTCCTTTACCTTCAGTAAACCGAGTCAGCAGAGGAAACAGGCTTAAGGGTTTGCTGGCAATGAAGGAGTAAGTTAATGCTGGAATAAGCACTGAACTTAAAAGCTCTAGGTTGGACTACTTAATGCTGACCTATCCCTCAACATACAGTTCACAGTTGCCCTGACTCTGCTTCTCCTGTAGTCCTAAACGCCAGGTAACTTGTGTCAATTAGAGGAGACGGTCCCTCTTTTGTTGGTTGTTCCCTCAGTGTATACAATTGTACAATGGGGGAGTCGGCTTGAGTAAGGGAAGAGGACAAAACACAGTGCCTTCTGACTGCGGTCCATGAGTTAATACTCCTCTTGGTAACACTCTATAGTGACTTGATCTTTCCTTGGGAGACACCCAGCCCTCCCTGTTTCCTGAATTCATGTTCTTCCTCTTAAACTCAGGTTTCAAAACCAGGAGCAGACAGAGTAAAGTGATTGTTAAGCAAGAGGGTCAGCCGCAACTCTGACTTATATTTGCACATCCTAGGGTTTTGCACAAACAAAATGAGTGTTCATTGCTGATTCATGTTTTGATTTAGGGTCCTGGATCCTTTCCTACCTCAGTCATGTGATGTGCACCATGGCGGCTTTCATCATATAATACATTTCTGGGCTCTCCTAAATCCTAAAGCACTTTATAAAAGTAAAACCATAGGTCTCATCTTTCTGATGAAGAGAGCAAGGCGCAGAGAGGTTTCACAAAGTGATACAACAAATAAAGGAGGGAAAAGAATTCAGGATCATTTTTTTCTACTCTGCATTAAATGATGCTCTCTCTTATGCTTTTCTGTTGTCAAAAGCCCTCTCTACATTCTGTATTGTTGGGTTATCATCTCCTATAGTTTGCACAATATGGTGTATTATGGATTGCTCACAAAGCAGCCGATATGAATTCTTTATAATGGATTTATTCTTTTCATTTTTTTGTCATCTTTGGGCTTAATAGAAATAGTTCAGCATGTTATATTGTGTGATCTGTCCCTAAATAGATAAAAGATTCCTGTGTTTTGAAGGAAACATTCATATTGGTTCATTTGCGGCATTGCCTGCAGGAACTTAGTCTGTAGGAGGAAAACAACTGTTTCCTGACAAAATTTTCCTTGAGTCCCTTAGCAACTTGTATTTCAACAGTAAAATAAAGAGAGGCAATCCATAAATAATTAAAGCTTGATGTCTTCAGCAAGGTTTACCATCCCTCAGACAAGCAATGTAACATGGGGAGACACAAATGTTTCTCTCTTTTCTTTTTTTCATTTGTAGAATGGCCCTTCCCTAATTTCCTTGCCAGACCTTCAGCCTTGCAAATGTGAGTGAAGGCATTTTCTCTCCATACAGGCAAGTTCCTGGCTTGCCTTGAGCCACTAGCATAACTGCAGGAGTGATGGGGGGGAGGGGGGAGGGAGGGAGGGAGAGAGGGAGGAGGCAGGGAGAGAGAGAGAGAGAAAGAGAGAGAGAGAGAGAGAGAGAGAGAGAGAGAGAGAGAGAGAGAGAGGGAGGGAGGGAGGGAGGGAGGGAGATGCACTTTTCCTGCAAGCAATGAAACACCACTGTCCACAATGTGCAAAAGACTGTGAAATTGGAAGTGTGTCCCTGGAGTGGCTAAGAAAAATAATAATAAGTGGCAACTCTCAACGATCTCTTGGCAAATAATCAATTATATTCTGAATTACTATACAAATCTACAGTGCATTTTGCCGGCCCATTGGGGAACCGCTTCCACGTAGGGGCCAGTCACTTTAGGCACAGGGACTGGTTTCAGTTTGTTTCCAGGTTGCCTTCAAATTAACAGCCACTGGCCTGTGAGCTGGCATGATGCAATCTCAGAGCTCACATAATTGAAGCATTGAACTGACGAGAAATAGTAAACGCATTCCAGCAGAAATCTGTGGCCTGTTGCATTTTGTAGTTACAGTGCTGGCTTGCAGAGCTTAATTTTTAAACCAGGGGAAACAACTAAGCTTGCCTAGGTTTGCTGGGGGCAAGACCATGGAGCCATGCTTAATTTGTATGGCCTACTGATGAATTGAGAGGGGTTTCAAGAAAGAGGCAAGAATGACAAAGAATAATGTTTTGGTGCTGACTGTCCATATGAATAAATCTGTGGAAATGGAGGTTGCTTTGGAAGAATACCTGTGACTAATAAATAAATCCATAGCTTGGTGAGCTTTTTCCAGCCTAAAAGTGTTTAAATGACTCACATAACTGGGTTCTATTCGTAATATTTTTGGAACATTCTGGAAATGTGGACCTATGGAGCTATATAAACGTACTCAGAATCTGTATAGATGGAAGAGCATTGCCAGGGAGGCTGTCTGTGAACCCAGCTGAAGGAGGAGGTATAAAGGAATGCAACTGAAGAGGCCTCTGCTGTTTTCACCGTAGTTTTTAAGTGGCCATCACTTGCATCACACATTAGAGTTAGAAGCTCATGCCATACAGTGGCCCGGAGAACCATTTCTTTGGTTAGTGAGGCCTGCTTTCCTTTTTCACCCAGTTACCCCGAGGAGCCCCCTGCCACACACAGATGCATGTGTGCCTTTGTTCAAATACATTTGTTTTGTGGATGAGAAGTAGGTGGTGATTACTCAGGAATAGAGTATTTACGAAGCCCGGGGCCATTTTTTATCAGGAATGCAAAAACAACTCATTCACCTTCCCTCCCACTCATCCTAATGCCTGAAGGTCAATAATATAAATAAATACCCTTTTGTTCTCTAGGCAAGCATGATAGCTCAGTGGTTAAGAGCAGGCATGCTGCTCCTACAGAGGACCCAAGTCTGCTTTTTGGCACCTACATGACGGTTCGCACTTGTCTATAACTTAGGTCCAAGGGATATGCAACAGCCTCTTCTGACTTCTTCAGGGAGCAGGCACACACAGGGAGCATATACATGCATGTAGGCAAACACTCATACATATAAAATACAAATCAGCAAATCTTTAAAAGCTCTTACTGAAGTTATGGATTTATGTTACTACACATCCACACCAATAAGAAGACAGAGGGGAGGAAATAATTCATGTGGATTTTTCTCTCTCCTGTTCTACCCAGCTTTAAAGCAGTCCCTTTTACCAATAGCATGCCAATTCCATTTGTGTACTTGGCTCCCATGAATGGCCCACAGTATACACAGTTTCTGTTGCTGCCCTTGTTACTCAGGCCACTGGCCTATCACAGGTAGGGCTGACTTAGGCACTCCAGTAGAGGTGAAAATTGTCATTAGATTGCAGTGCAGGAGATGTTGTTTTGGCTTGACTTGGCTCTTTCTCAACTTCTGCAGGATTGAATATTCCTCATATCTTGTAGGCATTATTAATTGATATGTTGTCAGCACTTCCATAAATATTTCTGTACTGTAGTGATTTTTTGCACTGAATGTATGCTGACCATTCAGCGCATTCTCCACCTATTAGATCAGATACCGTCAGTGAGAAGGGACTGAGCCAGCCTGCACATCAATTCTTTCCGGCTCAAATTACATGGCGCTGCAGTGAATGCTTTTATGAATATTTAGAATAATGTGGCACCATAGAACCATTTAGACTTAGAGTTCTTAAGAGAACCAGAACTGATTTCTGAAGAGGGAGCTGACTGTTTTTACATAATCAGATTAAAAATCATGACAGGTCAGTTTTTCCTTAATCCTTTTTGAAAGTGTGTTACATTTCCTTTCTGTTGTATGGGACATTTTATTACTCATTAATGCATCAGAATTGCATTTATGCCTACTGATGTTTTTTATTTTTTACTGTTATCTTTGTGTTTTGATACCATTACTACAATTTGAGTTTTAGTATTATCCACACTGTTTTAACTCCTAAATACTTCAGGGACACGATCTTGGCTAATTCAGAGAAAACAAAATAAAAAAAGCAGACCACCAGATTTGTGATACTGAATAAGTAATATCTAATTATCATTGCCATAACTACTTTGAATAATTAGCCTGTTTTTCCCCAGGAGTCATTTGATTCCTAGCTCTTCATAATATCAATCAGAATTCTTCAGAGACATGTTGAGATTCTCCTTGGTGTTACCCTGAGGAATGGGTTCTTAGTGATCCTGACACTGGGTTCCAGGCAGTATCCTGGGATGGTCGAGCTGATTTCCTAGGCCTTCCAACAATGCTTTCTCCCGAGGAATGTCTCATCCCACTCCCTTGCACTGCACAGTATAGGGTTTCTTTTGTACATGGGAATACCTTTGGTAATATATGTAAAGAATACTTTGAGTATTTCTGTGCCCAGAATCTCTTAGTAACATAAGCGGGCAATTCCATTGGGTGAATGGAAACACTTCCTCAATATGTCTCTCATTTTTATTACTCCGATTTCCATGCTGTTGTTCCCTAGTTTATTTCCAAAATGTGAACTTGAGCAAATTATGCGTTATTCTTTTTTTTTTTTTTTTAAGATTATGTTTTTGTGATCATCACAGAATATGTGAGTGGTCCAAGCAGGAAGAAGATGAAGCTGCAGCTTTGGACCCAGGGAGTGACATTTCTCTGTGGCTCTCTGGCAAGGCTGTTTTGACTCCTTCCAGCTGTGAAATATGTTGGCCACTGAGAGAGTTGCAGGCTGAATGTTCAAGGACACACAGAACAACGTAATCAAGTGTGAAAGAATTGATGCTTGTAGCAAGTGTTCCTTCCCTCTCTCCTCACTGATGGTATCTGAAGACACGAGAGAGAAAATATGGGGAGCAATTTCCTAAGAAGATCTGTTAATAACTTCACTATACCCATGTGCCCTAGAGACCAGACCCTTTGGACTGACCTGCTGGGTCTAAGCACTCGATCCTCTCCATAGAGGTGAACTTTCCACAGACAGAACTATGAGATGCCTAAGGACTGCTTCTACTTATTAAGAAAAGACAAAAAGTAATACCATGTCCTCCCTACGACAACCTCAGGAATATCTATTCAGCAGAGGACACATTTATTCCTCTAAGATAGTGCTGCGAGTGTGTATGTGTGTGTGTGTGTGTGTGTGTGTATGTATGTGCGCACGTGTGTGTGTTTGTATGTGTGTGTGGTGTGTGTGTGTTGGTGTGTGTGTGTACCTGTGGTGTGTGTGTATGGTGTGTGTGTATGTGTGTGTGTGGTGTGTGTGTCTGTGTCTGTGGTGTGTGTCTGTGGTGTGTGTGTGTAGTGTTTGTGTGTGTATGTGTGTGTGTCTGTAATCCTGATGCTGATGATTTCTAGTCCATGTCCCTTATTTCTTTAATTCTTTTGTCTAAAACCCACTAGAAGAGGTAAATGTTGCTGCAGCTCATTCAGCACATGTATTTCTTTCAAACCGAGGACACTCAGCCAGAACTACAGTTTATACTTCCTCCTTAAGCTTCAAATCACAAGATTACCCTATGTGCATATATCATTTTCAGAATCAAAGTTGAATACAATCCGATTCCTCCATCTGTTGCATGTTTGTGAAATCTTTTTATCATGTGTAAATGATTCTCCTTGCGTTCTTCTTTCCTAAAATGCCTAAAGGACTCTGCTTTCCTCTTGAACCAAGGTGTCTGGCTTAGTAGATCTTGTTGCTGGTCACATGCAGACATCTGTTAATTAGCCACCTTCTCTTGGGTCTTATTTGATTGCTGGAGAATTGTTATTGAGTTTTCAGCTTCACACAGGAATTTGTTAGATTCATCTTCTGGGTCTCAATAAGTCTCTCTGTGTCTCCATCTCTATCTCTCTTTGTCTGTCTCTATTTCTCTCTGTATCTCTGTCTCTGTATGTCTCCCTCCCTCTCTCTGCCCGCCCTCTTTCCCTCCTTCCTTCCTTGTGTGTGTATCTGCTATCTTGATCCTTAACCTCCCCAAAAAGCTATATAGGAGGATGTCTCTTATGACACATTTTATGCATTTTGCCACTGTTTTTCACTGAAAAATTTTAGTGTCTGTTTTCTGGGCAGTATTTTGCCACTTCAAGAATGATTGTATTATCCCTGCTAATTAGATGTGTTGAAAGCGATGAAGTCTGTTACAATAGAGTTCTATGGTGGCTTCAAACTGAAATGAATAAACTGTTGTGGATTAGGAAAAAAGTGGATCCCACATGAAAATAGCTTCAGAGTCTGTCTTTATGAGGAATATTTCTTCTTTTGGGAAGTTTCTCTCCCTTCATCATCATAAGGAATGAGATGTGGCTTTGCCACTCATTTGTGTGTTTTCTCTTCCCTGCTGGAGTCGGGTCCAGTAAAAGTCAGATTCTTTGACTGGACAAAAGAAAAATACAGGTTTCTTATTGTTTGCTTTCAGTCTATTGGACTTTTAAAGATGGCCTTCTATTTTCCATTTACAGCATATATCTGCTTATCCATATACCTTCAGATCAATAAAGAGTAGATATTAAAAGTATCTGTAGCAGGCAACAGCTGGAATCATGCCAAGTTCCTTTACATTTTTAAATTCTTCTTAGGCTCTAAAGGCAGATGAGGCCAACTTCCCTTTGGACTCAGCAGGGCAGTTTTACTATGATAAGGGCACGGCTATTTTAAAAAGCTGCGCTTGACAATCTGGCTCCAGCAAGCATCCCTACCCTGTGAAATAGGACAGAGGGGGCCTGCCTGCTTCCTTATTGATGAAAGAGACAGAAATAATGCCCGCTAGAAGCAATTTTAATGATTTTTGTAGTTTAGCTTTCTGACACCCCAGTAGATTTTGTACCCCAACATGCTTGCCATACCTCGTGCCTCAGTTTTTCTCATTGGGGAGGTGGAGACAGCCTATTCTACTGAGGCATGGCGCACAACCGGAAGTTTAGCCCGAGGAACCCCTACAGGATTGGAGTCTGACTTTGTGAGCTACAACTAAGGGTTTATTCCAAAACCTGAGAACTCTGGGCAGACCCACAGCCTTTCAAGTTTTGCGCTTTTATGGGTTCCTTTCCTGTTTTTCTTGTGGTATTTTATTACAAGCAGAAGTTTCCCTTCCAGTCTGGCTTTGACTTAGGGTAAAAAGTCATAAGGCTTATCGAGGGCCTCTAGCTATTTGGAACTCTTGATAGCTAATGAGTAGTATATGGTGATCACTTATCGGCATGAAGAAGGAAGCCAAGCAGTCTCAAAATTGTCTCTCTCTCAAAATTGGATATCTCTGGGGTTAGGAGTCAGCAGCTATGGGGTAATATTAATTCACAAAGCAATGAAGTTATTTACTGTGTGCGTGAACAGACTTGAGAGGTGTGTTTGGTTGCTAATGCTAGTTCTTTGTCTGATGACTTGCAAAAGGAACCCTTCTTACTCCTAATCTGAGTCATTTGATTAGAAATATTGTTCTTAACCGTGATCCAATATGAATGGTTAAAGGACTTGTTATAAAAGGTCTCGAGGAAACAATGAAACACTCCTTAGCTCAGGCCACTTCCGCTATAAGTACCTCCTGAATATTAAGGAAACCAAAATGCCTTTTCTGCTTGGAGCATTTAGAGAAGAGATTTAACATTGCTAATGTGGACCTGGGCATGTAGTTGTGTGTGCTGTTTCACTAAGAAGGCATTATGATCATTCAGGCTTAAAGCACATTTTTTGTCTCTGAGATACCTAGATATGTGTGAAAGAGAGAGAGTCAGTCTCAAAACTCTGGAGCCTAACTGGTTTGCCAATATAGCATATGAAAAGAATTCTAACAATGGATTATAAGTACATGGTTATTTTCTCAGGGCAATGAAAATAAATAATTACTGATAAGGGCTATCAGTCAGAAGTCGGTTGGTAGGCATTAAGATGTGGAGCAGGTCTGGCATGCGAGGTGTTTCCCAATGTGTGGATGGTTTGTCAACCGAAAACCCAACACATGCTGTTGCCTTCTCCTTACGATTCAACACTCAACACACAATCTAGAAATAGTGATGGTATGTGATCTTGTATCTTGACTCTATTATTGGATTTTCGTTAATTATTTTTTTTTTTAATCTGTGGTGCCTAGCAGCAATAAGTGCTTAATACATGAAAACATCACTAAATGAGTGAGGAGGATCCATGTAGGCTTTCAACAACATCCAAACTCATATATTTTTTTTTTTTTTTTGTCAAATGTTAGATAATTTATCTTATAGAAGGGCCTGCACTACTTCATTTCCTAACAAGAAAAACATTTCCTAGAATGGGATTAAATGCCTACTGGTGAATTAACAAAATACCCTACTTACTTTATTACTCTTTTACATTTTTAAAGTAGAACGAAAAAATTTGAGAGCCTATGAAAAATGACAAGGAGTCCAGTGCTGATGTTTTTGAGGGTGCATCGGACCCTGATTAATATGTCAGCATGTTCGTCAAAAACGGAATTCTTTACATTCCAAAGTCCCTAGTACCATCCCCAATTCCACACCAAGTTCTTAGGCTCTTGCCTGTAAACAATTAGAATTTAAAAGGTACTCTTGATCATTTTGATAGATCTGTGTTCAAATACAAATGATTGCACAGGGCTCAGGATGGCAATCACTACAGTAGTTCCAGAAAGGGAATGAAATCAGCGCTCAAAGGAGGACTAGGATAAGTTAATGAAGCTCTACAGGAAATCTCCTGTTTTCCATCTCTCTCTAAATCCTCAAGATTATTCCGGGGTCAAGTGCCTTGCCTATTCAGAGTGAGCCCCCTTGAGCACCGCGCTGTTCAGTTTAGTCTTCTATTCCTATTAATTCTTGGCTCCAGCTCAGCAGACATTCATGCAAACCTAAGTCCATAATCAGGGATTATTTGGAAGACATTAGACAAAACCCTTAAAAAAAAAAAAGAAAAGAAAAGAAAAGAAAAGAAAAGCAAAACTCCAGTGTCTTTCTGTCATTGTTAAAATATAAGAAACAGGGAAATATAATCTGAGAAAGTGCATTTGAACTCTTGTGAAATAATTAAATTTCAGTAGACACAATCTACCTCCCCCCATCCCCGCCCCACGCGCCGCGCCCTTTTCACTTCCGTCCCACACATAAGGGCTTCGAACTACTCTGGAAAGAATGAGATCATATAAATAGTTTAAAATTGAGTACTTAAAATAGATAACTTTCTGACACAAAACATTAGCCAATCATATTTTGAAATATTAATACTAATGCCTTAAAGTAATCAATAAATCACAAATAAACTAAAACTAGTATCTGATTCTAGAAAGAGATAATGCCTTCATCACAGTTTTGCTTTTAACAGAAGCAATGAGAGATGAAACTTCAAATAAAGGAAAATACTATTTTTGGCTTGATACTAAAATGACAGATTTTTCTGTTTTTCTACTTTTAAGCTGTTTTGTTATCTGATGGTAAGTCGACAGCATTTTAGCAGGAAGAAAGAGCAAACAGAGCTTCTTAGAACCTGTGATAGGACATGTGCACTGTATTGAGGGCTTACCATGTGCCAGGTGTTATGCTAAGTACATTACATATATTAGCTTACTTAAGCTTCAAAACAGCATATAGGGCGGCAGGTACCACTTTGCAGACGAGAAAATCGTGGGCCAGAAAGGTGAATTAAATTGGCGAAAGTCAGAGACACAATAAGTGGTGTTGTCAAAGTTTGGACTCTAAAACTTGGCACCAAAATATCTCTTGATTACAATCAGGACACACTGTGCGGATAAAGACAAACTTTAAACATCCATGGAGTGAAACACGCTTCACTCATGGTCCCCACAAGAAGGGGTACTGAAGCAGGAGGTATTTGTTAGAGCTGGGTTGGTGTGCAACTGAGGTCTTGTCAAAGGATGACTTTGAATGAGTCTATCCTTTCCCAAGTTTTTTTTTTTTTTGAGGTCATTTATTTATATAACCATTTAATACATTTAATTTATTATAGAATAGATACCTTTGTCTATGTTACACAAACTTCTTTTCAAATAGATGTATGGCCATTTAATATGAGCATCTAATAAAAATAATGTGTTAGAGGGAGAATGTGTGATCAAAATATTTTGGTCAAAGGGGAAAAAAAATCACTTAGTATTCCTTTGTAGTAACGTAATCGGTTGTCTTGCATATGCTGGCCTTTCCTATTTGATTTCTCCAAAATTCCATTTGCGAACCTCTAAATAGAAGTGCACCTGGAACTGATAGGCTTTCTGCAAGTGGAAACAAATAACATTTATTCACCACATACAGAAATGATAGCATATAGAAGTTCATAGTGTACTTATGGGGCCCAGATACTGGAAAGGAGAAATTTCATTTTTATTTTCTCTTAAGCAAGCCAGATAAAGTGACCTATTTAAGCACAATATATGCTAATTAACCTAAACAAGAATTTTTTTTTAACTGTGTAAATGTTTAAACTGAGATATTACACTTCTGTTCATATTTAGGTGAGTGTGTTTATGTATAAGTAACTTGAGTATAGTCAAATTATCTAATTTGTAGGAAAAACTTATGACAATTGTATGGGGGAAATCCTATTCCTTACCGAAGTGCTGATTTTCAGTGCTAGTTCTAAACACGGTTCATTTCGTCGCCGTCTGTTCGCTAATGGGTCTGCTCCTGCGGTCCTCTTTGCTTTTGTCGAATCCCCTTCTCTGAATTGCCTGACACTAAGTGATCTGAATTTTTAAATACAGGCAGGGAAGCTGTTATTTTTTATATAGCTTTTACTGTGTAATGGAATTTGTGACAAGATTACTTACTAAAATGTTACTTTGTATCGTGATTGGAGTTCTTTGCAAAGGACGCCAAGCTAGTGCTCTACGTGACATGCGCTGTGACGGGAGACGCACATGACCTCTGTTCAAACACAGTCAAATAGTCATTACCAAAGTTTTCGGCAATTGGAACTGCTTAACTGGAAGCCTGACAGCAGTAATTGTGAGAGTCTGTTAAGAGTCACTGGGTTTGATCAATGAGTAGCCGGAGTTCTCTTTAAAGAAGTATATATTATGACGTGTATATTTTCCTTGCATTAAATCTTTTTAAATGGGCACTTTGGAAACTTCTTGGCATCTCTACCTCCCTGAATGTTTTAGCACTAGCAACAGAATTATCTCTTGTTGCCTGTCATTCATCTGTTTGCCTATGTGATAAGTACTTATTATCATAGGTTTTTGGTTGGTTGGTTGGTTGGTTGGTTGGTTTTGGTTTTGGTTTGTTTGTTTGTTTTGCTTTTTTAAAAAATCACCTACCAAAAAGAACCGACCTTGGAGTCTACCAACATTGTCACTAGCTGTTTGAGACCTAAGGTCACCACCAGAGTGACAATAATATGCCTTTTCTTTAGCAAATGTTACCTCTCTGTTTTGAAAGGAATGTCTTTCCTATTGCATACAGGACATACAAATTAACAAACTCTCTAGGGTCCTTTGTCAGGCCATCTCTTAACTTGATCCCCCTTCCACAATCACACTGAATTCCCCAAATCTCTGGCTTTTGAAGAGCAAAAGTTTTTGTTTTGAAACTAAGTCAATCTCAGACCATTGATTAAAGAGTAGCAAAGAAGCAAAAGACATTTTTATTGTCTGTCAAGATATAATTAGCTACAATATCTGTACATCCACTTGGGGACTGTTATGATGTCTCAGTTACCACTGAGCCCAACATAAAATATCAATAGACAGTCCTCCATCTTAGAGCTTTATAGGGCGGAAACCATTTCTATAGCTGCTGTGTTTAAAAAAACATAAAATAAAATCACAGAGTGGCAGAGAATTAAAACCAAAATTTTGTCATCTACTATTTATCTATCAGATAGAACTATGCACCCAAACAACATGGAATTTTATGTTGCAAGGCCCCCCTTCCTAAATAAAGTACTTTATTCATAGGAAAACCATATAGCCTTTAGCCTTAAACCAGCTTATTCCTTTTACAAAGCTATAGAAATATGCTAGCTCAGTTTGCCAGTTTTTTATGCCTTCTAGAAGCAAGACTTGGCTGCCAGTAAAAGAGATAAACTATGAAATAGACAATACATGAAAATCATATAGAATTTAAAATTAATAAATACTACATAATGTAATAGGTGATATTTATATCACCATATATTTAGCATATTTGATCATGTAATAGCAATCAAGGACTCATTATGTATTACTTTATAAATGTAATACATCAATAATCCTAAGTAGCATTAAAAGCATTGTCTTTACCATAAAAGAAATGTTTTCACCACAAATAACTCAGTCTCATGTCTCCTTGACATCCTGCCTCCACTCCTCCCTCATGTAATGTAATAAGTACATCTGGACAGTGAAATCAGCTTTGTCTTCAATTTCTGCCTCTTCTCCTTTCTAGATAGGTGACTGCAGGCGATAATGTTTCTCAAACTACTCTTTGTCAGTGTCGCAATAAGGTTTAGTAAGATAAGTGATGGGCAAGAGGACTGAATAAATATTCTTCTTTCATGCTTAATAAGGATAAGCTCCAATTACTTATATTCTATCATCTTCTGAATTTTCTCTTCTACACATGCGATTTATGCCATTTTCACCTTGGCTTTAATTCTGGTTTAATGAAGTACCCCCAAGCCTACTAGTGTAAAGAAAAACATCACTTTTAGGACTTTTTGCCTTGCCTAGGAGCAGATGAGCAGGACTTCACCAGGCCAGTGTCTGATGCTGCAGACAGTAGGACTCAGGCACTAGCTAGAATGTTCAGGCTGGTCTTTTCAGTGAGGTGCCTTGGCATATTAATGGCAGTCTCAAGTCCCCAGGGATGCTAATCAACTGAACTTCTCTGTTCATTAGAATCAGGGACTTTATCCCTCTGGGTGGACTTTCTGTGTCCTCTGTAGCAAAATGGAAAACTTCCTATATAAGATCCCACAGACTTCCCACCCAAGACAGTTAGAGGTAGAAAAGGAAAGGGAACAGTATCAACACCTTGAAGCTTTCTGTGCGAAGTGGCTTTCTGTGTCATCTGTTGCATCCGGCTGGAGATTGAGGATCACAGGGTCTGACTCAATTAATAGGCATTAAAGCAGGATAATGGTATGCTGGAGGACATTGTAGAAAGTAAGTGCTTCTTTGTCTCTGGCCAGTCCCAGTATTCTTAGCAGTAATACTCTCCAATGGTACAGGAGAATCCTCTTTATAATTGTACATCCATTTCGATACAAAAAACTCTGACAACTTTCAGATATCAGTGTATGAGATAGTGGCCTTTGATCTAGTTATAAAATACAGCTCATCCATTGTTGATGGATAGAATGGCCCATTAAGAATTGGCCTGGATTACATATAGTTCAGTGTTAAATGGGATTTGTGAAGAAACAAGAACATCCATGGATTTGGCGTTATAACCAGATCATCTAAGACATTTAGTCCTAAATTGGGCCATGCTTCTTTCAAAGTGAAATTTACCATTTTAGATTCCTTTCAAAAATAATATTGTGAACTCATAGTACTAAAAAGGGGTGGGATAATGGGACTGGTGACCATTGGCTTTCTAAATGGAATTAGTTTTATCCAAGTAACTAAGGTAGTTTATTTTTAACATATGACTTAAATCTAGTCTTTTTATAAATTAGTATCTTAAGTACTTTTTGCTACTCTTGTCTAAGAATAATTCAAGAAAAGTACATATGTACTGCATAGTTTATACTATGTTAAGTCAACTACCTCTAATAACCCAGTGTTAAGATGGCTTTTGTTTGTTTTGTTTTAAACCTGGGAGATTGGGCAGTAGGTAAAGTGTTTGCTACATAAGCACACAGACCTGAATTCAGCATCCCAGCATCTGCACTGAAAGTCTGAGCTTGGTAGAACATGCCTGTAACCCAACTAGGTTCAATGAGGAACTGTCTCAAAAAGTATGGTGGAGATGTGATTGAGAACTATATCATGATGTAAACCTGTGGTTTGGGGTGTTCACATGCTTGTACACACACACACACACACACACACACACACACACACACACACACACAC
>OU015750.1:37679899-37701129 GCA_907169655.1 Acomys percivali | reverse complement strand
CACACACACACACACACACACACACACACACACACACACACACACACGAGAGAGAGAGACAGAGAGAGAGAGACAGAGAGAGAGAGACAGAGAGAGAGAGAGAGAGAGAGAGAGAAGTCAATATTTTCTTCTATCAGGAAGATTATCTTGATATTTTATTATTTTCTTAGGCAGGGCACAACTAATCTAATGGCTTTAAATGAGAATTGACACTTCCAACTAAGAAGACTACTCAGGTGTCAGCCTTCCCTTGTTATCTTCCTATTCTCAAGCGAGGCTGGGCTTGGTAGGAGCCAAAATGAAAGAACAGAAACCAAGAGCAAAATTACAGTTGTGTGATAGTTCTTCTCCTCTCTGGGTGGTCTCAACACTTCTTTGTACCTTAAAGAAGGAGCTGGGCAGATTGGACTCCACTGCTGGTTTTATAGTACAGTTCTGACAAGAACAGACGCTTTGACATGAAATGACCCTCAACTTCACCATTTTTGTTTCTTCTGTTTTTTGTGTGTGTGTGTGTGTGTGAGTGTGTCTGTCTGTCTGTCTGGCTGGCTGGCTGGCTGGCTTGTGTTTCACTCTGCTCCTTGTTTTTTTCTGTTGTTTCTTCTCTCCTGTTGTCACACCTTCTTGCTTCCTGCTGTCTTGGGCTCCCACATTGTTTCTGACTTAGGTTCTTTGCTACTGCTTTATAATCTGTATTAGTTACTTTTTATAATGCTTTGATAAAACAAAACGATCTAGGGCAATTATAGAGAAAAGTATTATTTGAGCTTATGTTCTCTAAGCAGAGGGCTAGAGTCCATGATGACGAAGCGAAGCTTCAGGATTAAGAAGCTGAGAGTGCATACGTTGAGCCACAAGCACAAAGCCCACACCTAGTGACATACTTCCTCCAGCAAGGTCATCACACTTCAGCCTCTCTAAACAGTGCCACCTACTGGGACCACGTATTTACACAGCAGAGACTGTGGGGGAACAGTCTCATTGAAACCACCAGGAGCCTTTCTATTTTTTTTTCTGACATTTTACATATCGACAGAATTTTTGTGCATCTCAAAGAGAGGAGACAACAGTCAAATAAGATGATGCAGATGAGTTTGAAGTAGTCTTGACATTTACAGTACAAATGTATACATAGTATTCTCTCTTTAGAGAATATGATGCTGTTCGAGTACAGATGGAAAAGTCACCCTTGAGAGTCAGGGGTGTCAAGTTCTAGTCTTTATCTCTCACCAGTTGGTGGGTTGTAACGAAGATTGGGATTTTGGTTCTTTGTAATTAAGTCCAAGGTTTTTTTTGTGTGTGTTCAGTCTGTGGAGACATCCTAGGAGCTGCTTTCATTCCTTCTGAATCTCTTCCCTCGAGCACTTGTGGAAGTGGTTTCTACTACCCTTGTCACGTGATGATGTAATTCTTGAGCACACTGGTGCTGCCAACCTTCTATCCTCGTTACTGACAGAGAGGAGCTTGCTTTGATGATTCTGCCACTTTTCTCATTCTATTATTACCAGAGAGAACTAGATTTGGCATTTTATTTATTTTTCTGAGACAACAAAATGACTTTGTGTGTGTGTTTGTGTGTGCCAGTGTCAGTGTGTGTGTATGGGCATAGATGTGTGCTTGAGATAGGGTCCCTTGTATTTCAGGTTGCTTGTACACTCTCTAGGTTGGCCTTGAACTCTTGATCCTGCTGCTGCTACCTTTCTAACTGCAGGCATTATAGGTATGCGATACCAAGCCTGACAAATAATGGCTTCAAAAAGCCTTTTGTAAATTTTGTTTCTTTAGAGCAAATTTACCTGATGCTTTGGTCTGATTAGATTTAGTTTTGAAAGTAGAATTTAGCTGTATGCCTAATCTACTTGTGTATTGAATTTCCCCCAACACTGAGGGGACCTTTGTAAAGGTTCTTTGGGAAACCAGTTTAAGGCATTTTGCAACCTTTAGTGCTTTCACATTGTTAAGTTGGACAGCTTTCTGTGTTCTTATTGCTAGGTTCGTGTTCCCTAGAATACCTGTCTCTGTAGCAGAAAGGGCCTTGGCTCCCACAATTGTAGCAATGTTTACTTCTTCCCATCAATGTATCTGCTCTCTTTTCTGAAGTAATCACTATAATTACACTTCTTCAATGAGTTGTGTTCCATTGTGTCACCAAGCCTATCTGTTACACATCACTATGCTTTTCTTATCTGAGTGCTCTCAAATGGAGACAGGGAGACATGTTGGCAAGCCACCTTCAATCAAACTAATGTGGCATCAGTGTGTTGTCAGTGGAGGTGGCAATGATACCATTTATCCTGCTTTAGTAAAAAAAAAAAAAGGTGCATAAACTGATGAAATGTTAGCAATAAGTTACAGAACGTTTTGCCTACATGTTTCTTTATAAGATACTCTTTGTAAGACAATTAACAAAATTTATTTTCCTAGTGCTCCACCTTCATCTTCATGTCACTGAAACATGGTGTAGTTTTATCTGTTCTTATGTGCAACTAAAGTCTTAATATCTATCACTGTAATATTTCGTGCGTACCAGGAGTGTAACTGCTGAGGGCTGTAAATAAGAAGCCCGGCTTTGAGCTCCTACCCTCTTCATCTATGATTCCAGTGGAATTTTTAAATTTTCCAAATATGAAATATGAAGCTTCATGACATGCGAGCCATGGTTTGTGACTCAACTTAAAAAAATAGAACACACGAATGAATTTAGTTTTAGTTAACAAAATGAGGCTGCCAAAACAAAGGCTTATTCAAAGTACAAGTGCAGCAACAAGCCATTTCTACCATACGTTTTAGCAGCACCGTGACTCGTTGGAATAATGATGTTCTTGATTTGACAGTATAGAAACGTCAGCAACTGGAAAGGAAAGATGCCATCCATTTACCAGAAGCCATATATCCTAAATTACCCCCTTTAATAATTTTTATAGTTAGATGTGATTCAAGGGAACTTGTTATATGACTATACAGTCCATGTTCTTGATTTACTTACTTGACCAATTACGTGATAGGGTTAGAGATGACTGTTACATTATTCTTAGAGGCACAAGTAAAGTAAAACGGGAGGGCCACCATAAACGTGGAAAGAACTTTTGACCTATGAGTATCAGAGAAGTAGAGAGTAATTATTACAGATTTCTTTTCAGGTATCTGTGGAGCCAAGGGTCCATTCCATGTGTCTTTTTTTTTTTTTAATGTCCATACATAGTTGTATCTCAGAGCGCATATTCCATGCAACCATTGTATCATTTAGCTGGAGGTGGTCTCCATCCTTTATGTAAGTTTCTTAATAGATAACTCTGTGGGGATGTCTTCTTCTAAGAGGAGAGTGTATATTTGGATTCAGCTTTTAAGTGTGTGATCCATTTTTACTCATTTTTATGCGACAGAAAGTGAGGTCTCCGTCTCTTTGCATGTGCTGTCTACTTGTCTCATCACCATTTGTTGAATAGACTATTCTTGTTCCATTGAATGATCTTCATTCGCTTGTAGAAAATCAGCTAACCATAAATGTGCTTTTATTTCCACACTCCTAATTGTAGCCTATTGATCTGTTTAACCTCATGCCAGTAACATGCTGCCTTGATTATCAATGCTTTATAGCAAGTTTTGAAATTGAAAAGCGTGACTGTTACTTTGTTCTAATTTTTAAAGACCATGCTGACTATACTAGGTTTTTTAAATTTCACATGAATATATAGATTACTGTGTTTCTCTAAAGAAATAAGCTTGGGTTTTAAGAGGAGTCACTCAGGTCTGCGTATTACTTTGAAGCTAAGCTTCATCATAACAATATTAGCCCTTTCAATCTATGAGCATAAATACTGAGTTTTCTTTAATTTTCCATAATTTGAATTTTCTTTACTTTTCTTCCAACGATGTTTTGTAGTTTTAACGAATGCATTTACTCTTCTTTTGTATCACTATTCCCAAGGGTTATATTCTTTTTGATGTTATTTTGCATAAAACTGTTTTCTTTATTTCTTATTACATACTATATCCAATAAATGAAAACATGCCATGATATTAGCATAAACAGACAGCTTTTGAGAATGTAAAACTTCTGGATGGATCTATGGCCTAGTCTACTGTACACTGTTAACTAGGCTATTCGCAGTAACCACAGTGACTGAAATGCTGTGGCCTACCTTATGCAAGATACACATAATATTCACTCACTTTTCCTGTGTCCTTATAGTTTCTTTGCATAAAATTTTAGGTGAAAAGGAAACCTCAAGTTAACTAAAGTAAGAAACAGGTCATTGGGTTGCTAAGAGAACACAACAAATGGTGGCCAGACTGGAAAGCCAGTCTCTAGCCTTGGTGTCACTATTTGACAGGGACTACATGTTTTTCTGGGAGGCTTTGGGAAGCTCTCGTTGCTTTTATTGGATTTTTAAGGTGCCAGTGGTTAGCTGCTGCTGTGTGAAACTGTGCTGTAATGCCTGGAAAGTAAATGTACTTTCAGAAAACAAACTCTCACTGGGCATTTTACACGCCAGGAAGTCATGACTCAGCCATCCCAAGTGGCCTGAATTTGAAGTCAGGGCATTATTTCACCTAAAGCGACTAGCAGATGCCTGCCTTCAGTTGCATGGGCATACACCCATGCTGTACTAGACCAATAATGCACTTTGACAATGTTCTTTATTACCAAAACCACACCACAGTCCATAAATATGAATCCTGCTGAAAATCTTTACCACTTTAATGGCCCAAAGAATACTGATTCTGGAAACAGAAAACCTCACATATCTTTACTAGTTTTTAGGTTTAAAAAAAAAATGAGTAATAAGTTCATCTCTACTTGCTGCCAACACAGACAGGTCCGATTAGAATTCTAGAGAGAGTGTTTTGTGCCACAGATGATGGTTTTTGTTTTGTTTGGTTGGTTTTTAGAAAGTAGAACCTGTAGAACTCCTGGCTACTATAATATTGTTTTTCTCCCCTGCCCTCCCCCCAACCCCCAGCATATTCCTAACTCCTTTGAAATCATGTTATAGTATTTAAACTATATGACGAAAATATGTGTAAGTACAAATATAAAAACAAAGAAAAGGAATATATAAGTGAAAAGGAGTGGGAAGTGGGTAGTGATGCTGGAGATTGAACTCAGCGCCTCAACTGTGTTGGACAGGCACTCTCCCACTCACCAAGGCTCATGCTCTAAAGTGATCTCGGCTGCCAAAGTGTGATACGGGCAAGTTTCTGGCCCTGAAGCAGGAGCCCATGTCCTCAGACTGTGTCTAAAAGGGCTGTGCCCTCTGTACTGTCAAAAGCCCAAATAGTGGCCTCCAGACTCCTTTCAATTTATGAAAATCTGGGACTTACAATTGGAAATTTTGATAGCTAATTTTCCAATAGGTTGCTGACATTTTCCCACCCTTTAGGACATCCAAGCTCTGCAATGAGCCAAATACAAAAATCTGGATGATTGACCAACTAGAAAAACTCTGTTTTATTTTTACAGCTTTATACATTTCTGTCGTTTTAAAACAAACAGGAGGGAATCCGAGGCCCGAGTGAAAGCCCCAATGGTGCACTACTTACCCTTCACTATGCTAAACAAGCATCCTGTCCTGTAAGCTCCATTGGCGATGTTTGCCACCTCCAGAACACACGTGGATGAAGCCATGCTGGGCACATATCACACCAAGAATTAGTGTCTTCCCAAGTGGCTACCTCTGACAGAGTGAGCATGAATCCTCCAGCTCTCACTGGCTAAAGTGGGTTTCCAGCCTACTTTACAGTCTCTTCAGGAACAAAAAAGGGACTCACTGATCCCTGATAAGTATTATTAGCCATGAAACAAAAGTCTTAGCGGAGGACCCACATATATAGTATTGTTCTAAATACTTAGAAAATACATATTGAACTATTTTCTTTTGTTATCTTTTTGGTGTACATGGACTGTCTCATTCTTCTCAGGTATATTTACTAGCCCTGTCTTCCATGTAGCGAAATATATTTCAAAGACATAGTGTTATAATTGAAAGCCGGATTATATTTTAATTCAGTAGGTCTTGATTTAATAATGAGCTCTATGACTGAAGATTGAGTTTCCTCCCATTAAACACTGGAGGAAGTGCATCAAATTGCTTTTTATGTGTAGACTTTTAAATGTAAAAGCATATTCTTAAAATTAATTGTGATAACTTGTTTCCTGGGATAACACATTTAAACCAAATTTACTGAAAGTTAGATATAGAAATGCATGTGTCTTTATAAAATAGGGAGAGGAGATGGCATGGCAAGTCCAAGTGTGTTCTGTTTACAGAAAATATGGAAATAAATAACCAAGGGGGAGTTTTCACAGAAATTACTAGGAATCAACATCGTCTGGTACTCTCTGTCTTCTTATAGAACCATGGATGTTTCTTAGTTCAGTGTTGTAGAGTTTTCCACTTCAGTGTTTTCTCTGTGTGTGTTAACTTGATGACAGTTGAATTGTTGCAGCTAAAAACAGCAGAATATAATGATGTGTTAATCCTAAAGCAAGTAGAAAATTTCTGTAAGACTTTATCATTTGCAAAACGAATGTAAGCCAGGTATTATCGTATAAACTTGTAATCTGAGCACTCTGGAAATAGAGGCAGGAGGATCAGGGGTTGGAGATCATTCTGGGATGTTTAGCTAGTGTGAGGGCAGCCAGAGTTAGTTGTTGAGTGAGTCTCTGTTTCAACTGCTGATTCTTTTTCCCTCTAAAAAGTATGAAGGGAAAAAAATAAAGGAAACAAAGAATAAAGGGATCTAACACTTGTTGAGGACAGCATCTGCAAGAATGTATGGTGTGTGTCTATATATGCCCTTCCTAGGAAATAATGTTTAAGAAGCAACAATGGGTAGCAATGGCATCTTAAGGGAGCCCTATTATGAAAAACAAGGAGAAGAATAATTCAGTAGAGGACTCGTGTCAACCTACACAACTTTGTGTATAAAGTAAACACACACATACATACACACACATACATAAATACACATACATAGCTGTAGAACAAAATGTTAGATTGTCACTCCAGCAATATTAAAAGACTTCATGAATTATAAGAGAATCTAATGAAAGATTTTAGCATATGGATAGAATCTAGAGGAAACAGGTTTTTTCTTTTCTTTTTTTGAGTTTATAGGGATGGAATCCAGGTTTTCATGACTGCCAAGCAAGTGTCTAGCCCTGAACTATACCCATCACCCAGAATGAAAATCTTACTGGTTAAAAAACAGTTGATTTTATATGTGAAAAATAATGTCTTTTTGTATGTTTGTTCTTAATGGTGACAGTGCGTTTTTTTCTTTTTTTTTCTTTTTTTCTTTATTTGATTGTATCTGTGTCACATTATCCACTAGGGGTAAAAAGAGTGATGGGATTTTTTAGGAGTCCTTTGAAAATGTAATTGGTTATATATTATGACAAAGAAAATTAATCCAAAGAGCCATTTCTGTGCTTTAAGAGGACTGTCGGCCATAAAGCACTGTAGCAATAATAACTGGGCCCCTGACTGAATTGTTTCCCTTACACAGATCCTATGGGACTGGGTCAAGTTTACAGAGGTCGCCTATTCTCAGTGCTGAAGTGTGCCTTTAAAGCAACCAGACCTCATAGTTTTGGACTGCAACATGCATAACACAGAATATTTAGATTTTTCTCTGGAATTTTCCAAAGAAACACTGATGTGATAACTAATCATATCCTTTAAGTGTGGAACAAAAATAGAAAAAAATGGAAATCTAAGTACTCATTGAAAATAATTCAAAATCATATTTTATAGACACGGCACTTCCCAAGGTGTCCTTATTATAAAACTTTCTTGGCTAAATGTCATTGGAAAATTAAATTAAAATATTTCACTTTCATATTACATGATTTTTCCCTTTTGAGCCATGTTTTCTATCTTGCTATTCTTAGTAACAAGCAAACAATGTTAATTTTAAGTGAAGATCCTTACAATTTTTCCACAGTTACTGGGACCTGTGAAAATAAATAAGTATTGCTTACTGGAGGGTAATAATGCTGTTTAATATACTTTCCTCCCTACAATTAAATTAGATATTTTTTAGAGGAGGGAAAACTCATAAAGTAAACAGCCTGAGAGATGTAATATTTTTCTAACATATTTAAATAATTAGGCTTCCGTCCCATTGAAATGTATGTGCTGTAGGTCCAATAGTGATAAAAGCAGGAATATTAGTATGATTAGGAAATTACATCATGTCACAGCATAATTGATTGATTGATAGCTGGATGAAAACTAACCATCTAGCATATGAAAATAAACATGTGTTCCACAGTTACTCAGGCAGAGTTTTTGTGTCTATCCGAGTTATATGATTAGTAGCTGAAATGCTCATCTTCCAAGCAAGATGGCATTGGTCTTGCTTTCCTTAGCTTGTTCTGGTATGCTTTCACTATAGGAGCAGCAGGAGAAAGGATAAGAGGATTTGAAGTGCTTAGGGTTCAGTTCAGTGTGTAATTGTTCTTTAAGACTTGTCTGATGGACCCCACCTTACTAATTGACTGAGCAATTAGTGTTTGGGAATTTACCTGCCTGAGTTCTAAGCATTAAATATAAAGCCCCACAAACAAGAGAGTTAATACTCTCACGCATGCCTCAAGAGAACTGAATTGCCCAAACATTTAAATGATCATTAATTTTTTAAAAAGCATTTTGTCTCTCTTTGGCTTGTCTTTTTTTTTTTTTTTTTTCTCCTTCATCGTCTGTCTTGATCTTTTGAAGATCCCTGCGCACGCTTCCTCAACAGCACTCAGAGTAGCAGAGAAGGGCCTGAGAAGGAAGACCACTGCAGGGTTCCGTTTCAAAGCTGAACCAATATTCACAATTGACATATCTATTCATCTGTGCAGGGTCATTGGAAGTCCTCTCTCTCTCTCTAGTTTCGCTTCCCTTCAGGGAGCAATGCTTAAAAGAGCAGACCCCTGGTGTGAAGAGATAGGCGAATTCTCAGCACGGCCAATGGTGCCACGAATCGAATTAAAGTTGTCCATTTGCAGATGGCTCTCTATTGGAACTCTCCTCGCACAGGGGCAGTGTGCTTGCTGTTCATGCTTTGTTTACTTGAAAGTTTATCTGCTGCTCTTCAATTTATTTGTTTTATGACAAAAGTTATACCATGCCAAAAATATGCCAGGAAGGTAAAAACACTGTGACATGGGTTGGTCTGTAGAGTTACAGTATCTTCTTGAATTCCCAAGCTTGCCTGAAGAAAAATCAAAATGGTAATGCTGTTTGTGTATGCGCAAGTAAAGACGGCCTCCCATCCTAGAAGCAAAATGAAAAAAAGTTAAATAATTACTGAGTTCACTGCTCCTTTGAGGAGTTTAAAAGTTGTCATTTATTCTACAAATTGTTGACATTTTCAGATCTATTTTGGCATAAATCACATTTTGATATGACTGAACCTACAATTTTGTCTATCTTTGCATGCATTATCTCTTCTAAGTGAGAGGCACTGTGGAGACATGAGTTACCATTAAATCTCAGATGCCAGCAGTCACGGGTGTAGACATTTCTCCAGTTTGATTTTCTCTGGTATCAAAGGATATGCTTAATTTATCAGGCAAAGTTAAAACTGTCATAACTAGACTTGTGAGAGAGGGAATAAAAGAAGAATTGAACCTTTCAGAGAGGTGAAGATTGAGAATGTAGAGTCTCTTCCCAAGTCTCAGAGAGAAAATTCCCATAGTATGTCACTGAGCTAGCTGTAGTGACTGTTTCCCTGTGTTTCTTTTTAAACGGTTTCTATTTTATTTGAAAATGATCCGCAGTGTCTTAGTGAGCACTTACTCATAGTTGAATAAGTGACTCTTCATATTTGATTTCTGCTTATAACCAGTATTTTTTGTTTGGTGTAAGATTTTTATTAAGTTTATTTAGCTCATGTATGTGGTGGTGGGGGGATACACATCCCATGACACATTTGGAAGTCAGGGGATAACCTATAGGAGTCAGTTCTCTCCTGGGACCTAACTTACATCACCAGGCTAGGAAGCATGCTCCTTTCCCTACTTCCTCATCGTCCTAGATCTTGTTTTTCTTTTAACGACTCAACAGTAATTATATATTAACAATGATGCATGTAAGTGTGTATATATTACATGTGTCCAGAGAGGGAATGCATACCTGTTTTGTGCTTGCCTGGGCAAATTCCAATTAGTGGTGCAATCTATTTTCTTCTACTATAAGTCTTTAAGTACTTTCCTAGTGTTCTATTTGAACTGGAAAATATGTTTCCTGTCTAGTGTCTAAAGAAGCAGCTCATTGAGGGGTAGCTTTACAGCACAGTATAATATCATCCTTGGGGAAGAGGCAGGTGTGGCTTTAAAGACAGGTAGTGTTTCAGCACCCAGTTTAATCTAACTAGATAACCTTACACTGGAAGGAAAATGGACAACAAAGGTATCAACCTTAGATATACCTTAAGGAATCAACTATAACAGCGAGAGTGATGTACAACTGGGCTTTGACATACTATGGCACTCTTCAGATGAGAAACAACACAGGTAACATCACCCTTGCCAAAAAAAAAAGCAGCAAAATAACAAGACAATTATACCCTGTATATCAGTCTTTCTAGGTTTGAGTCATTTTTTCCTTATAAAACATTTCAGTTTGCTAAAGAGGATTTCTCACTGATACAATTAAACCAGTCCTTCTCTGTGAGCTGGACCTTTAAAAGAAATGCCATATCTAGTTGTCCTCAATATAACATAACCCATCAAAGTTACCATAGTGCAACCTTACATCTTAGATACCAGTGTGTGCCCTCTAACCATTAGATATCCAACATTATTTTGACCAGCTTCAGTATATGAGTGGTGTTTTACAAGTAGAATAGAATGTGATTTAAACTATCCATATGTTAATATCATATTCATGCTTTTTTATTTTTTGCCATAATATGTAAATATATAAAGTACTTTGTAGTATTTCTCTTACATCCATGTACCTAGGTGTATTATATAGTTCCCATAAAATATTACACAGACCTAGCTTTATTCTCTGCTTTGTGAAGACTGCACTAATGAATATGTGCATTTGAGGTTACATACACAGACAGTTTATACTAATAGAAAATATGTTATTTTGATTTTTTAATAGAAAAAACTATGTAAGTGAACAGCAACTTTTGTACCTCATGGAGATTTAGTTCTGTGGGTTTTCACTAGTTTGACATCTAACCTATTTTCTTTTTCCATTCATTGAACATATATTCTAGACCTAATACACTGCACAAGGGATGCTGAGAACACTGAAATGAAGAACAGTCTTCGCTTTACCCAACAATTACTTTGGTTTAATAAAACAGTAACCACACTTGCTTCAACAAGTCTTACCAGAAGCACACGGGCACTACTTTCCACTCTGTGTCTTCAACTGGAGGCCACACTCCAATCACCAAGTGCTGGGCAATGTTGCAATCCCATTTACTTATGACAAGCCTTCTTGTTAGGAATATAGCTCGGCAATAGCACTGTTGTAGACCAATGGGATTGTGAAGTACACACTTTGATCCCTAGAGCAGAGCTAAAAAGTTAACTGACCCCAAGAATTCCATAATCTGGGAGAGAGCCAAGTGGTTGCACACAGTACAATTGAACACAGTACAATTAGGCCAAGAAAGAAAGGATAGTGTGGTGTTAGAAGAACAAGACCAGCAGAGAAAATAGCATGCAGGAATGAATAAGGCATGAGTAGTTCCATCCTCCAGAGTTGGTATAACATCAGAGCATACACCATGCTCTCAATAAAGTCAGGAATAGACAGACATAGAAAGATCCCCCAAAATATTACAATATTGAAACTGCAAAGATTTACATGAAAAATTATGATTAGGTATAGATATAGATATAATATATAATGAAATTTCATATTAAATGATGTTCATTGCTACATGTGGATATATAACAGACACATTTATGTTTTTGTATTGACCATGTCAAAAAATAATAAATTTGTAATTTAAAACCATTGGAGCAAGCTTTTCCCCTCTAAACCCAAAACTACTTACACCTGAACACATACGCATGAACCTACATAATAAAATATATTTTAAATAAATCTAAGAGCCCTTGTTGAGATTAGAAAGCCAACCTACATCATTGACACACTGAAGTGGAAAGGATGGCCAGATGGTTTTGTATAAGAGATGAATGAGAAGCTTTGGTCACACTTGCCTGTGGCCAGGAGGAGAAGGTCTAGGATGCCCATCAGAGCCTGGTAATCCATGGTCTCTGTCCCCCCTGTCGGGCAATAGGATGGCTGGCTTGGGCACTCTAAAGTGGAGTCAAAAGACAATTAATTGTAAGTGAGAATTCAACCTGTGAAGTGTCTCTTCTATAAAGGCACTGTGATGCCGAGTCCAGTTCTACTGCAAATGGCACTATGTTTAGTCAGAGGGCCAACGTGTCTGTAAGTTGGAAAGATATCTAAGTGACTTGTGTGTGGTACTGTCCCTAACCCGTTTACATGAAGACAGCTGTGAATATATATGAGCAGGGAGTGAACATGTAAGATCATGGTCTCTGTAGACAGCCCGCCATCTTTTAGGACAAGGCTTCCACTGGTGGTAGCAGTCCAGTATAGCTGATCCCTCAGTCTTTCACTGTATTAGTTGTGTTTTGTTTTGTTTTATTTTGCTTTTTTTAAAATTCAGTGCATGAGGATAATGATAGTGTGACGAGGAACAGAAGAGTATAACTTTTTAAAGCTCGTAAAATAGTATCTAGCCATTATGGGGGTATAGACAGGCTAGCTAGTTGTAGCTGTTACTTTCTTTATTATCCAACTGTCTGGAGCTTAATGATATAATAACTCTAGTTGTTTGGAAAGTTTATTCTTAATAACAGCAAAGAATTGGCATGCCTAGGATACACTATAAATGTTATAATCACAAATTAATAGAATATTAATATCAAATATCAGAGAACTTTTGTATTATGATTCTGAAGTCTGCATGGCCATGATTTTCTTTCCCTCATTGTCTTTCATTCCCTTGGAACACATTACCAAGAAGAAGTTTTTAAAGAGTAACAACTGACTAGTTTCTTTCCTCAATCCCTTTGTTTAACCTTCCACATATCGTTCTAGGAAGTTGTTTTTCTCACGTTTGAAATATATGGTGAATTTATGTAAGGCCCTACAAAAAGAGAAAGGCGTATTGAGACTTGAAACCTAGAATAATTCACGGATATGCTATGGTCAGACTAGGAAAATAACACTTCAGCATTTCAGTGGGGTTGATAATTGTGAAGTAAATATGCCTTTATGGGAAAATATTTTTAAAGAAAATTCATTTTGGAAAGGAAATGGATAAGATACTGTGAATAGTATGAAAAATTATTTCTAGAAACTAGATGTCATTCTCTTGTATTCTGTTCTTCCAAGAACTAATAGTGTTGGATCCTACTATGATTCTACATCGTTAAAATTCCCTGTGGAGATACGCACTTTCCCCACATTCTGTAAATCATCAACCACTTGGTAGAGAATGAGTTGAAGAATTTTGTTGGTAATGTTGATAAAACTTGGGAGAGTTAGACACACCTGTTGATAGTTTGGGGCATTTTGTTTGTTTCTTTGTTTCCGAATTGGGTGTCTTACTGCATTCTAGAAAGCACAGTGTAATTGCTCACTAAAAGTTGATATAGACAAAACTTATACTGAGAATGAAGATGAACTTTCCAACTAGGTTTGGGTGGTTAAAACTAGAAAAATAAAACTTTTTAAACAGTGTGAGTAACTTTAAATATTGGTCCCAATTCTACCCATGTTTTTCTTCACATCATCTACTATGTCATCCTGTTAACTCAGTAGTCACTGGCAGCAATTGTAGGTTTAAATTAATGAGTGATTTTAGATAGGAAATTGGTCTTCAAAGATAATTACTGTTGTGATTTGTAGATAAATGCTATAAAAATGAATTTTCTGTCTCCTTATGTTCTAACATTGGAAATGAGATATAAATGATGTCACTTTCAAGTTTGGAACCCAGTAAATTATTGATACACATCATGACATCCATCTTTGTTGTAACAGCAAGTGCTCCATGGTGTATATCATCCAATCATGCACTCTATAGGTACTCTCTTATCCCAGGTTGAGGAACTTATGGGGCCAGAGGACTTGGAGCCAATGCCATCCTGTCAGATCATTTCCTAGGCACTTGAGACTCCCTGCACAAATAACTGAGTCTCCTTTCCTGTAGGGCTCTTCTCTCATTTACCATCCTAACATTGCTGAATTAAGACCTGTGAGATCCTGTGGATCTAAGTAAAGGGAGGTCACACTTAGTAGCATTTACCCACAAATCTCACAGGACCATCCCAGGCTGTGTTTGGCTTATTTGATGCCCTGTCATTGAGGATAATGATGAAGATTTACATGTATCCATGAAAATGCTTGACTTATTATTGTCTAAACAGCCCCTTTAGAAGGCTATTTATTGTTCATACTGTGTTTATGAGTAATGTTCTTCTGCCTTATCATCTTACTTTCTCAGTTTGGACACTTCCTAACAAGTGTCCTCAACATCTCCCAGACAAGGAGGGCACGGAAGGAGAGGGACACAGGAGGGGATTGATAGAATATTCTTCTACACCATGTGGGAAACCATTATGCTGTGAGATGAGTAGTGAGGAAAACTGAAACGGCATAAGTCAGCCTTAGCCATCAGATAACACAGTTCCAAATCAGAACCGAGCTTTCCTTGTGTTTCTAAGGTTGTAATTGTCATATTTGATTTCACATTTTAGCTCTGTATAATTTTTAAAATACTTCCTAACTCTATGCCCTTAAAATACCTTAAATACTTCGAAAAACAAGCCTTAAGGCTGTAGTGATTTCTTTCCATACATCGTCATGAGTTTCTTAAAAAGCGATGGGTCACCCTGAGAGATGAAGGTCTCATTACGTTATCTTAGTAGTAGCTGCTACTTCTCAGTACTCTTCTGGAACAATATTTTCTAAAGTTTAGAACGACTTGGTTAGGTAGAGTTTGGATATTTCACTTCTTATCATTTAATGTCAAGCTTCCTGTCCACCCCTGTCACATCACAGGCATAGGTGCCCACTCCCATGCTGTCTTTAAACTGTTGTCAGACTACCCTGTTGCCTGAAAGTGCCAGAAACACTCCGTGTCATTTGTGATATTTACTGATTTTTCTTAAAATCTTATTCAGCTTTCAAGATAGGCCTCACTTTTAAATGTTCCTCACAGTCATATGGTTTAGAATTGCCTTTTGTTTGTTCACTCCTATGAAAATAAACTATAAGCTCCGGGCGTGGAGGAAATTGTAATTCCCAGCATTTAGAAGAGAAGATCTCTCCTGTACTAAGATTTATACACAGTGAATTCTGTTATCATATTTTACACAGTTTAGCAAATTCACACTATTGAATCTCTGTCTGTCTCTGCCTCTCCCTCTTTGTGTGTGTGTGTGTGTGTGTGTGTGTGTGTGTGTGTGCACGCATGTGTGCATGTGTGTTTGTGTGTGTGTGTGCAGGTATACGTGCCACATCATGCATATAAAGGTGACAACATTCGTATGTTTGTTCTCTGTTTCCACCATGTAGGACTGGGGTATTGAACTGAAGTCCTTGAGCTCAGCACGGTGTCTCTTTAGAGGCTGCGCCATCTGGCTGGCCCTAACACTACATGTTTTTTTTTTTTTTTCTGATAATAATGTGAATTTCATGATTCAGAAATGCCAAGATATTGCTTCTTAAGACTGTAATTTTAAAAATGTTTTCAATGTTCTCTGTTAGCTGTTTTTATAATTGACAAACTACATGAAAATTATAATGGGAGAAGGAAAGGAGATGTGTTCACTAGCCAACATGCCAGGACTGAGAGGAAGTAGGCTGAAAATCAGCCTGAGATGACTTAGGACATAACTAAAAGAGATTGGATTCTCAGATCACACTTGTGGATGTCAGTTTGCTTGTCTGTCTTATGCAGATATATATGGAAAAATACTTGCTGGTAGCTTTTTTTAAACGTAGGAATTTGGTAAATGATGAAATTAAATAGTGAGCAAGATGGTAAGGACAGTAGTTGGCATTCTTGATCTTTGAAATCTTGGCAAAATATAATCCTAATCCATGCTGAAAATTTTAAGCAATGTATACGATTTTTTCTATTCAAGGACCTTTGACAAAGGGGTTAGTACATATGAACTCGTTTGAGCCTGTTGAGATACAGCATGTGCTAACTAGTTTCAGACTGCTATCAAGCTGTACCATGAAAGACTATAACTCACAAAATGCTCATTGACAATGACAACATCCCATTGCTACCTCCACCCTATTAGGAATGATAGAACTATTACTTTATTTATATGTGACTAGGTATATTTATGTATCAGGTTCAGTGTTAATCTGTATGTATGTAGTCATATTCCCTACCTGGGTTCCACAACTTAGAAACTAAGACCAACAAAGTATTTTATACCACCTTTTCATAACCCTGTGTTACATCTGATAAAGGATTTATTAACTGGTTTCTCTATTTATAATTAAAATTCATAGTTAAAGCTACACCTTTATCATTATGGGAAGCTATTTTTAGGACTCACAAAAAGAATGGTCCTATTCCCACTATTACAATTGTTGTGTTCCTTTTTTTTTTTTTTTTTAACATCTGAAGGGCTCTTAGATGTGGTGATAAAAAGCTACTATTTGGGAACAAGAGTGTAGCTTAGCAGGCCCAAGGACCTAGATTCTATTTTCAGTAAAACAGCAAAAAGAGCCAATATACAAAGTATGCATTATTTTTCAAAAACATATTCATAAATGAATCATGAAAGACATTATTCAGGATCATCAGAAGGTACTGCATAAGCACTAAGGGGATCCTGCTCTTAGTTTTGGTCTGTTTTGTAACTCCATCTGAGAATCATTTAAAGACGCAAGATGGGTTTTCTAACTGTTTCGTACACTGGCTCATGCTTTTGTGGTTGTGAATATGAATTCAGTCAAGTCAAGACTTAACTAAACAGGAAGATATTTTGTTCTGGGGGGTTATATGATTTCACAGGAGAGTGAGATACAGTTCTTCCCTACTTTGTAATGTGAAGGGTGCGTTCCACAAAATCAGATGAAACAAGTCATTAATTCAAATCTCGATTCTCAGGGTCCCATGAGTTCAGGAGGCCAGAGTCAGTTATGCAGGCTGATTGCTCCAGTTGGAGCTCATGAAGTTCAGGAGGTTGGGAGAAAGGGAGAGAGAGACTGCCTGGAAGAGGAATCAGCCAGTAACAGAACCTGTTTAAACATGTTCTCATGGGTGGGTCTAAACTGTTACTGTGTGTGCTCTCTTGCTTGCTATCTTTATGAATTGTTGTTATTTTAGGATAACAAAGTCCCGCTTCAAAGGTTTATTGAGTCACCTCTTGGGGAAATGTTAGTAGCAAAAGATATTTTCTCTTATTATATGAGAAGTTTGCTTCATGAATGTGCACTGAAAAGCTTTCTTTACATCTTATTAATACAATTTAAGGGAAAACTCAACTTTTGTGTATGTAATTGTAATGCCTATGGTTATAACTCGGGATGTGCTCTATGCATAGAACAAACAGTGTAGTTTCTATGGTTGTATACGTATTTTAGCAAAGACATAGGTGTGGATGGAAATAACTCATCTTCCTAGAGGTTGGTAGCAATGTCGCCCCCTCCTCAAAAAGGAAAAGCCAAGCTAAGTCTCATGACCACCCTTGGTGTATATAAATAATAAATGGCCTTACAGTCCTTTAATATTAACAGCCTAGTTAGTACTGCTGCAAATCGGGAAGAAATCAAGGGTAAAAATGTGTTCACAATTTAAAGATTGCAACCTAATGGTAGTTAACTACTAAAATAGTAAGTTATTTCTATCTGTTAACATAAAAGGCTGACATTTCTTCAAATACTCCTTTCGGAAAATCATTTTCTGTATTTTGCCTTAATAAAGGTGACTTTTTCCTCATAATTATCACAACACATTTGTGTCTGGGATAACTTATTGTGATTTGTCATAATCAAATGATAGGAAGAATTTTTCTAAGATGCTGAGATGCTGATGAGGAGCGACTAGTACCAATTATCAGGTATAAAATCCTTGGTTATCATCTGCTAGACAGTCCCCAATAGAAAACCTTTCACCAGATTGGGACCAGCCTAAAATTTGCTGTACAATGAATATAATTCAACACTAATAGAAGATGACTGTAATTTAACATACATTTAAAATAGAAAAAATAAGAGTATTGCAATAAATCTATCATTGCGAACAACCAATCCAAGGGGCTTAATTATGACATAACTAAATGTGAAGATCTATTCAGTGCTAGAAATGCTTTTCACGTTACATTCACTCTAAAGATTGGCTGTTAAGAGCTCATTACTGGTATTTTTCTAAAGAGTGGTTTATTAAACACAGTTACCTAATAAGCATCTTTGGTGGTGCAAATTGCTGAAAACAGTAATGAGTCTGATTAGACTTCATTTCAATTACGACAGCTTGTCTAAGAAAAAAACTACTCTGTGTGTGTGTGTGTGTGTGTGTGTGTGTGTGAGAGAGAGAGAGAGAGAGAGAGAGAGAGAGAGAGAGAGAGAGAGAGAGATCTTGATGCCTTACAATCCAGATCCAACACATTGTAGAAGTTTAAAAAAGAAAAGCGCCATCAGTATTTCCTTCCCACAGCTCACTAATGAAGAAGAAATTGTCTGAGTAATCACCTTATTTACACACTAGAAGTCTGGATGAACAAAATGAAGTCACAATCCTGTTTGCTTTTTAAAAAATGAAGTCTTTGCTAATTAATGTATCTAAATAAGGTCACACTTAGCTCTCCTCTCAATCTTTCACCCCACTTAGCCCCTCCTCCTTTTTCTTGAGAATATAAAGTGATAAAGAGAGCAGAGACTTATAAACCTGGTACATCTCTGTTTATTTTGGGGAGATTATTCTCTCTCTTTGGGTTCAAAGACTCGCCTTTCAACTGTTTCATCCATGGAGTGACTACTTAACATCATAGCACAAATTATCAGTTCCCTTTTTAATTGTAAAGTACATTATAAGGAAAGAAGACACAGGTTTTATGAATGTGCATTGATACTTCAGAGAGTATGTAAAAAACGCTGTGGGCAACCAACCTTTTTTTTTTTTAAATTTTTAAAAAGTGTGTTATTTAGCTGCATTACAGCTGACCTCTTCTTAAATCATGCCTAAAATTTTACTACTCAAATTAAAAAAAAAAAAAAAAAAAAAAGACCTTAATGTAAAAAGCCTTCATGTGATTAGGCTGTCATTGTTGTCATCTGGATTCCCCAGCAACATTTTAATGCTTCTGGGATCTATTGCAAGAGATGTACACCACTACTTCATGATATGCTTTAATAGATTCTTCTGAGAGTATAATATAATTTGACATTGAACTGGATAAAATAATTTCTGTGGCAAAATATCAAAGTAATGGCTGGATGTAGAAGCATTAAATACAAAATAAGGCACCATAAAACACTTATCTGAAAAATCTTCACGACGCAGATAAGTAATCAGGTAATAGTGATGGATTAAATGTATAAGTGGAATTATCATCCTCTTGTGGTCATTCTGATGCTTTTTAAAAAGGGATTTATTAAAAAGGAAAGCACTTCAGGTGTACCAATTTAATGATCAGAGAGATGCTGTAGGACCTTGGATTCATCATGATGTCTATGGACTGTCTGTTAAAAAGACTACATTATGTAGAAAGCACAAAAAAGGACTAATTGACAAGGGTATCCTAGTTCTGTGGTTCTGTCACTTTCCCCCTTTATGTGTTTGCTCTTCAGGATCCCAGACTCAACCTTCTGAATCCTGGGATTACTTGGATGTGCTACCATGGCCACCTTACCCAATTATATGTTTTAGTAATGTATTTTGCTATTTTATAAACTCAGTTGTTTCCCCAAATAAGTTCTCAGTTAAAGAAGTGGATATTCATAATGTATTTTGAGGACATAAATAAGATTGAGTTTTATAAATGCATTCCTTCTTCAGGCTTTTGACATTTAGTCACAAGTAGTAAATACATAGATTTTAAAAATTAAGTAATGCTTAATCTGATAAAATTATGATGTGTACACTCCACACTAGTTAGCTAGTATACAATGTGTCCTAGGAGGATGAGGGTAAAGCTCAGATGCAGAGCACATGCTTAGTGTGCGCAAGGCTCTGGGCCCCATCGCCAACACCTAACTCCCAAAACAGTTACCCTCAAAAGTTCATTAGGATGTGTTTGGGGATAAGAAAGAATCTATTGTAAGTCTAGTAAATCATGGGTAACTTTCAGAATATCATCAATCATTTAAATCTTTTCCATTTATTTTGTTCCTCCAGTGTCTCTTTGTCTTTTTAAAACTACACCTATGTGTGCACATGGGTACATGCACACACACACACACACACACACACACACACACACACACACACGAACCTATGTTTCACTTTCCGTATAACTTTTTTTCTATCAACTGTATTGTTTTGGGTAGATGCTGGCTTTTCTTTTGCTTACAGAATTTTTGTGAATCAGGCAACACAATTTGAAAAATAAGTAGCATGGTTTAGGCTTGGCAGGAGGGGCCGTTGGCTGGCTTATCCTTTTAACACAATTACAACTGTCAAATTTCCTTTTTATCAAATGAATTTTTCATTAAAATTTCACTGGGAATGCTCTTATTCCTAAAGTTATTAAGAAACGCATTTATCTGTAACAAGCATGTTAGTGAAACTGCTTGTAATCATCATTAGAATAGTTTAGACCACAGAGAATTCACTTCATTGTAGTTTTAAACTTATTGAAAACAACATTAATTTCAACTGCTTGAGACCTTTAAGTAAGAAAAAAATGAATTGTTAGTATTTGAAAAATTACAACCAAAAAAATGGAATTGTATTTTATGTGATTAATACACACAAAAATTGATCACCCATTTCATTAATTCAGTCAGAGCCCAAAATCCTTTCAAACGTACAGTGATGTTACTCATCATCACAATATATTAAATTGTGGTAACTATTGTCCAAAAGAATACAATCAAGGGCTGGGAGAGATGGCTCAATATGTGAAGTCATCCTGTGCAAGCCTGAGAGCTGAAGGTTGGATCCTCCATCTCTCTCTCTCTCTCTCTCTCTCTCTCTCTCTCTCTCTCTCTCTCTCTCTCACACACACACACACACACACACACACACACACACACACA
>OU015750.1:37660709-37668763 GCA_907169655.1 Acomys percivali | reverse complement strand
GTGTGTGTGTGTGTGTGTGTGTGTGTGTGTATTAAACAAGTATCTTGACAGGACTGAGAGCAATAAGGCTTGCTTACCTATTTTTTTTTTAATTTGGTTTTCTACATGGTTTTCTTGTACATTGAGTTTATCTTTTAAAAAAAATAGTTTAATGTTACCTCATTTTGAAGAATTCATATTATAGAAATCACAATACATATTACAACCTGAAAAGATTCTTATCCGTACCCATATCATTAATGGAAGATAATAGATAGCAGATATAGTGTGGGGGGGTAGTTTTAAGTGTTCTGGTGCATATCTAAGTAAATATACTGTCTTTTCCCCCCTCCCCCAAATTCTTAGGCTTGAAGATGCAGTGGACGCCAGAGCATGCCCAGTGGCCAGAACAGCACTTTGACATCACCTCAACCACTCGATCTCCTGCCCACAAAGTTGAAGCCTACAGAGGTCATTTGCAGCGCACCTACCAGTACGCCTGGGCGAATGATGACATATCGGCTCTGACTGCATCCAACCTTCTGAAAAAGTATGCAGAGAAGTACTCCGGCATTTTGGAAGGTCCTGTAGATCGACCTGTACTCAGCAATTATTCAGACACACCGTCAGGACTAGTGAATGGCCGGAAAAATGATAGCGAACCCTGGCAGCCTTCCTTGAATTCGGAAGCCGTTTATCCTATGAACTGTGTTCCAGACGTCATTACGGCCAGCAAAGCTGGCGTCAGTTCAGCCCTCCCTCCAGTAGATGTCTCTGCGAGTATAGGGAGCTCCCCTGGGGTGGCCAGCAACCTGACAGAACCAAGTTACTCAAGTAGTACCTGTGGAAGCCACACCGTACCTAGTCTTCACGCAGGACTCCCATCTCAGGAATACGCTCCAGGATACAACGGATCATATTTGCATTCTACGTACAGTAGCCAGCCCACACCTGCACTTCCTTCACCTCATCCATCCCCATTGCATAGCTCTGGGCTCCTGCAGCCGCCACCACCCCCTCCTCCCCCACCAGCTCTGGTCCCAGGCTACAATGGGACTTCCAATCTCTCCAGTTACAGCTACCCCTCTGCCAGCTATCCCCCTCAGACTGCTGTGGGGTCTGGGTACAGCCCCGGTGGAGCGCCCCCTCCTCCTTCAGCATACCTGCCTTCAGGAATTCCTGCTCCCACCCCTCTGCCCCCCACTACCGTTCCTGGCTATACCTACCAGGGGCATGGTTTGACACCCATCGCACCCTCTGCTCTGACCAACAGTTCAGCAAGTTCTCTCAAAAGGAAAGCTTTCTATATGGCAGGGCAAGGAGACATGGACTCCAGTTACGGAAATTACAGCTATGGCCAACAGAGATCGACACAGAGTCCTATGTATCGGATGCCCGACAACAGCATTTCAAACTCGAGTCGGGGGAATGGCTTTGACAGAAATGCTGAAACATCATCCTTAGCATTTAAGCCAACAAAGCAGCTGATGTCCTCTGAGCAGCAAAGGAAATTCAGCAGCCAGTCCAGTAGGGCTCTGACCCCTCCTTCCTACAGTACTGCTAAAAATTCATTGGGATCAAGATCCAGTGAATCCTTTGGGAAGTACACGTCGCCAGTCATGAGTGAGCACGGGGATGACCATAGGCAGCTCCTCGCTCATCCAATGCAAGGTCCGGGACTCCGTGCAGCTACCTCATCCAACCACTCTGTGGACGAGCAACTGAAAAACACCGACACGCACCTCATTGACCTGGTCACCAATGAGATCATCACCCAAGGACCTCCTGTGGACTGGAGCGACATAGCTGGCCTTGACCTGGTGAAGGCTGTCATTAAGGAGGAGGTTTTGTGGCCAGTGTTGAGGCCAGATGCGTTCAGTGGGCTGACGGCCTTACCTAGAAGCATCCTTCTCTTTGGACCTCGGGGGACAGGCAAAACACTATTGGGCAGATGCATAGCTAGTCAGCTGGGGGCCACTTTTTTCAAAATTGCCGGTTCTGGACTAGTTGCCAAGTGGTTAGGAGAAGCGGAGAAAATCATCCACGCCTCTTTTCTCGTGGCGAGGTGTCGCCAGCCCTCAGTGATTTTTGTTAGTGACATTGACATGCTTCTCTCCTCTCAAGTGAGTGAGGAACACAGTCCAGTCAGTCGGATGAGAACCGAGTTTCTGATGCAGCTGGACACTGTACTAACTTCGGCTGAGGACCAAATCGTAGTAATTTGTGCCACCAGTAAACCAGAAGAAATAGATGAATCTCTTCGGAGGTACTTCATGAAAAGACTGTTAATCCCACTTCCTGACAGCACAGCGAGACACCAGATAATAGTACAACTGCTCTCACAGCACAATTACTGTCTCAATGACAAGGAGTTTGCACTGCTCGTCCAGCGCACAGAAGGCTTTTCTGGACTAGACGTGGCTCATTTGTGTCAGGAAGCTGCCGTGGGCCCTCTCCATGCTATGCCAGCTACAGACCTTTCAGCCATTATGCCCAGCCAGTTGAGGCCCGTGACATATCAAGACTTTGAAAATGCTTTCTGCAAGATACAGCCTAGCATATCTCAAAAAGAGCTTGATATGTATGTTGAATGGAACAAAATGTTTGGTTGCAGTCAGTGATAACGTCTTTAAAAATATTAAAAAAAAAATGTAATGAATCTTGGCACACACACACATAAAACCTGCTCCATAGGGAATAGAGCCCTTTTCCAGTAGTGTTTCAATTTCAAAGGGTACTGGGGAAGACAACGATTGTGATTGTGTTGCGTCTTTAGAGTCAGGGTAGCTTTGGAGGATATACATGCATCAGATGAGAGCCTCTGATTCGAAAGCCCCAGATGACAGAAAGCATATCTATGTGGATGCTCAATCGGTTCCAGCGAGACAACACTCGCCGAGAAGCAAGGCGTGAGGGTGTTGATCTCAGAAGGACACGAACCTCGTGTGTTGATTCCATTCTGCTGTTCTCGAGATTTAGTTGCTGTCAAGTGCCTGGAGTGGTGCTTTATTTTTTTTGTTTGTTTGTTTGCCTCACAATTACATTGGTGGCATGTGCTAATATAAAGAGCTTTAACTTCAAACATTATTGGACTAAAGAGATGAACGGTTGTGTTACCACAGAAAACCAGATTTTTTTTTTAATTTTTTATTTTTTGCCATTTTAAGAGCAACAGTATTCCTCAATCCTGTCTGTTCTGCAGTGCTAAGCTAAGAACAGGTAAAACAGGGTAACGGTAAATCTGGACCTTAATTTCTGCAGTTCATTTCTTTTAATGTGCTTGTCTGCAAAAACTCAGGAAAGTGATTGTGATTTGTACAGTACCTCAAAGGAATGTGTTGAAAGCACTATGTACTGCTGAGAGTAATAGGATAGGCTTCAATGTTACTTTATATTAAAATGTATGTTTACCTCAACAATTGGAGACTAGCAAGGAAAATTACTTTGAATGTATCCAGAAAAAAAAAAAAAAAAGAAAGAAAGAAAGAAATACTGAAGTGTGATACAACTGAATATTTACAATTTAAAGTAGAAGTGGAAGGATTTTTTTTTAAGTTCACTTACTAATTACGGGGAATTAATAACCAGATCAGAACAATTACTGAGGAGTTCTTAATGCATTGCTCTCCTTGATGATTAAGTGAAAATGTTCGTGAAAGTTACACTGGTTAATTGAAAGCTATGTATTCAGTTCGTGTTGGTGTTTAGAACAGTCAGCCACAGACCTGTTTAGGACCCCAAAAGTGACAAAATCTACTAACTGTAACTGCCTTTTGCTGCCATGGGTGGAGGTGGTAGTGGTGGTGGAGATGATGGTATTCCGGAAGCTCTCTTCTTAAACTACTGGGAACGGTTGTCATCGTATTCACTAAGAGTTTCTAGGTTTGCTGAGCTGTTTCATAGAAAGCAGAGGATAGAACCAAATCAAACATGCAAATTAATATTAATAATTTCTTTTATAAAAGCAACCAACCACATGTATCCGCAGAGAACCTCCAGGCGTCCCGCTCGCCCATTGCTCATCTTGACTTCGCTCTTCATAGTGCATTTTTACTTCTTATCCTGAAACCCCCAGCTGTAGGACTCCCTCATTCATTTCTACCTCAGTTTCCTTACATTTGTTTTGGAAAGTGAAAAATTACATGTGGACATGTTATTACCACAATATAGCTTGCCAAATGTGTGTGGGGGGGGAAGGGAGGTTGTTTTGTTGTGTTTGTGTTTTCTTCCATCTTTTGTCATAATCTAGTTTTCCAAAACACCAGTCTTTATGTATTCTTTCACCTCTGAACACGACCCCATGACATATGTGGTGTTCTTCTCACTCCCCACCGCGGCCCCTACCTTCCACCAGGTTGTTCTTTGTCTCCTGTAAGGCATTACGTGCAACTTTTCACTGAAAGCTGGCTGATGGTCACCAAGGCCTCTCACTATCACGGTGCAAGACAGAGCTTTCCACAGCCGCTGGCTGTGCTGAATCAGAGCAGCCTAGCATTTTGAATGTATTTTCCTGGTTTTTGTCCTTCCTCCTCTTTCCATACTTTTTCGGTTTGTTTTTGTTTTATTTTGTTTTAACTTAGAGATGCAGTAACTGTTGCAAAGCACTGGCATTTTGTGTATTCAATAAGTGATGTACATTTTTAAGGTAATTTTAAATAAATGGAATGGTAGCCCCATGAAAGGTCTTTCTGTTATTTTTTTTTTCCTTCAAAAAAAAATTTTTTTTTATTTTTTTTTTATTTTTTTATTTTTTTTTACCGAGCTCATCTGCAAACCAATTCTCTGAAACACTTAACACAGAGAAACTAAATGAGAGAATGAACTCATGGTATTTTAGAATTTTATGATGTTTGGTTAGTAATCGCCCTCTTTATTTTTCATGTTGCAAAAACTGAGCAAATGAACTAGAATTTAATGTACTGTGAAAGTCTATCAACTAACACTGTTCTTAAATACAAATATTCCATATTTTAAAAGCAGTGCCTTTCATTAAGGATACACAAATGATAATAATACTTAGATGTTTTCCTCTGCTTTTCACAAGTGAATAAATGCTACAGTCATATCTCAGCTCTACCCTCTGCACTGTCGGTGTTAAAGAGATTCTAATATCCACTAACTTGTGGGCCCATATTAAGCTCACTCACAAGTTTACTTTTCTGGACAGTACTGATCAACTATTTTTAGATGTCACATCTCATTTCCACCAATGTGCTATGTTCACTACATAAGAATAAAAATAAATAAAAACAAAAACATCTGGCAAGGTTTGACAAACCCAATCTCCTTTAGTCAAGTTTCAAGAACCCAGTATTAACCTGCATTGTTTGGTGTGTGGTTTGTGAGACTTAATGCCAAATATATGAGATGACACTTGTGTTGTTTTGTTCTCACCATTCTGATAACAAACTGAAGTCACACATGTTGGCTTTCAGATTTAAATGGCTTTAATTTGGTTTGAGATATGAGTGGTCTGCGATCCATACATTTGATAGACGCTGACATTTCATGTAATTTCCACTGAGCCTAGCCTGGTATAGGTCTATCTGTTAGCAAACCCGGAAAGCTGCAGAGATGAAAGTCTCACACTACACTCTACTGTGGTTTGTTTTTATTTTTTATTTATTTTTTTTTGACTCTGTGTAACAGCATTATAAATGCTTCCATGGATGAACCTAAGCAGCACCTCTTTTCTGACCATCCGTTTGAGAATTTGGGGTTGGGCAAGTTCCAGATCTTCAGAAGTGAACGTGAATAGTTAGTCCTAGCACAAATGAGTAACTGGGCCTCATACTGTTGGCCACGCTGTGGTTTCTTTGCTTTGGAGGAGACTTTTAATGAGTAGACGGTATTGAGTGATGCGGTCCTTCCTGGGACAGGGTGCATAAGCAACCTGCCTACTTGACAACCCTTAATTCCCTTCTTCACAAGTTTAATAACATTTCCAACAGGGATGAAAATGAAGAGAGGGAATCCTCTTCAGTAGAAGGAGCTATAGAAAGTCAAGAAGTTAGGTTGGAGTGGATTTATGTGGATCACAAGTGAAAATGCTCTACGCTGCTGGCTTGCTTCTCTCCAAAATATTTAGAACATTTAGTGACAATATGGAGAACTTTGCTGACTGGGCTGGTCAATGGAATGTGAAGGCAGTGTCCTTTGAGGCTATTTACTTTCGCATAGAGTGTTTATCTATTAGTCAGTCTGTATTCTACTCAAATGCAGATAGACGGGTACAATAATGTTTTCTTGTGCATTTGAAACCTATCAAGGAGAAAATAAACCGTTCCACTAAAATACATAGGCCAACCACCATCTGGACAAATGATAAAAGCTATCCAGAGGGGATACTAAATGCAAGGTCAATTTACATGTGTTGTAGAGTACTTGACTATGCAGTTTTGAAAGGAATACATCCAAAAATCCAAATTAATTCTTGCAATAGGTCACCGTAAATTTAAATATATTTCTGAGTTAGAGAAAGATGTTTTAGTGGAATTTAAAACCTCTTTCTCTCAAAATACATCCAACCCCAAGCAGAAAGGTATTTCTATACTCCAACACTCTTATGTTTCTTAGCAAGAATTGGGAATTCTGATTATTAAATCCAGATTACAGAATGAAAACATGTAGTATATTGAACTATTGGGGCCACTAAAGTTATAATATATAAATATAAATATAAGTATAATTAGTGTGTGTGTGAGTATGTGTGTACAAATGAGTGTGCTATTTCCACCACCCCCTATTTGAACTTTAAAACATATTTTACATTATCCAGAAGCAACTGTTTTCTTCCTTTTTCCTATGTACCAAAATACACATGACTACTTCAAAATTCTGGTTTAATATGATTTTTTTTTTCCTTAAGAAAAGTTAAAAAAAAAACCCTTCAGTTTTGAATCATCTGCAGATTTAATGAAACACATTAGCAAACTCGGCGCTATTAGTATTTTAGAATTCACAACCAGCTGGACTTGTGACCACCAATACATGAAGAAGAGCTCACAGTCTGCTAAGACCTTTGGTTGACATTCGATTTTGAACCTGCCAGATGCATTTGTGTAAACCAGGGATACTGCATCTTTAATGAACAAGTCTCTCCTCTTTCTCCTGGTTTTTAAATACAACACAAGTGGTGTAGCACTAGGCACTGCAATTGTCAAAGACAATTAGACTGAAAGCAGGAAAATTTCACCTCCCCGTCTCAGTGATATGTAGAATGTCGGCAGCATGGGTCAGCCTAGCCACAGAGTGGTGTGAGAAGATATGAATCAGTCCTATAGAATGTTAAATATTTATAAAATGGTTTTGTAGTGCACCGAGGTTGGCAGCACATTCGTTCCTTCTTTTTGTCTTATGAGTACAAAAGAAAAATGCAAACAAAAGTTTATATCTAGGCTTATTCTCTCTCTCCCCCTACCCCATCTCTCCTTATCACCCCTCCCTCCTTCCGTCTTCCCTTTCCCTTCTCTTTCTGCCCTGTGTGGATCTGTGTATGGGTGAGTTTCCTTTGTGGATTAGATACAGTTGCTAGAGAGTATTCATTTCGTTGTTTTTCTTTTTTTCATCTGACTCTATTCAGACATTGTTCTTTATAACCATTTCTACCTCATTGCTACATATTGTACATGTAGTATTTATTTGTTGTCTTTTTTTTGAATGTCATGCATTTCCTAAGAAAAAGACTCGTCCTTGAACTTGAACAGTCTACCTCAGAAAGACTGTCTTTACACTGAGCAGTATTAGCAACCTAAATGATACGGCACATTAGCGAAGTGTGGTGGGGTAGATAATGCATGAGTACTTGGGATCCTGATGGACTCCTAATTGTACCCATAACTCAAGACTGCTTAAAAGAACTTTAAAGAAACTGTGCACTGTGTAGGTCTTCATCAAGGTCCCATTTAGAACACAAGGAATGCAGCTTTGTTACTATGTGCCCATCTCTAAGAAACATGTTAGCATTCCCACGTACTTTACACTGGCAATCTGACTACTTCCGATGAACAAATTTAAAGAACATTTTAAAAATATTTTTTAACTGACACCCTCAGCTCCTAAATTTAAGAGAAAGG
>OU015750.1:37653209-37655709 GCA_907169655.1 Acomys percivali | reverse complement strand
GGCAGAGCAGTTAGCATGAGCCTTAGGAAATCATTAGCACTGACTCCTAAGCTCACCTAGTTTTATTTTCCAAATAAAGATTCTACTCTATGCTAAATAACTAACTTGAAATTGATCTTATTTTAGGGATGAAATGATCATAATAGTTAATTTTTTTTTAAGGCAAGGATGTTGAAGTGAACAGTTAAAATGACAAAACTGTCATCCTAGGCACTGTAAAAGAAAGATTATAAACATTTCCGGAGAGTAACCCTTACACCACACCCCATGCTAAGCTCATCTCTAAACAAAGCCAGAAAGGTGTTGCATTATTGGTGAAGTTGAACAATTTAAAATCATACTTTTTTTCTCTTTCATCTTCTAAAAAACACAATTATACTGTGATATATAATGTTAAATGATCACGTTGTTGGTTCTGAAAAGGAAATAGAACTTCCATATTTATTTATCATATAATTAGTCTAGGATTTTAATTTTTAGTGAAACTAAACTCATAAAATATGTTTACCATCTCCAAGAGAGCAGTACAATGAAGCTGCTTATTTTGATAGAGAAAACCATTGAGCAGGACTGATAAGAAAGATGTCAACTATGTTTGGAGGTTTATATCAGAGTAAGTACAGTTTAATGAGGCCTTCTTAGCCACTTTTAGCTTATGCACAGAATACCAGAGTTCAGGTTGAATGTTTGTCATTGTTGAACATAATGTTGGGTCCTTGGAGAGTGGTATGTGTTATCACTTATAGTATCCAACTCAATGACTGTTCATTTTTAGGAAAGAATTAGCAAGCTAGTTTAAAGAAAATAAAGAGCTAGGCTGATTAGCCCTGTAGCCCATAATTCTTAATTTAAAAAAAACTTAGTGGTTATTATACAATTGGCCATAGTTTAATATAAAGATTATATCACAAAGACACATTATTAAATGTTAAATCAACTACTATAGGAGCTTTTGTGGTTTTGAGTATAACTCATAAAGCACTTACATAAACATGTACAAATAAATAGATTAATAGCTAGGTGATAGATAAATATATAGATGATAGCTAGAAACAAATAAATTAATAACTGGGAAAAAGCAGGAAGGACGAATAATAAATTTGAAAGAAGGAGGAAAGAATAGATACTAAATTTGAAATCTTATTTTAAAAACACGACTTTGTTTTTTAACTCAAGGTATACTTAATAATGAAAGATTCTGAAACAAAGTGCGAATCATAAATCACACTGACATGTATATGGGCAAGAGAGTGTGTTACTGCACAGTTACAGTAAAAAGACCCATCATGATCATTCCTACTGATTACGAAGGACTAGGCAGAGTGTTAATTTATCTAGATGAAAAGTCCCCCACAGCCCTTTTGCCAAGGAGGAAACAAAACCTTAGGAAACTGAATAATTTATCAAAATTACAAAAGACAGTAAATGGTGAAGTAGGAATTTTCATGGTCTTCACTGTTGTTCTACAGTGTCCAGAGTCCAACTGACTCAATGTGTGTTTTATAGCAATTCAACTTCAAGGCCATTACTGGGATTACTCAGAATTGACACTAACCCGCTCTTTGAGGTTTAGAACAGTGGCTCTCAACATTCCCAGTGCTATGAGCCTTTAACACAGTTCCTCATATTGTGGTAACTCCAACCACAAAGTTTTATTTGTTGCTGCTTCATAACTGTAATTTCACTACTATTATGAGTCCTAACTAAGTATGTGTGTTGGCTGATGGTCTTAGGTGACTACTGTGAAAGGGTTATTTGAGCCCCAAAGGAGTTATGACCCACAGGTTGAAAAGGGCTGGTTTAGTATGATTTAACTTCCGGAATATTCTGGATTTCTGTTCTAACTCATCAACTTGACACTCTTGTTCAAATTTTACAATGCTGAATTTTCTTTCTCCTTAGTGGCCAATCTATTTTTATGTTTGTATCATACAGGGCCAAACACCAAACATGTTTGGATCTATATCTTAACTTTTAACATATGGCATAGGATGATTTACAAGTATACTAGAGAGATACATAAACTTTTCACAGATGCTCAAAAGACATACCCGTTCAGAATTCCTCCCCATCTGCAATGATCAGGGTACCATGCTTTCCTTCATATAAAGTCCCACAGATGGTAAAAATGGTGATTTGGGGGGACATAAGTCATTTCTGCCTTCACACAACCTTCCTCACTGAGGACTTATGTCTGAATAGAGAAATTCTTTCATTTCCAATTACATATATTACAGGTAAGTTGAAGGCATTTGTTTCAGAAACCAAATAGACGTAGTCCATTTGGTGACATGTTTGACAACATTGGGGGGCCACTTGTGTCTGGCTGTCATCCTTTTGGCAGTGGGAATAATTAGTAAAGCATAGTTGCAGAAGAATGCAATTTCTTTGAAATGGGCAGTAAGCCCACAGTTAGATTCACTTTTAAAGCAGAAATAAAAATAAAACCAAACTCAAACACACACACACACACACACACACACACACACACACACACACA
>OU015750.1:37642614-37653199 GCA_907169655.1 Acomys percivali | reverse complement strand
CTACTACAAGACCCTTTCCACAAATTCTATCTCCTCCAGAATTTTGTAATGTTTCCCATTAGCATCTCAAATAAAATAAGAAAAAAAAAGGCATGTTGGAAAACATTTCTCCTGAAAGTAATTAAACAGTAAGCATCCTCTGCCGCTGTCTAAATGCATTTTAAAGTTCACAGAATAAAGGTTATTCTGAGAGTCACATCAGGCCCAAAGGCGGGCAGTTTCTCTTTTGACTTACATACTAATATCTTACCTGTTCCCTCTGCCTGCTCCACAGAGTGCTGATTTATATTGGTCCATCATACCCTGATACTTTTTATAAACTAAGACCTACTTCCTTTACTTCTAGAGACAAATGTGTGCTTGGTGTCTACGAATGTGTGCTAACAGTAATCCCTCAGACATTCATTAGTGTTTAGAGTTTGCACTTAAGCGGGACAATGGCGCCATAAATGAAAATGACCAGTGGCCAAAGGGAACATATAATTGTTTGTAATTAAACAAAAGTGTTGCTGAGTTAATCAGATTCACATCTTAATATGCTTTAAAACATCGCTGTCTTGTCAAAATGAAGACTTTCAGTTTTAGTTTCTTTGGGATTTCTTTTTTTTTTTTTTTAAATTGGTAATGACAACTAAGCAAATTATGCCACTAAGATTCCTTAACTCACTTAAGTACAATAAATAAGCCAAGTATGCTTTGATCAAAGTTTCACTGGAGTTGCCCTTTTGACTTTTCCCCGTTTCATAGTGAACAGCTTGTTACAGGCTCTCATCTGTTTACAGCGTCTGCACTCAGATGCCCTGACATGTTGGGTTCTTCTTTTTGAATTATAGTACAAACAGACCAAAGCATTGTACCCACCCTCCTGTTGGCAACTGGTTTGGTGTAAGAATTTAAGATAATTTTACTTGATTTGTTTTTCTATTGCATAAAGGTGAGACCGAAGAAAAGAACTCAGGAAGATGGGAGGCATACTAAGATAGTGGACTACTGATACTTTGCAGCCTATCAGAATTCTAGAACCCTAGAACACTGTCTGGTTTGAGTTGGGATATTTCCTGGTATTTCTATGCCTCAAAGAGCTAGTGGTTATTTTTTCCTTTTCTTTGAAAAAGAAAATAATAATAATAAGGCCCAGTGATAAGAGATTGTAAAGTTATGTCAAACAAATTATGTTTTAGTTATTAGTGGCTAGTTTGTAAATATCAAAGCTCCACTCATTGTAGTGCTGGGAGCTGAATTTGCATGCTGATGAAATGCAAGTGGAAGGCTGTGAACTGCAGGGTTATCTACAGTGCAGCAGTGGGAGCTCCAGAATCAGACAGTTGAGCATCTGACCGACTCAAGAGTCCAAGCTGCAGACCTCTTCTATTCACTTTCTTTACAACAATTAAAATATGCAAAGTGATAATTTTCCTTAAGTAGCCTTAAATGTGCGATCTATTTAAATGTGAAGAAAATTGCCTGAAGCTTCTGGTGTGAGGGACAAAAAAGAATAAATTATGCAAATAGCAGAAAAGGACTCTACCACTTGAACGCCTAATTTTCCTGTAATAAGCATACTGTTTCATTTAATTTTTTGCCTCTTATTAAAAGTGACAGTTCTTTTGCACTGTCTGATGGTTCTATCTGACACAAGCTAGGGAAATGACTGCTAGACTAAATGCTAAAGCATTTCGGTAGCTTTTTTAGATGATGGTTACATTCACAAAGTAATTATGCACTGAAGAGTAGAGAAATAAGGTTTAATTACACAGTAATCGCTTCTGATGGACACGGCAGAAGTGTGAACACCGCCAGACTGCAATCCATCAATGACAAACCCCTGGCCACTTTTAATTCCTCCTCATTTGCATCATAACCTCCGCACCAAGTTGCACAAATGCTGTTAAATGTTAATAGGAGCTGTCTCTCCACTCAAAATGAATGCTTAAGCTGTTTCATTTTTTTTTTTCTCCTCCACCTCAGACCTTCAAAACCAGCTCCTCTCTGAGAGCAGGCATTAAGCACAGAGCATGGTGCGTGGTCACTGTTGTGCTAATTGGGAGCAACACTTAAAGTTTTATCTCTCAAGCGCTAATAATGCACACTGCTGACAAACCAGTGAATAAGTAATGTAGTTGCAGGAGAAGGGGAGGGGGGTGGGTAAAGGCATGCCTAGAATGAAAAATGCAGTTGGGACCGTTGTTCAGTGACTAGCTATTTGATTAGGCCCTGTAGTCATATTTAATCCAGATCCTTAGGGAACATAGACAAAATTACATCTTCATCTCATCAAACATTCAGCCATATTTAAGCATTCAGCTGATCAAGCCTTTATTGTTTCTATTGTAGCCACATGGAGACTGTGTCGCGTTGCATTCCTTGCTCCAGAAGCTGGCATAGGAAGGGCCTCTAAGCTGTAGGCTTGCTTTCTGGGGCCCGCTGTGGTTAGGGAACCTAGTAGTGAAGGAATGAAATCACTTCAGTCACTCTGCATGGATGCCTGAGTTGATTAAAATAAATAAATAAATAAAAATAAACACCTTCAGTTCTATTTGTACAGTCTTTAGTATTCCACCTTACTTTCTCTATATTTTTAAAGTTCTTCCTTCTACCTTGTATTTAAACCCAGGCCATTTGCTGAGACAGGTCTACATCATTAAACTGCAGATGGTTCTTTTTCTATTAAGCAGCGGGTATCGTTTTTGTCCTGACAGGAGGAGGCTCCACCTGCCGCCAGCCCACCAATGCTTCCAGCTGACTGCTTTGCAGAACAGGAAAGGTAATTTGTAAGCCGTGTGCCAAGTTTAACAGTAGACTCTAAGAAGTGACAAAGGAGCCATTTTCTGCATGAAGATTGAGAATTATCAACACCTTTCTGTGCATAATGGTTAAGCCTTTATCACTCGAGGAGCTGCGGATAAGGTTAAGAACACTAGACAAACTGCTCATTAGTGGAAAGGTTTGCCTTTTCCATTAAAGACTGCTGAGGGCTGGAGTTACACTACTGAGCAATGCATCCCTGGCATTTGAAAAGAGTGAGCTGATAGGTACATATAAAGGAACATTGGAAAAGGAGACCAGGAATGTTCTACGAATGTTAGTAAGGCTTTCACAATCTTAGGAAATGATAAGCCTCTTACATATGTTCAGAAGTCGTGTGAGCTGGGAGCTAAGGCCCTAGGTCAGAAGTCATGTGACCTAGGTATCCTCTGCCCTGCATTCTACTATGGGCTGACTGTGTGACTTTGGGTAAGTAATTTATGTTTGTATGATTTGAACATGAAACAGCAGGATTCATTAGTTTGCAGCAGTAAGCACTTGAGTCAGTTGTACAGATCTCATTCAGCAATAAACAGATAATAAATATAGAAGAAAAGCTCATTACTACATCGATTTTTATTCTGTGCTGGCAAGGAGATGAGGAGTTGTCAACTGTTACTTATTACCTTTACCTTCAGAGTAGCTGAGTGAGCACAGAAACAGGAATGGTGTGTGTATCTGTGTGTACACGTGGGGGTGTATATGAAGGTGTGAATGTGTGTGAGTGTTAGCGGATGTGTGTGTGTGGGTTTGAGCATATGTGAATGACTGTGAATGTGTGAGTGTGTGTTTGAGTATGTGTGAGTTTGTGTGTGTTTGAGTGTGAGTGGTATGTGGGCAGAGACCGGTGATGATAAACATCAGTCCTGCTGTACCGTGCTCCATCTTATTCCCTTAAGACATGAACCTACATCTAGTTTGATAGATGGTAAGCTCCAGCAAGCCTCTTGCCTCTACCCCTGGAGCTCTGGGGTTACACATTGCAGTTGGTTACGCTAGGCTTTTTAATATGTGAGCACTGGGCATAGAGTCTTAAGCTCAAGTCCTCATGTTTGCTTATGAGCTCCTTTACCTGCTGAGCCATCTCTCCATCCAGTGACTGGTGTTTCATATACCCACTGTGAGGGTTTAATACAAGGAAGAAATTGAAAATAGTAATTTCCATGGAGCTTATTAATAAATTTGCCCTCATGATATAAGACTGTCGGGGATCACACAAGGAGGATACTGTCAATTCTAGTTTAAGTGACTGACTCAATGTAGGGTACATATATGATATAAGTACAACATTTACATTTAAGCTTTAAAGCCTATGTATCTTGCTATGCTTTGTGGTTGGGTTATGCTCTTTGTATGGAGAGTAACAGTCAAAGTCAATTTCTGCCTCCGTTTCCATCCTACTCTGACTGCATGACTTTAGTCCTATACATCAATCTCGCTTTTGCCTACTTAATGTGTTCTTGAAATCCCATAAGAGAAACCAAGGCTTAACTTCTATCACTCTAAAACAAGCTCAGCCTGCCAATGTTATCAAGGCAATAGTAGGGGAAATGTCCTTAGAAACAAATATGGCTCTCTACTTAATTCATTGCAAACAAGCATTTGCATTTAAATTTCCTGTGCTCATTTATTAAACTCTGGCTATCTCAGTAGATGTATTCTTGCCACTTGTCAATGAAGTCCATTAGGACCATGCTCTTCTCAGACATACACACAGCCACATACCACCACAAACACCACAGTGTTTAACTGGGGTAAAGTGTGTCTTTCTGTGTCAAAATTACATTAGTAGTACAAATGTGTGTTAGAAACTTCCTTAGTCTGTTGAAAATAATATTTCTCTGTGCAGGAGAAGGCAGGCCAGTCAAATGACAAAGCCACCCACAAAGCCATCAGTTGGAACTCATGATTGGATCAGTTTGCAAAGGAAGAGAAGAAATAATGATTTAGAGAAGAGGTTTGCAGGAAGCCCCAAAGAAAGACTGTGCAGTAGCTTAGCTAAGCAAAGTAGGATGAGTGCTACCAACGAGGACCCTTGCATCCTGGGGAAAGTAAAAGGCCCCCATACCTTTCTTTCCTATTAGTCATCCAAGCTTTTATGCAGGCACGCCAACCAGTCACCCTATAGACTCCGTCTAACATTTACCTAAAGCCTGTCCTTGCACCAACCCAGGTGGTCCCTACTCCAAGAATCCCATGTTTCACCATCAGTCAAAAGTAATCAAGCAATCAAGGCATCTCCTATTCTCTTGATCCACTGCTATAATCAACATAAAAGTCTAGGTGTCCCCCATGATGTGACAACCAGGTTGCCAGCCTGCAGCATAACTATTGATATATTTGACTCACAGAGACTATTGGATTGTTGTGTAATTAATGCTGGTCTGAGCTCATGCTCTGTGTGTCTGTATACCACCTAACTCCAAGTGCTTTTTCCGCAACTCTTCTTGCACAGCACTCTGTTCTATCTGTGTGAGGCAGTATGTTTAGCCTTCCAGGACACTAAAGCTGTAAACAATCTTTCTAATCAGGTCTTGGCAAGCCGAGAACAAGAAAACATTATAACAGGATTCCCGAGTAAATTCTAATAGTGAAAGACTGAGAAAGGCTGGGAGACGCTCTGAAAATCACCATGCTAGTGTTTGAAGGAGAGAAATTCGTGATGGATGAAGTCTGACTGTGGATGACACAGGTTAGCAGCTCCTAGTTTTTAAAGACATAGCAGCTATGTGAGCACCGAGGACTGAAATGTGCATAATGGGAGAGAAAGAAGGAAAATTAACCAACTAATGTATGGGACATGTCTTTAACTCCACCCCTCTGGAAGCAGAAGACAGGTCTGTGACTCAGAGGCCAGCTTGCTCCACATAGCAAGTTCCAGGCCACCTAGAGCTAAAGAGTGGGACTCTGTTCTAAAATTATGAAAATTATATTTTAAAAAAATGCTAAAAACTTTTCCAATTGTTTTTCAGTACAACCCACCACTGATACATATGTGTATTATTTGAATTTTGAGGCTTTAAAATCTTAATAACATTGGTCCATAGTCTATAGTATGTGGCACAATCAAGCACTCACACTTTAAAGAGGCAATTAAAGGTAAGCTTGATTCACGATTTCCAATTACAACTGAAAACCATGTGAACAAAAGCAGTCTCATATTATTAATTTGTGCTATAGAGGCAGTTTCTAGAAACTTCATAAGAGAGAGCGAAATTCTGCTATGAGTTAATGTCTAAGTCTGCCTTAGACCTGCTCTCTATTATGAAGCTTGCCATGTACTCAGAGATGGCTGAGTCAAAGGCACTGCACAAGTACAAAGTAGCACTCGTATTATTAACCTTTCCCTGGTTGTTTCCTCATCTGTAATATGGGGTTAATGATATTTCTGTACCTCACAAGAATGCTGTGTGAATTAATGTTTGTAAAGCCCTTTAAGATCCACGGATGAAAGATGCCATAAAAGTCCAAAGGTGGTAATATTATAGTTATTGAAATTGGAAACACCAATAATGCTGGGAACTGAATATATATTTGGTTGCAAGGCACCCTGTACATTATGAATTCATGCGCACTTACAGAAACTTACTACTTCAAAATTAATGTTTTGAGTCATACATATATACATATATCCTTAAAAATATATTCAATACTATACACCAAAAGGTTGTGATTTGTTCATAACTTAAAAATGTAGTATTAGTACATTTCATGTTCATTTCTTATTACAGTAAGTGCTTATATATCTATACTCAAATTTATATAGTATTAGACTGGTCTGTTTAAAGAGGCAGTAAATGACAAGCTAAAATGCTAAGATGATTTAATGAAATAATTATCTGTACTTTTTTATTATGGTTTTATTTTTCATGTACATTTTTAATCTATTTAGATAGTTTATAAAGAGTAAGTTAAAAGTACCTTCTCTTCCTGAGAAGGGAAAATGATACATGTTATCAGCAGGCACATTCTATGACCTAATTTTTTTGTGACTATTAAATATTTTTCTAAAAACATAAAAGATGAAGTTCCCCAATAATTAGAATTCAAAACAGAAAAATGAAATAACTTTTCTAATACTGCACCTTTTACTTTAACATGATCTTTTGGTGTTTTCCTGCTCATTGATCATCTACCCAGTCATCAACCGCTAAATAATCATTTGTGCCACATTAAGTATAGAAACTTGAAGTTATAGAAGGCATCCGTTTACATACAAGTGGAGATGTTGTATAGACACAAGAGAAGCAGCATAGCTAACCTTCTAACAGCCTCAGTGTAAAGAAGTGAGACTTGATACCCTTTGAACATATACAGGGGGAGGTAATCCCCCTCAGGAACAGTCATAGGGGAGGGGAATAAGGGGAAACTGGGAGGGAGGGAAGAATGGGAGGATACAAGGGATGGGATAACCATTGAGATGTAACAAGAATAATTTAATAAAAATTAAAAAAAAAGAAGTGCAAACCCTCTTTTTTTTTAATTTTTCATGATTTCCTTCCTATTTTTGTTATAAAGGTAATATATATCTTTTTTGAATCTTTAGGGGTGACTACCAAAGAAAGGAAAATGGGTTTGAAACTCTGAAATATAAAAATAAAGATTACTGAGATAGAATTAAGCTGCAAAAGTGAAGTTGGTATTCAAATGTTACTTGTTTTTATTGTCAAAATGAGAAGATACATAGTTAAATGGACAGGCTCATTATTCTTGATAATAATTTGGGGAGATTTATCATACACACACTTTTTTTTCCAAGTCATATTTTTGAGTCGTTCTTAGATTTAATTAACAGAAAATGCCATTTTATCTTTTAATCCATTGAAACATGATTTCCGACTGAGTAAAGAAAAGGTTAACTTCAAATGATAGTGGCAAAGCAGTCAAGGAAAAAAAAAAAAACAAAACAGAGTTCACAGGTAAGCCGAGGAGTCAAGCAAACGTTATATTTAGAAAGTCAAGAGCTTTGTTTTGGCTGCTTTAGAGGTTTTCCCCAATTTATGAGAGGTTCAAGGTTACCAAGCTCAACACCAGAGCTCAAAGTCATTCCATAGTTTATTCAATATTCAAGTTCAAAGATTTAAATGTGGAGTACAAAAGAGAATTTTGAAACTGGGGGCCACTGAGTTGGTGAGAGTAAAGGTAAATTATGGTAAGGGTCACATGGGCCAGCGTATTCAGAAACAGCTAACTAGCAGAAAGCTATATTTGGAGAAGGGAAATTAAGAAGCACTAAAGCATGTTTAACACCTTATCAGAAATGCAAGCTCTTGCATGTATATTTATAAACATGGTAATTCCTGGACAGTATATAAATAAAACTGTGATATTGTGTAACTAGTAACTATTTCTTCTACTATAAATATGGATCTTATATAATTTTTCGTCTATGATCTTGACTTCTGACTTCACCATGCTTTTTGTTTTAAATCCACAAACTCCCTGTTCATTATTTGGCAAGTCAAAGGCATTGAAAGTAATAAGTTTCCTAGAATATAAGAAGCAACTATAGTACACATAACATTTTCATTTCGACGAGTTTATACATTTATACATATATTGACTTTCCAATATCCTAACAACCATCTTACATCTCTGAGAGATAGATAGATAGATAGATAGATAGAAAGAGAGAGAGAGACAGAGACAGAGACAGAGACAGAGACACAGAGACAGAGAGAGACAGAGAGACAGAGAGAGAATATGAATCCCACTCCATTGCCACAGCATTTGAGTGGAGATCAGAGGACAGCTTGAAGGAGTTGGTTATAACTTACCATGTGGATTCAGGAATCCAACTCTGGTTGTCACACTTGGTGGCAAGTATCTCTTACCTACAGAGCTGTCCTACTCCAATCTTCTTCGCAAAATTATCATCGATGAGAAAATAATCCTAAGTGCATGTGGTGTGATGTTTTAAGATATTACTTCTTTATATAATATCTATAAAAAGTTAATTTTGATAAATGCAAATTGTTTGCTTAAATAGACACTGCCTTAGCCCTAATAAGAAAGACAACCGATGGTTTTCCCATATGAAATAAAACCAGGAAAGTCTTGACTCCTATGGTGTTCAATTCCTTCTGCTCATTTTACCTTCTCATCTTTTTTTCCCTTTGTGGACCGATTTACTTAAATATGCTTGTGTATAAAGCATATTATAGCCATTCCTTCATCTTTGATGCTCCAGGAGTCGAGCTGCATAATAAACACAGAGACTATATCTCTCTAATTTCTTGTTTTCCATCCTTGTCACTACATCTCTTTTCCTGTCACCTATCACTTTGGTATCATTCCTGGTTCTCGGTAATAGTTCACTTTCATTCTGTATCACTTTCTAGCTATTACTGTCTCCTCTATGGTTCCCCCATTAATCATTTTCAATGGCTTTTGTTTGTTTGTTTGTTTGTTTGGATTGGTTTGCTTTTCTTTTCTTTTGTTTAAATTTATCTACAGAGATAGTTTTCAGATGAAGAGTGACTTTAGACCTCATCTGACCTGTCAAATTACTGGTTTGTTTTTGTATTTGTTCAGAGTTCTGATCATTCAAGGATATAGGTTAATCTAGGCAGATCCTCTACAGCTGAGCTACCCAGGTCTCTAGCACACTTTTGTAAAAGTTTTGGGACACAGCCTATCTTGTTTTTTTTATAATGTGCTGTCCTCAGAGAGTGGAAGCCCATTTTCCCTACCAACTGATCCTAACAAACTGGGGAGAGCATTGCAGAGAAGAGGCAGAGCGGGTGGGACCGGGAAGAGACCAGGGAAGGGGATGCGATTGGGATGTAGAGTGAATAATTTTTTTAAAAATTTAAATAAAAGCAAATAATAAATAATATAGAGTAAACAGAAAGCCCTTGGATAAGAACTTCTATGGCTCTAACTCTTAATAGATTAAAGTCTACCAATACCTACTTTAATTGATCAATGAGCAGGCAAAAGAATATTTTTTCCATGGGAGGGGATTGATTGGGTAAATGCTGCCTGTAATATCGAGAGCAGCACTTATTATCCAGCGAGCATGTGTTAAATATTTGTGAGTGAGTAAATGAATCTCTTCAAAGGTAGTAAGTAGTGCTAAGCAATATCTTAAACATGAAGATCTATTCAACATCTTCATATTTTCTTTGCAGTTGTATTAACCTTTTCTCCTCAGCTGCTCTCTCTAAACAAAATTTAAAATAATAAACAATGGCAATTATTTCAATTCTTTTCAATCTATTAAGTTAAACACTCAAATTTGTTTTCATTTTTATCCAATGGCATGAATATTTACTTGAGAAAACAGTAGTTAAAATAAAACCATATTGTGTTCCAATAATCATGTATGCTGTTTCTTTGTTTTCTGTTTGCTGAGGTACATTACCAGATCCATCTACACATTAGTTAGAGTCTGAAATGTCTACTCAAATTATTTGCAAAACTGATCATGACCTTTTTATAGTTATCTGATCTCTTTTTCCGTTTCTCAGTCATTATTACATCCAAACCTATCATTTTAACAAGAACTTATCAAAAGTGCTCAAAGTCTTTATCTGACCAAGGCACTGGTCCTTTGTTGTTCTTTCGGCATGTAACCTGTAACCACAAGTCTACCACTCTTTTGTTTCAACTTTCTGTTGGGTCCAGGGCACCATACCAGACACCTTCCCACCTCTCTATCTTTCTCTGTCTCTGTCTCTGTCTCTGTCTCTGTCTCTGTCTGTCTGTCTGTCTGTCTGTCTGTCTGTCTGTCTGTCTGTCTCTCTCTCTCTCTCTCTCTCTCTCTCTCTCTCTCTCT
>OU015750.1:37625838-37641150 GCA_907169655.1 Acomys percivali | reverse complement strand
CTGGGAACATGTTAAAATATAAAATCTTATGTCCCCTCACCAAAGTTGCTGAAGCAATGGGACCCAGCATTGTTTAAAACGATTCTAGACCATTCCGATGCAGATTAATATACAAGATCATTTCCTCTTATGGGTGCAGTCATTGTTATCTTCATGGTGTGTGTGAAGATTTTTCTATGCATCTGTGACCTTGCTATCTAATCATTGGAACAGTGCCCAGCTTCTCTTCATAAATGCCTCCAAGTCTGTGAGCTCATTTAAGTCTAAAAACAAAAACAAAAACAAGCAAACAAACAAAAACAATGAATCTCAATTCTGCAAATCCAGTGAAATTTGTGTCTTTTCCTCCTGTATATCAAAAGTGCTTTATTTAACAGACTTTTTATTTTGTATCTAAGGGGCTCATGGTCTATAAAGTGCTGTTCAGAATCCCTGCACATAGAAAACATCATTGGTTCATAATGAATAAACATCCATACTCAGCCTCAAAATCCCCACCTGTATTATTATAATTGTTATAAATAAATCCATTATAGCTACTTTAATGTTACCTCTGGCATGGAATGAGCAGACCGCATTAAGCACTATTTCAATTATCAACTCTACTTATTCCTCTCTTAATTAATGTGTTCTTTAAGATAAATGACATATAACCAGGTATGTTTTGAATAATAAAACTTAGGATTGGTTGGCCATATAGAACTATAACAAATTATTCCAGTAATCTCACTTTCCTGAGACTTTTTTTCTACCTTTTATCAGAGAAGTCATATTTTTCACCATCATTGAAAGGAGACCACAACTTATCGAATATAGAACTATTAATAAATTAAATAATAAAATCCAAACTCATTGTCATGGGCTAGAAGATCCTAAATAGTTTTCATGTTTTGCTATTCCAATCTCAGTGGCCTTCTGACTGTTATTAGAAAGCACTCTAAATGTATTACCATATAAACATGTTTTTTAAAATTTCTATTCTCGCTACTCAGAGAGCATGACCTTGTCTTCATCTCATTCTTAAATCATTTAACTCTATTGTGTCATGTCATGTTATAATAGTCTGTGTCTTCCGTGATCACCAGGGCTTAAGTAGCATGTATAATTACACTCTTTATCCACTCTTCTAGCTTTACTTTTCTTCTCTACTTGAAAGAGTTCTTATTACGATTATTTCTATTCTGTATCTTTCCCACTGTAGTCATTGCTCCCACAAGGAAAGAACTATGTCTGTATACTTGATAATAAGTTACAGCACCTCACAACACCAAACACAATACATTAGCTCATTCCATACAACTCATAACATATGTTCAATAAGCACAATCAAACATCTGATATCACTATAAATCCAAATTAAAAAAAAATCTACTCATAAGAAAAGGCACATTGATTAAGAAATCATTAAAATACATCTGGGTTAGTTGTTCTGGGGATTTTCAGGGGTTGTCCCCAGTCAGTTGCACTATATATGATTTCACTTTACTTTGAGTGTTATTGGGTTTCTTCTCTATTTTGAGTACATAAATAAGTATATACCCAAAGACAATATTAATAGGTATATTCTTTTTTTAATTTCCAGAGTTCTAGGCCTTGAGACTTCTTTACATCATGATGACACTACCACCCCAAACCTTTTCCTCGATGTGCTTCTAGCTTTAGTGGTTGCACAATACTCACTAGTCCTTAAGACTGGAAAACTTGCAAAGCTTCAAGGTGTACCAAGTCATGCAAAGTCAATACTAATGTTTTGGCACAGATACCATTTCTTTATAATCATTTTTTGTGATAGGTCATGGGCTTAGGTCTTATTACATGGTTGATTAATATACTTATACTTGTAAAGGTCTGAAAGTGCATGACCAAAATATCCTAATATGAAACTGTCACATGCATATATTGGTATTTGGAGGTGATGCTATTGGTAGTGATATATTAAAGGTTTAGAGCCATTATGAATGGAGTTAGCATTCTCCTAAAAGGGCCTAAGCTGGTTTGCTTTTACTTATACAAGGTTGCAATGAGGAGTCTCCTACCTGGAAATGATTCCTGACTAGAACACAAAACCATGCTGGTGCCCTACCTAATCTTTTTACCTTTGACTTCCTATTTTATAAACTGTGAGACATAACTTTTCTTAATATATATATCATCATATGCATTATATTATTTAATATATGTTTATATTATTAACATATATAGAATAAACTATATGTAGCAAGAGGAAGAACAAAAAAATCAGGAATTATATAAATGTTACATTCATAGTGTTTTGGCTATTTGTACTTGGTAACCTTGAAGAAAACATCTTTCCTGTCTTGGTGAGTCTAAAATTCTGAATGTAAATCAGTATCTATCACATCTCATCTCTATCAAGTTAAAACATCTATCTAGACCTAAAAACATCTTAACCCCTAAACAACTAAGCTTAATTGTAAAACTAAACTATCTGGTCTTCAATCACATCAGAGACTTGAGAAAGAATAGAATTAATTACCTGAGTAAACAGGAAGTGCCCGTTAGCAGTTTCCAATAATGTTTTAATACGCCACCTAGTCTACAGCACTTTGTTACTGGCCTGAAGTAGAGCATTAACACAGCCTTAGTAAGTCTCATAGAGTCATCACATCACTGTGGGTGGACTCTATTCTTGGGCACCGATCTTCACGTCTTGCATTATCATGACTCACATTTCAAAATAAATGTTCTTAGTATTGTAGTACCTTTTATCTCCACGTTTTTATCATCAGATATTTACCTTGGAATTCCCTGCTTTTCTTACTTCTAAATTAAGTTTTCACTAATTCCTCAATGATAAATTTAAGTAGCATTTTCTTGAAAAGGTATTCCTTATTTGACCCATCATGTTTAATTAATTTTCCTCTTTTATTTCAGTGCATATTGATCACATCTCTTTTCTTCTTTGGATTATAGTTAGCAAATGCCTGTTTTGTTACTGTCTTGAAAATATCTTAAATCCAGGACTATGTTCTCTCTACCCCTTTATTTGACTATATTTCTTACTGTAATAATTATAGAATAAATGTAATAGATGTGTAGTAAATATTTGTTTGAACAATAATTCAAATTGTGCTTGGTAAGTTTGCTTTAGACAATTAAGAATATCAGTTCAATTTTTTTTCCTGACAAATCTAGAGAATCTTGAGAATTTTCTAAAGATTCTGACAGAGATGAAACAGTGACCTCACACCTCCACAATAGCACCTTATCTTTTAGAATGGTTTCAGAAGTATTCATTGAAGATTTTGCACAGCCTCAACTGCACAGTCATTGATCTCAAAGTTTCAAAGACAATGTCTCTAGTTTTGCTGTTCTGATTCTTCATGGTTCCTGGAGGGCATTCTGATACATATACAGATAGGCATGCTGATTTGGGTGAACATTATCCTGAGTTATGGTAGTGAAATCCTAAGAAAATCAAGAAGCATGATTTGTTGACAGACAGCCATTTTAAAATGTGAGAATCTTAGTAAGTTACAGTATTTCACAATTTCAAATACAACACATTACATTAATAATAAGGTATTACTATTTTTAGGATAGCTAGTACCTCTACCTCCAAGCATAGTGTTAAACGCTTGGGTATAAATTGGTATCAAAGGGGCTTGGTACAATCTCTCCAGCTATAGTCATCCTAAGAGTACTAACAAAGACTACCAGAATTCTTTGATTGAAAAGAAAGGATGCTACACAATGGTTTCAGATGCTTCCCTATTGAGATTTAAAATGTACCCTTGCTGGAGAAGTCCAGACTGCAGCATTGATGACCTTATGAGTCTATATTTAGAAAAATAAAGGATGAATGCCAAGAATCACTATATCTATTTCAAGTTTTGAACACCAGTTTCTGGAGTTTATGTTCTTCTTACCAGAATAGATTAACAACACATTTTAAATCCACTTCTGTAATATTAAGAGAGATTATTGCTGTGTTGTAGGTATTCTCCTCCATAGGAGAGGCTAATATTTTGGTGGAGAATCCATTTCTACTAAGATCCACTGTAATGATGAGGAGGGTAAGGCACAGAATTTATAAGCACCATCTCACAGCTCTCCAAGTGTAGAACAAAAACACATTTGCTGATTATTTCTTTAGCATAACAGAGCAGCTAAATTTCTACAAATGAAAAGCAACTAGCTAACTCATAGGAAACATTGTTTCCACTGATAACTCACGTCTTACACAGAACAGATCACCATTCCATTCTTTATTAGATATTGTTAAATTTGTTTCCTTTCTCCATCCTTTTCCCTCTGCCTGCCTCCTTCCTCTTTTTATCCTTCCCCTCTTTCTTTTCCTTTCTTTGTTTCCTTCTTTGCTTTCTCTGCTCCTGCTTTCTTTCCTCATTTAAAGTTTATTTTCATAATTTATTCTTTAAGGAGTTCATATATGTATACAACGGAAACTGTTCATTGCTACCCTCAAACCCAGCTCTTCATTGTAGGAAGTCCTTTCATTCCCACCTCTGCTGCCCCTAGTCATTCTGCCAACATTCCAACTTCATATCCTTTTTTCTCTCATACTCTCCCATGGAGTCTAATTAATTCTGACCATAGGTGCATGTGACATTGTCTTTTCAGTCCCAGAAAAACAAATGTTTGCAGGGTCTCATTCATAGGGTTTTTTTTCTGGCTTCAATTCTTTGGATGTACCAGACCATCTTGGAGCACAAGTAGAAGCCATGAAACTGGAAAAGGGGTATTCAGGGAGCAGATACAATAATAGATGGGGATAATACCTTCCTTCCTTCCTTCCTTCCTTCCTTCCTTCCTTCCCTCCTTCCTTTTTTTCTTAAGGCAAGGTTTCACTATATAACCAAGACTGATCTCAAACAAATTATCTTCCAGATCCCCACTTTCAGTATTTTTATTATTATCTAGTATTTTGCTACTTACTATTTTTGATGGGTTGGATTTGGCACAGGGTCCTGATTTGTAGTGTAGATTGTTGGAAGCCTCCATGTAGCCCAGGCTGACATTGTATTTGAACCATTTCTCTGTCTTCATCTTTGCAAAGGGTAGAGTTGGAAGAAGTGCCACCACACTTGGCTCCTTTTTGTGTTTGTAAAAGTGAAGTTGATATTTGTGAATATTTATATTGGGCTAATGGAGACACAAAAAATATTTATCTTATATAATGTTAGTGAGATGATTTATTGTTGACACTCTATAACTTCTCTAAATCCCTGACATTGCTTATATTTGCAAAAGATTAAGTATTCTAGCAAAATTTTGGCTATATCAGGAAGGCTTCTCAACATTAGTTACACATGTGGAAGTGCCAGCCATTTGGCACAGAACTGTATGTCTGGCACCATGACTCAGTAAGTAAAGATGCCTGGCATCAAGCCCAGTGACCCAGCTCAATCCCTAGGGTCCATGGTGGGAGGACAGAAAACTCCTGTAAGTTGTGCTTTGACTATACATGCCCCTAAAATTAAATAAATAATATTTAAAATGTAATAGAACAGAATTCTTAAAATACATGAAAGAAGTATGTTGTAGCTTTATAGTAGATATTTGCTATGATCAACATGGGCAGAGATTTGATGCCCAGCACAGTGTATAAATTGTAGCTCCCTAGTATATATTTGCCTATGATCAACAAGGGCAGGGATGTGATGCCCAGCACTGTGTAAAAGACCAAAGAGAAGCTGTTAAGTATCCAACAACCCACTTACCATTAAAGCAACTGTAGAAATGAAAACAGAAGCACCAAAGCAGAGAGACTGGATTGTACAGGATGTGCTGACAGGCAGATGGTGGTAATTTGAAAGACACTAACCACAGAAAACAGACAGGGAACACGGAAAAGAAACCTCACAGAAGAGAGAAGCTGGAAGAAATTTAGATCAAATTTAGTATTGCCAGGAAGGTGCTGGGAAGGCAAGACTAACAACTTCTGGAATTCCAGAAAGTGAAAAGAGCAGAGAGTGAAAGGACAAAATTTATTATCAGTTTCCCGAGAAGACTGAAGACAGGGTTAATATAGAGTTTTTTTCCTACGTAAGGGGCACTAGGTTACTAACCCTGATTTTACTACCAAATAGATCTAGCACGAGAATGATAAAGCAGGCTTCACCCCTAGAGACCCACTCTGGGAGCTGCTGATAGCTCTTCAGAGAGGAAACCCTGGGTAGGATGCAAATTACCATGATGTTTTATCATATAAAAACTAAACAGGATCACCAAATCAGAATACATTCAACCACCATTGCTTAGAATTGCTTTAACTAAAAAAAAAAGTACTTGCGAAATAATCTAGAAAAGTTCCTTTTGACATAAAAGAAAATTATAAATATGTAAAATAATAAAAATATTAAAAATAATAATATGTGCATATGTATTTCTAGAGCTTATAATTCTTCTTATTCCTTGAAAGATTGTATTCAACTCACCTAAAATTAATATTTTTTTCCTCCTATGAAGAAATTTTATTACCAATTGAACATACTCAGCTACTGTGAATTTGGCCTTTGCAAGGTCCCATTCCTGTTAACAAGTGTAGTTCCTTCTGGATGGTTCTAGTCCTCACTAGATAAAATGTTTGCTTGCGTTAGTGCTGACTAGATTACAGCTTGCTTCCTTTTGCTCCTGTCTGTCAGTACACAGTGATAAGAGGCTTACTGACTCCAGTGGTGTGCAAAGCATCACCTTACTATCTTACGTCACTGGAATTCCTGGCTTCTGGTGTGAGCAAGAACAGCAACAATGGCAAGAACTGAAAGAGAGGGTTTTCATAACATGTGGCAATTTAAAAAAGTTATAATTATACTTAATACCTAACTGAAACAAGAACACACACACACTGAAAAATGCCATCCCACATGTGCTTTTTGAGACAATATAAAGCAATTAATAGTATACGTGCTTAACTGTTGAATGGTTATTTTATTAAGAAGTGCATTAAGCAGATAGCCAGTATTTGCTGGGACCTTGAGTGAAATGCAGAATCCTACTTATCAAGTTCCCATACTCAGTTTAGACTTCGGGAAGTGATGCTGTTGCCTGTGGCCGTTCCTCAGGGTGTCTATGGGATTCCATATATCATAATTGTGTCCTGAACCTGTTTGGAGAGTACTCCATACATTTCCCTTTAAGTTTTAGAACATGAAAAGACCACTCCCTCAACAAACAAACAAACAAAAGCAAACAAAAACCCATAATACTCCATGTTTTGGTTGGATCTGAAAGAGCTCCTTCTTTGTATAGCCAACTTTGTCTGATTATAACTTCTGTATTAGTTGTACCAGCAAAATGAGCATTGTAGTAGTGCCAAACACATTTCTTATACGTGTACCAGAAATAAAACATAATATTTGATACTGTATAGTCAATAAATAGACAGCCTGTTCACAGTAAAACTGTTATTATAACATTATCGACTTAAACTCTGTAATTCTTTTCACAGTACTGTGCTATTGTTTGGACATGAACTCCCCCTCCCTGCCCCCCAGTACAAATATGTTGAAAACATGATTCCCAGCAAAACAATGCTTAGAGGGGAAATTTGGTGAACTGATTGGATTCTGAGGGCGCTGACATAAAGAGTATGTTAGTGTGTTGATGGACTCATAAATGAATGCACTCTTGGGAGGTGGTGAGAACTGTGAATAAAGGCGGAGCTTAGAACAGAGGAGCATCGCCAGGAATGTGGTTCTCAGGGCTGTCCTCCATTCTCCTACACTTCCACGCTGTGCTCTCTGCCTCCTCCTCCACCACACGCTCAGACTGCCCAGCTACTCTGCACTACCCCAGACTCAGAGCACTGGATTAAGCAGAACTTGCAAGCGTGGTCTGGAATAAATCCTTCCTCTTTTAGACTATTTCTCTCAAGTATTTGTCACAGTGATGAAGTCATGTACCATGAATAGATAGTTACTGAGCAAATGGTGTTTTGATGGTAAAAACGGTCATTTGCCAGAATGGCCTTTTGCTTAACTTTTATAAGGAAAAATGGGCTTTGTATTAGCTATTTCCTATTCCCAAAGCACTCATCTCCAGATGTTTACGTAGTTGAATCCTTTGTATCATTTAGATTTCAGTTCAAATGTGCATTATTCAAATACCAATCTATGGAGTCTCCCAGCTGCTTACTTCCTTTTAGCCCAAGTAACAATTTGTCTCAGACCAGCCAATGGCTCGGGACAGGGACTTAAAACAGAGCACTGGCAACTGAATAGTCTCCAAATAATACAAGCACGTCTCTATTTTTTATTTATTTAAAACATTTTTAATTTTTTACATGTACATTTATATTATTACACATATATACAATAAATTACCTATAGCAAGAAGAACCATGACACAGTCAGGAATTGCATAAATGTTACATTCAGAGTGTTTTGGCTGTTTGTATTTGACAGCCTTAAAAAAAAATCTTTTCTATCTTGGCGCGCCTAAATTCTGACTGTAATGCAGGCACCTCTTTATAGACCTTGACTATGAGAAGTCCAAAATCAGCCTTGGTCAAATTCACTCGCTTGGGAGCGGTGTCTAGCCAATGCCTTATTGCTGTCCCTACAGAAAGGCAAAGCGAACAAAATTCACCCTCAAAACTTTTGACAAAACCATGACTACCATTAGCAACTGTGTAGAATCACCCTCAGAAATTTCCGTTTCTTATAATTACTGTGCTAGATTCAATTTTGGAAGGGAACGAACACTCAGACAGTAGCACGCTGGCACATGCAGTGTAACAGACGTGAAGCCCTCTGCAACAGAAGCCCGTTGCCTTACAGTTCCGCAGGCGGGTGTGGGTGGTTAATATCCCATGAGGATCCTCGCCTTATCTTGTAGATGGTCATTTCCTCTTACTGCCTTGTAACAAAGCCATTCCTCGATGCACACGCATATCTTACATTCTCTTCTCATCTCATTGTTTTGTTTTGTTTTAAGGACACATTAAGCAAATTGAGTTAGGGCCCACAAGAACAGTCTTGCTCGAATTCATTTGTCTTTTTCAAAGCTCTATCTCAAAACTAAGGCAACATTGAGGTACTGGGGTTAAATTTTCATATAAGAATTTTGAAGGGGATAAAATATAGGCCACAACTGTATGGGAAATATGATATTAATAAAGATGTATTTATGGTCTATCATCACTCATTAGAATGTAAGCTCCGACCTAGCTCAATTGTGTTGTTGACTGCAGCACTTGGATCGGAGCCTAACGCATGATAGACACTTCGTACATATGTTTGTTAAATGAATGAACAGATAAATGAATGATAAAAGCACTTAATTATCAAGTCTTTGATGTCTGTAATTATTAAAAATTTCATTAATTTCAGACTCAAGCCTGAAAAGCTAATATGTAGTGTTTTATATCTTAGTGAGGCTCAGCAGCTGTTGGTTTTTCCCTCCAAGCTCTACTCACACAGTCCAAACTTCTTTTTGTGTGGTTTGGTTTTGCTTTGTTTGTTTGTTCTTTTGTTTTTTTTTTTGTTTTGCTTTTGGAGACATGGTTTCTCTGTGGACCCTTGGCTGTTGTGGATTTGCTTTGTAAACCAGGCTGGCCTCAAACTCACAGCAATCCCCCTGCTTCTGTCTGTCTCCTGAGCAATTCAGATTAAAGGTTTGTTCTACCATACCCAGCTCAAACTTCATTTAGAGTGAAAAGACATCTTATGTTTCCTGATTAAACCAAGATTCAAAAAGTAGTGAGGACCCACACTTTACCTTCTGGCAGATGGCACGGAAGAGACTTCAAGGGAGCTTGGGATGGTCAGTAAAGAAAACGTAAACTATTGCGTTACTAACTGATTACCACCTCTGTAAACTAAGAAAACAGATTTATGGCCGAGATGGAGACTGTCGTTTCTGGTTGTTTTCCAACACCCATCCTGCTGTTCTCCTACAGAAACAGAATCTCATGTTCTCAAGGAGTACGCTGGTTAAAAAACATCTGTTTTTCATTTAAGTGATTGTATTCTTAACTTCATTTGCATCTGAATTCAATGAGCCGGATTATAGGTGTGAATGGTAGGTTCCTGTAAATATGTTGGGCACTTCTGGGAGCACTGCGATGGTGAGATGGTGAAGGAAGGAACATGTATGTCCTTTATAATGTTTTGTTACTCCTACAGCATCGGACTCCTGCACGGGGATTTATAAATCTGAAAGAGAGATAGACTTCTTTGAAATACTAGTATTTTAAATGCTTCTGATACATTACCTGATACAATGATTTTTATGTTTAATAATAAGATGCCAAGCAGCAGATATTAGATTATATGAGGTTTATTAAATGAGCTTAAATGAGCGTGGGGAGAGATGGAAATGGGGAGGTGTATCCCAGAGAGGGAGGGGCGAGGTAGGTCTGCCCTTTGATATACTGGGCAGGGCCACGCCCCCATGGCAGGAAGGCAATGACATCACAGGCCGGATGGGCTGAAGCAGAATCCGAACTAGGATCCCTAGCTTTTAGTAACATTTATTTTAATACTGAATAACCTGCAACTGAGTAATTTATCTTATTACTGTGGCAAGTTTTTTGGCCTATCTAAAGAATTTTTCCCCTCTAGGTCTACCTGTAGTGACTTGAGCATTACAATGTAGAGCTCTTTAGCATCTCAAGGTAGATCATACTACACAGCTGTTTTAGTTTTGTCTAAACTTAGTTTTTCTTTTTGTCAGTGTCTTCTTATAAATGGTTATAAATTTCTACATTATATAAACTGTATCCTCAATGAAGGACGTATTTTAGTGTCTCATGTGTGTTTTCCTCTGTGCCTCACCATACCATGTGCCTCTTGTGGATAGAAACACTATTCAGCCTTGGATTCTAAGAACTTTGTGAAGATCTTAGAGTGTATTGAAAGCTCTTTTATGGGTAAGAAGATGTGTAAACACTTTATCCACATGTTGTTTATCTACATAGTCACTCTAAGAGTGGCAGATTCAAGGCGGATTTTCGAATAATTCCAGTGGACGTTAATTTCCTTAGACAGTCTAGCTACTCAAACCACTTAGAGTATTTGCAACACATTATCAGGCCTCAAATTAATATGAGTCATATTGTGACTCCAATGGTGGCTCATGAAGAGCTAGATATTGAGAGGGTTGCACAGTCACAGGAAGACAGTGTGGTACAGGATATAGAATGTAAGATTTTAAGTGAGAAAGTAAAAGATAGATATATATATCCCAGTCTTATTCTTCACTTCCTGGGTTAACATTTGTTAATTCTGATTCATGGAAGTGCTGTCAAAAATTCACCGGTTTTACAGTAAAATCAGTGGGAAATTTCTTAATAGGTATATGACACAGCCAAATGTTCAATGAGTTCTAGCTGTATTGAGGTGCCCTTAATCCGAGCTACTTGGGAAGACTTTGGCACAGCACTCGGGGGTCACATGTTTTTAATTTCCCTATCTAGTGCACGTTCAAGGTTCTCTTGCTCTGCAACTTTAATAATCCTTGATCAACAACGCATTATACAATACATTGGCTTGAGTTGTAGCAACCACTGCTAGCCTTAATTCCACTAATGAGGAACATTCATGACCCATTATGGGGTTTCCTCTGTAAAATAAAGCTACATTGACTTTGTAAAGTAGCATGCTTGCTTTTATGCGCTACAAAGGAGTTATATTGTAGAGAAACTTCATGCCTCAGATCCTACTTTTCAAGCACATGTACATTATTATAACTATAAATTTTATATTCTTTTTCTAAAGAGTTTTCTTCCTAAATATTATGCAATCGTCTTCATAGTGAAGTATTGATTTTCATTTCTTTATTGTTAAATACTTACTGTGTATGTTTGCTGAATGTATATGTGTACATCTCATACCAACCTGGTACCTTCAAATGTCAGAAGAGGGCGTTGGATGCCCTGCAATTGGAGTATCAGACAATGGCGAACCCTCATGTGGGTGCTGGGAACAGAACCTGTGTCTTCTGCAAGAGTCAACTCTCCAGCCTCTTACAGCTTATTTTAGTAAAAATAAAACTATCAGAATTTTTACTTCTATTTCTCAAAAACAAAGAAAATGATGCTTACCAAGACAGAATGAGAACTCTCATCTCAAACACTGTTCTGAGTAGATGTCAATCATTTAGCTTAATGTGTTTACCCTGACTCTGTCATGAAGACTCAAAGCAAGGACCTTGAGGAAATCATCTGATTTATCGTGACACAAAGAGAATGTTTTGCCTCTACTTTGTAATTGCATCTTTACATTGATCTTATCTGTAGCCAATACTGTAATTCTGCATTTTCAATCCTAGTCACTGTAATGAAATATCTAAAATCTATTCTCATGACTTTTTGCTAAAATTAGTAAAATAAATATGAAGCAGGTTACTTTATTTTTTTCAAATTTATCTCATAATTACCCAAGAATTACATTTATTAAAAATCTAGATTGAACTTTGCTCTAACAGGTTTACGTTTAAAGATTCTTTGATCTGTGATAACTGTAATATATATTAACATGTTGCATTTTAAAGTGACACTGCTTTCCATTAATCAAGTGTCTGTATGGTTGATTAATTTGTACAAGGTTTAAATTGCTATGAAAATTTATCATTCATAGCCATGATCTCCATTTACATATATGTTAATTATGGTAAATGTAATCTTTTTCTGAATCCTCTGGGCTGCATACTAAAAAGACAAAGTGATCAGTGACTGGGTTTTCCATTTTAAAGTGAACTCTTACTGTTGCTAAATAAAGTGTGCTGTCGCCATAAAAGCTAAGCTAAAGGTATTTTGATATTTCGTACTGAAGAAAAGCCCAAATTTAAACAATGCTATTTCCTTTTAAAATGATTGCTTTAAGCAACAAACATAAAAAACATTCTACAGACAGGTTACCATATTTGATTATCATAGTATATGGAGCTGCCCACAAGTACTTATTGTTTGAGGTTTGATTTGAAGCACTCTCTTATTTCAACTCACAATTAGTAAGCACAGTATAGGTTTCTATATATCTCATAAAACAAAATGGCTTGAGAGAGATATTGTGGCAAAGTAAATGAATGTATACATGAATGAATGAATAAATAAATAAGCAAGCAACATAAGAATGTATCTACAGGGCTTTGTGAGACTTGATCAGTCCTTTGTTGTCACAAGAAAGACTGGCATTGGAGGAAACTGAGTCATTTGTAGTTATGTTATTATCATTATTTTCTAATTAACTGTTTTTAAAGCTTCACAGTCAAGAAAAACCTAAGCACCACCATTTAAGGATTTACTCTGGAGTGCTGGGGAGAGTTGGAATCACACGTCTAGCCGCGTACCTCTTGTTACTGGTTTTCTCCTTAAGGTTTTTTCCTCTGGCTTTCCTTAATTTAAACATGCTAATCAAGGCCTGCTTCTTCATTAGTCCTAAAGCTTCCATTTGTTCCCAGTTATAATTAGTTCTGTTTGGAAAAACCAACTTAGAGGAAATGCTAACCCACTGTAGGTGGGTAAGATGGCGTGAGATGGCGTGAGATGGCAACCAGTGTCTTTGAAAGAATGTGATGGGCCTTGCTAGGCAAATGTTAGAAAATTTAATTATTCCTATTAAATGTCTCTAATTTTATGCTTAAATTGTTAATATTTACATAATATATTCACTTCAAGAGGAACCTCATTTCTTAGTCACATCTTAATAGAATTAAAGTATCCATCTTGGAAACCTTTGCAAGCATAGCACCTCTGACTGCCTGACGAGGCTGTTTTTAACACCACTTATTTGGCAATTTTCTTATAGTCAGCCTAATGATACAAGAAACAAACTAGTATGGCACCTGTTCTGATAGATGGATGTTGTCCCTTTCATCCTCTGGTCCCGGACCTTGTAAGGCATTTTCCAAGGAAGCATCACTTCCCTCACTGCAGAAATACACCCACCTCTGAGCTGGAAACAGCAAAAGCGTAGGGCAGAAGATGAAGAATATATTATCCAACTAAAATTACAGAGAAATTTTAAGTAGGCAGAATATAATTGCCCAATTTGGAAATTAGCCAGGACACAGGGTTTAACATCATCTTTACTCTTTTGAAAAGTGCCATGGGATTTTTAATAACTGCTGGTGGTCAGGACCTTGGTTTTACCCTCATCCATTAGACGACACCTCCAGCAGTGCAGTGCCCCCTCATACCATGCTGGGGCATCAGTTCAGTACTGACTCAGTGAAAATTGTGCCACCTACTGAATCATCCTCAGCTCCTCTCAGAGTGGCCTGGCTTTTAGATTTTCTCAGGAGAGCTGTTATGAAAGATGAGACTGGGCACAATGATGCTTAACGTATGAGGTTTCAAAGTTTTAAATGGCCAAAATCTCAGACATGGGTTTTGTATTTTCCAGTTTTACCTAGCCAAATTTCCAAGATAGCTCTATCCTTATGATTCAAAATGACAGTCTTGATGATTAAACTCTACCTTAAACTCATCTGTATTTTACAAGAAAAAAAGTGACAGCAGCCCCAGCACGTGAGTGCGCACTCAGATGCATCGTTGCATTTAATGTAGAGCAGATTGTGCTGTTTATAGTTTATTTGCCTCCTCTAAAATGGAAAATGAGCTACACATCCTGTAAATCCATGTAAATTATGTCACTTAGTATAGTCCACCAGGAGCTCATTTTCTTTCTCAATTTTTTAAGTTCTTAGGAACAAATCCTCTAAGAATTAGTTTTAAATCACAGAAGGACTACACTTCCCTGGACAAATAAAATGGTGTGTGTGTGTGTGTGTGTGTGTGTGTGTGTGTGTGTGTGTGTGTGTGTGTGAAAGACAGCCTTCATCCCAGCTCACCTGGATAAAAACCTTGCCATCTACAAAAAGTCCTAGCATAGCTTGACTGTTCTAAGAATAGCTGAAGAAGAGTCAGGATTTTTCATGTCAGTCCAGGGACTCTAAAGGTAAGTGTTAAGATGCAGCTCTTTTACAGCTTCTGCTTTGATTGACTCTTTTTAATCCATGTTAATGGTGTTAATGGTTAATCTTAGTACACCTTATCCAAGATGTTTTAAGTGGGGCTCTTGCTATATTCAGAAACCCTGGTCTTTAAAGAAATGTTTCCTGGCTGCTAAAGGTAACAGTATGCTGGGTTGAGAAACTCCTCTGAAAGTGTTTCTTGAGGTGTTGCTTCTGGGAATGACATTGAGTAAATCCTGCGGCTGGTGTGTGAGAAAAGAGATGTTGGGAAACATTTATGAAGAATACAGTGAGACGTGACAGCTAAGCCTGGAAAATAGAGTCCAGCATATCTCATTCATTCTGGAAACAAGAATTCTTAAGAGTGTGTGTGTGTGTGTGTGTGTGTGTGTGTGTGTGTGTGTGTGTGTG
>OU015750.1:37602705-37625828 GCA_907169655.1 Acomys percivali | reverse complement strand
GTGTGTGTGTGTGTGTGTGTGTGTGTGTGTGTGTGTGTGTGTGTGTGTATACATACATATATATTACACACACACATATATATACATACAACCCTCCCACACAATACACTTATACACACAATTATATACATCATGTCATTTTATTTTTCCCTTTCTTTCCCCATCAGTTTCTAGCTTTCCCTGTGACCTACTTTTATATTGGTTCATCTTTGTTAAATAGAAAAATCAGTTTCAACTCATTTTAACCCTTTTTCCTCCGAAAATTTCCCTGTGCTAGTCTACTGCGAGTTCATTATTCATTATCTAGTAGACTAATATCTCAAGTGTTAGCTCTTTGCAGATCAGAAATGTTATTTCAGAAAACTAAGGTTTAATTTGCTGAACAGTTACAGCCATGACATAAAACAGACAATATGGCTCCCTAAGTGCCTGTTTGATACTTGATGTGAAAAATTAGTCACTTTTTGTCATTAATTGTGAACATGAAAATCAGTGGTGACAGGTATGCCCTTATTTTACAACTGAAAACATGGGACCTAAAAGGGCTCTGAGTTGATCACACATGATAACATGATAGGTGTGAAAGGGTTATCTTGAGCTGTGGATGGCTATAGGTTTGCATGATATTTAATTCTGGCTATCCATAGCTTCCTCCAAAATTGAATTGGAAGTAAAAATTTCCCCTTAATTTTAATGAAAAAAAAAGTGCATTAGGTTTTTTTTTCCTTTAAAAGGACCCTTTATTTAGTGTTGTTTGTATGTTTTCATAAGTAATAAAGCTGCCTTCAGCTCTTTTATATTTTTTCCATTGTTGTTTTCATTCTTCTTATTCCCACCTAAATGTTCTCCTCAATATCTGTTCCAGTTTCAGAAACGGTTCCTTAAATATGTTTTCTTCTCTTCTCAGGAAGAGAGAGAGGATTTTAGAGGAAGCACGCAATCATCTATGGAAACAATCATTTCAGTTACAATCTGTCAATACTTCAACTGAGCACACTAGGATATGTTTATAATAAAGATTATTTGACTCTCTGTTACCTGTAGGGTCAAGAAGCACAAAAATACAGATAAATATGAATTCATATGAGTTTTACTGCATTTCCCTAATCATTGTTAACTAAAATTTGCATGTATCGCTAAATTTGCATATAAAAGCATTAATTCCTTGTCTGTATATTTTAAACAAATGATTGCAAACCAACGCTGTTGAATTTAATAGTTATGAAGTTAAAGGGCCTCTTAGGTTATGAAAATCAGCCTTGCTTGCAGGAAAAAGGACAAATGATTTCCCAGACCCTTCTAAGTAAATACTTCTGGACTTAAATCTAAGTCATAAACATTTTATAAGTAGTCTTCTTCAGGGTCAGGTATTATGACTCAGGTTGTAATCCCAGCACTCAGAAAGCCAAAGCAGCAGAATTACCAGACATTTGAGGCCAGGTTAAGCTACAGAGTGAGTTCTAGGCTAGGTAGAGATACATAGTAAGATCCTGACTTCAACAACAATGAAGAAATCCCTCAGAAGATATAAAAGTTCAAATATGCTATTCAAATGGAATTTTAATACACTTGTTAGCTATTCAAGGTATATATTGAGGCATCATGACTATTTTGACATTTATTGCATTGAATGGTGAACCTCAAAAATATGTGTCCATGGGAGGTCACTAGACATTGTGAATGTTACTCAGCAAGGGAGAGAAGCCTTTGCAAAGACTATTGATTAGAGGATCTTGAAATAAGATCAGCATTCTGAAAGAAACTGGAAATGTTATATTCAAAGGCAAATATCTCTCAGAGAAGAGATGCAGGGAGGCACAGGACTGGAGTCATGTGGCCTCAAAGAGTCTGGTTAGAAGCAGAGAGGGTGTTTCCCTAAGACTGCTGAAGAGACATGAATACGCCTTGCATTCCAGCTTCTGGCTTCTAGAATGGAGACTATGAATTGTGGGCATTTCAGGTTTTGTAGTCTTTTAATTGGTCGCTACAGGCTTTGGAAAGTGAAGAGATTCCACAAACATATGGAGATACACATCTGTTATGGTAATACTGATACTGGAATAGCTGAAAGAAGCCTCCTCAACACAGCAAACCTATCATCAAAGAGTGATTATATAAAACAGAATATCACTCAGCTCTCAAGAATAACTTACTAGAAAATGGCTAAATTAATAATTTGTTACATTAAGCAAGGTCATACAATCTCAGCAAGAAATGTTCTCCCTCATATGTGGAACCTAACCCATAATATATGTGTATCTGTAAGGTCGTGTACATTTGGATATAGCATAATATATAGAAAAGAGAACTAGGCCAACTGTCTGCCTATTAAGGGCTGAAAAAGGACTCAATGCTGGTGACAAGTTATGAAAGAGGACATAAAAACAATTGGTTTTCTACTTATAACTTATGGGTATTGGTTTGTTTGTTTATTTTTGCTGCCACCCAAGTGCATAAGAATATATTTGATAATGAAAGTGTAAAATCCAATGTGAAGTTCCACAGGTCCAGAATGGCTACTCTAACTGTGTAGACATTCACTAAGAGGCATAGACTGGCTCAGGGAAATTTTGGTGTGTGGTATTTTGTATTTACAAGTTTTTAAAACATAGTAACCTTTATAAAAACAAAGCAATACAGAAAACAAGAAGTTATTATGAAGTGCTTAATTCATACAATGTACAATGTTATTAATGGTTAGATCACCTGACCCTTCCAGGGGAGCTTAAATCTGCATGTAAAACCAAGTACCTTCACTCTGCTTTTGCCAAGCAAAACAAAGCCAAAGCCTGATGTGTTTGGAGTATACTGTAAGGAGAACAAAGAAGTTATAAAAGGACAGCCATGGGATGGAACATAACCATGCAGATCTGAATGGCTACAGCCATCCCGCAGAGAATACATTAATGTTATAAATAATATAACGTTTCAGAATAATTAAAATTGCCTAACCATCAGCTGTGTGCATCCTCATACACTTATGTTATTTGAGCCCTTTTTGCTCCATGGTTAGTTGCTAGTAGTCCTTTCACTGCTGTGCCTTTGCCAGTACTAAATGCTGGAAAATAGTGGCACATGAACAAAAAGAATATGCAGTTAGTTTTCCTTGGAATGTTGAGTATGCACAGGTAGATTCTGGGAGGTTCAGCCTCTGTGACTGTTGAGGGCTGCAGTCTGGTCCAAGGCATGAGCTCTGGAAGCCAGGGCTCTAATTCTGTGTTCTAAGCATAAAGTATAAAGTTTCTCTTCTTTGCTTTGCTGTGGTGTTTGTTTTTCTTGTTTGTTTGTTTGTTTGTTTTCTGTATCACTAGCAGTGATCACTTACATAACAGACGAGGTCACTACAATTATAGATACTCCCTCCAGGCATTATGCTGTGGGATGTTTGTTAGCCTGATTCTAACAATCCTCTATACATCAATGAAGTAGGCTCACCTTTCAGTGTGACATTGTATTTATAGTTTTTACGAATCAAAACTGTCTTCCAATGCCATATTACCACAGCTATGATGTACGGAACTCAGTGGGGAAAAACTCTCATTTAATATACTTCAAATCAGTATAGAAATCACAGAAAACAACAACCAAATTCCTCCTACTATATGTGAAACTCAGTAGTAGTGAAAGAACAAAATATCACTTGTCTTAGGGAATCCTTTTTCAGTGGCATACTGTCCCAGGCTTTAAATTTTTAATATGTTTTTAGTCAAAAGCCTTTATCTTACAAAAGAAAGAAAGAAAGAAAGAAAGAAAGAAAGAGAGAAAGAAAGAAAGAAAAGAAAAAAAGGAAGATATAAAGAAAAAGATGCATACAAAAGGCATGGGAGTGAATATGTTGGCATAGAAAAATATGTGCTTGAAGAAATATTTACTACTGTACAACTGTGGCGATCAGCATCGCAGAATCTATCATTCAATCCTAGAAAATTCTGCCCTTTTGGAGACAAAATATTAGAATTAAAATTGCTGGTGCAATAGCAGGTGTTTCTTCCTCATGAGTGATATCCAAGCTTAGGCTCAAACTCTTAACACAATAGCAGAGTTAGCTTGAGAGTGGAACAAAAGATGTGGGTTGGGGGGATGTTAGAAGTTCACAGAGGGAGTTAGAGGAGGAGCTGGGGGTTGGGAGGAAAGACAGACTGAGTAAAAGAAGGGGGTTTCAAGATAAAAAGAAAAAAAAAAACAAACCTAAGACTCAAGGATGGGTAAATCTCCTCTTTACATAGTGTTACAAAAGGTTTGTGATAACCAGCTTTTGTGTAAATACACTTGATGGCTCTGAGCTGAAGGTGACTGACAGCTGAATCTAGACCCCCCTCTGGAGTGTTGCCCTGGGGATTGTCATTGTTGCTGGCGGTTTCTTCAGACTGACCCAGAAGAAACATTATCTCAAGAGGACTCTAACAACAGCTACCCTCAAGCAGCCTAGAAGCCAGGAGCAACCAACTTTGTCTCCCTTGAGCAGTAATTAAAGCAGTGAGGAGAACAAGGCGTGCTAACTGAGCTGAGCTTAAGTCTCTCCCCAAACTCTGATTTTAAAAATGCATCCAAGTCTCTTCTTGGTAACCTGCTATCCTTCCTCTGACTTGGATGCCCATTGAGATGTAACAAGAATAAATTAATAAAGAATTTTTAAAAATGCATCCAAGTATCTGAAGAGTTTTCCCAAGCAGAAATGTCAAAGAGTTTCTCTCCTTCATTTGTTAGCTCGAAAAACAAACAGTTGTCTGGGTGTTCATCGGGAAGTTTGGGCTGAAGAGCATATTGTAGGTACATGCCTTAGACTCTGTTTCTTAATAAAGCTAATGTGTTTACTAAGAGACAACTTCAGCCAAGTTGGACTAGAAGAAGTTTGGCCTAAAACTCAGCAAATTGCTCAGTAGTACAGGAAACAAATCCTCCTGCTCTGTACTGTTACTCTGGTAACAAACATTTGACTCTGCTCAAAGTCTTGGTCCCGCTGTTTTCAAAAGAATTTGTTCCAACTCCACTGGGCAGAAAGTGATTTCCTCTAACCTCTGAAAGCAGTCACCTCAATCCCCAATGAAAGTTAAGAGTGTTGGCCAAAACAGGGTGAGCCACTTGGCCAGTCTAAAAACTGATAAACCTAAGGTGAGATCATAGCCACCTTTCAGTCATTTAGCTCCTGCCAGCCACTGGCCTGTACTTCCATGTGAGTTCAGAGTCCAGGAGCCAGCCAAAGCCCAAAAAAGAAGCTTCAAGGAAATTTCTAAAGCAATGGACGCTCGGAAGGTTTCTGTGGGTAGAAGCCTTGCTCAGTTGAAGTTAGAGATAGTAGTCACTTACGAAAACAAGCTGGCCTACACAAGTAAAAGAATGCTGGGGATTGCAATGTAGATAAATTATAATAAGATATGTATTTTAAGAAAGAATAAGTGAATTTCGATCATCATATGTGAAAACATCCTGGGGAATCACATTGATGGTGTTTCATGCAGCAGGACTGAAACTTTCCTGGTTGAACCATCTCGTGTGTTTTTCCTATTCTGCATCTATGGGGTTTTGTCAACTATTCTTATCCCCGATTTTACTCACATGTTCCTAGTTCCTTATCAGAATGCCTTGGACACTAATCTACATGAAGCCAGGGATTAAAAATTTCTGACATTTAATATACTTTGCCCCTGACTGTTAAATATACGAACTATAACACCTTTAAAATAAAATATCCACATAAGATAATTTTGATATCATTCAAAAGGCAAGTTGGAAAAACATTAATCAAGAAAACTTAAGATTATTAAAACATTTTATTGCATATCTACTCTTGTTAGAGCTTATGGTCTCTCCCTTTTGGTCCCAGCAGTTAAGAAACATTCTGTTGGTTGTACTCTAAAGAGTACCTGAATGATTTCATTTAATGGAAACAATCTTAAAATTTTGTGTATCTTTTGTTATGCCATGTAAATTCACTTTTTCATATGATTAAAGAAAAGGTATGATGGAATGATTAGTTCATTTACAGTCACTTGTAGCAGGTACATGAGAATTTGAACATTCTTGTGTTCGGGTTTGTTCATTCCTGTGAATGGTGGTACAGTAGGTGAGATTTGTATTTTCTTTTTCTGTTTTTGGTTATGGCACTGAACTCACCATTCGTCCTCCTTAGTTTTTGAGGGTTTCAATAAAATTTGTTGACTCAAAAGTTTTTTCTCACATCATAAGGGACCAATATTAATTTGCCAGATTTTAATCCTTGCTTTGAAGTACATTGGCCCCCATCCCCCAGCATCAAATTTATGTTTTGGCGGGTTTCTATTTGTTCCTTCTCATCGTTGTCAGGTTGTCTTGAGCAGTAATGATTTTGTGGCTTATATGCTTGTTTATAGAAATGTTTACCTTTATGTCTTAAATAATATTATGACAAGGTAGTAAAAGGATAATTCTTAAACCTGGCCCAAGGGCTGTAATTTAGTCAGTTGCAAGTCTGTTGAATTTCTTAAGATCTTCAGATTTCATTTGAGTGACAAGAAATCATCTGTAGTGGGTTAGTTCTTAAAGAATGACTATAGTATCGTGTACAGATGTTCATGTCACACAGCTGGTGTGTTGTAATCAATGCCTTGGACAGGGGAAACATTTCTGGTAGTGAAGTTACGTCAATGCAGCAAGGATCCTGAAAGCCTAAGAAGGAAATAAATTTTGTGACTCAATTTCTTCAGCCTCACTCATTTCTATATGACTCCAAGAATATTATGTAGCTACTCTGTCTGGTAGGATTAATACAATAAGATTATAAACTTCAACCACTTTCTATAGGTTTATCTACATTAGACAAATAGAACTCCTCACTGGTAAAAAATATCATACACACGCCAAGTTCTCCTGCTCTATTTTTGTATGATAGAATGCTGATATTTAGACAAAAGCAACAGTTGAACTGCAAACCATTATCGTGTTAATTAAACATAGAATTGTGTTAAATGGTTGCATTAATTTCCCCTGAACACTCTGTTGTCTTTATAGTAGAGTTACTATTAACGATCACAGCTTGATAAATGTTACCACTACAGGATGTTTTCATGGCATCATTTTCAGGTGGGAAATTATAAGGAATATGCTAGCTAATAAGTACAGTATTTAGGTACTGTGTAATATATCTGTCAGAATGGAGCTGATGCTGTTATTTCAGTGAAGTCTTAAAAGTAATGATCATAATCAGGTCTTATTTGGGGTGGGGTTAAGGTGGGATATTTGGATCATGTAACCCTAAGAAGGTGGAAGATTCTGGCTCATTAGGGAAAGGTCCTATCCCTTATGAAGTGCATGCTGCTTCACAAAGGCACATGTTACTACTGTGTTGAAGATAAAAGTTAAGATTTCAATGTTATGAGTTGAGGAAAGAAGAATTTAGGGAATGGGAAAGGGGGTCTATTAACAGCTGCCTGTGCATGAAAGGTGCTGTAGTAGTTAACTCAAATACAGCACAGACTGGCCTTGAACACTCTTCCCATATATTATCCATGGTCTTGCCTTTGTGATCCTATATAGGCATGTATCTGTCTGAATGACCAACCGACATACTCTTAGCTAAAAGAAAGATGATATTTGAAAGACCCTGGACAATCATTTACGTAGTCAATCCAACCATATTTTTTCTTTAAAATCATTCCATCCCCCGTTTCTTTAATTAGTCAGGTCAATTGACAGAGGGCAATGCTAACGGAATCCTCCCTTTAAGTGACTTATCAAGAAAAGATTTCAGAAGAAAATTCCTGAGGAAGTGTCAGAATGACTGAAGTGATTGATGCCCCTTTCTCTATTTCTAGGGCCAAATATATAATAATGATAAAACAAAGTGGTAAAATAACCACCAAGTCTGAAATGCCACAGAGCTTTGGTTCTCAACCTTCCAAATGCTGCAACCCTTTAGTACAATTCTTCATGTTGTGGTGATCCCCAACCATAACATTATTTCATTTCTACTGATAAGAATTGTGATATCTGATATACAGCCTATTTGATATGTGACCTCAAGGAGCTTGTGAGCCACAGGTTGCGAACTGCTGCCAGAGGGCAAAGTTTGAAGACTCCTAGCCATTGGGTACATGTTCACCACACGGTTCATTAGCATGTGATCACAGCCCTTTTACTAAACATTTCCAAGCTTGCCCATTTCTTTATAATTTAGTTAATCTATCTCTCTTTTCTCTATAAAGTTCATAGGATTTTTGTATGATTGTCATTGTATCTGTTGCAGCTCAAAAATGTTGTCATATTGGGTGAAGTTAAATTGCATACCTTTGGGGAACAGAAAAGGAAGTAAGGTCTGTCTCTCTGTGTCCATTAACTACCTGACTGTTTAAACCACCCACAGAAATACAATTATTTTCAAGAATCATAAAGAAATTTCATTAACCAGAAAACACTGAGTATAGAACCTAGTCAGAGAGACTGAAAGTCAGAAGAAGTTCCCCCACTTATTTTTTTGTAGATGACCCTTTTTTCCTTAAGAATTATATACTACACCCCTATTTTACCTGCAGCATGATCTCTAGTTCCCTACTCTATTAAAATTATATTTCCTCTTCAGTCATCTCACCACTTCACGTTCCATTGTTCCAGGTTCCAGTGTTGGTGAATTTAATAAATCTATATTCCCTTTCTCCTAGTCATCTGTCTACTTTATGTATTCATATATTGGTGGTATCTTTCATGCAGGACCATACAAAACCAAATAAGCAATATGCAGAGAACACACAGACACACTGAGTGTCTGGGAAGCACTGTTCTGGCACCTTCCTTGCTATCTTAAGGGGAATGAAGGACACTCTGAAAAGGTCTCAAGAGAATGCTGGATGTGGTGTCTGTTTTGTTTGTCCATTTATGAGAGCAGCTTGAAACCATGGTTTGGGCTTTTGTTTGTTTGTTTTTGATGCAGAGTTTATTAAGACAGAGTTTTAATATAGATTTAAACATGGGAAAAAGGAGAGAGAGAGAGAGAGAGAGAGAGAGAGAGAGAGAGAGAGAGACTTAGAAGAACAGCTGGACCACACAAGGGCAATGGTAGGCTTGGCAAAAGAAAGTAGAATATAAGTTAATTTGTTAGTTTTATAAGTTCTGATTCTAATGGCAGAGCCTGCAATGTACACAGAACATAGTAGGTATTCTTTAGTCGTGCTAGTAGCAATGTCAATATGTTTAATACCATACCAAACCCTTAAAATCTTCAAAAGCAGAGGTAGACTTGACATCCTAAGTTAGGTTAAATGAGCATGTGTTAGAACATTTCAAACTTGAATACAGACACACACACACACACACATGTGTGTGTGTTTTATATAAAAAATATAAAAAATATATACATATATATATATATATATATATATATAATATATCCTAAAACATACTGATGACTTCAAGAAGTTAACCAACAGTTCCTAAAGGACAGAGCTCCTAAGCACACATGCTATTAGTCACAATTTGATGTTATCCTGTGACAGGTAGACTCTGGAAAGCCCATCAAACACTCATGTGAGGATAAATAGTATGAAAACAATACAGCCTCAGTATTGTTATGAAAATAAGTGTGACCCCTACAACTTCTCAAAGAGTCTCGGGGACCCTCAGAAGACCCGAGTTCAGGTGCCGAGGACCATTGACCTGTTAGTCTGTGGAATTTGAAGACCTGAATAATGCATACATTAAGTGTGCAGTTTTTCGTATTTGCCTCAGGTTCAAAGGCAACTGGAATGATGCTACCTCAGTTCCTTTTCGTTGAAGGGAATTAACTGCCTTTCTTATTTCAGTTAAAGTAGAAATCAGACTCCTTGTTTGTTGTTGACAAAATGTGCAGGTCTGTTTACTATTTTGTTTCTTAACTGCAGTCTGTGGATTCTGGAAAAAATGAGTTTCCACCATTCAATGAGGTGATTTTTCCAGACATTGGAGGTCCAGAGCATCCTCTCAAGGATGACTCACGTTTCTTTCACACTGTCTGAGTGTGATCCCATCAGCAGAGCACTGTGGTACCTATTTTATTAAACAACTCATCAGAGTGCTTACTTAACACTTCTGTGATACATTTTAATTGGTCACAACTGGCTCCCTTTGTCTCAGGATTTCTTATGTTATCTGCTCATTTATAAGCGAAGACAAAAACTGTCCAATCCCCAGGGTACATTCTGCATTTCTCTGTGAGGACATCTGTACTCTGAATAGTTTTCCTCTTTCCCAACAGGTCTCCCCTCAGCTGCTCTGTGTTAGTACATCTCTCAAGAGGGGTTAATTCTTTACAGCTGTATCCTGCCTTCCATGAATCTCACATGTGCAAAATGTTAATCTTTTTTTTTTTCTATTGCTACAGCAACTCCCTAGGCCATAAACACCCCCTACCTAAAACTGGCAATTTTCCAAGAAAAACTTTGATACTCTTGGCCTGAAAAGATAATTTGTCCTCTTTCAGTTTGCATTGTTCCTGGGAACAATACTAAGGATGAAGAAATACAAACTTACTTCTAAATAATTATATAGAAATAGAAATTTAATCTGCAAGCTTAAGCCTCTCTCTCGAGTGCTATATAACAGGTCTGGATTTTATATTTTATTAATTAAAAAAGACAAAACACAAGACAAAAACAGAAAAAAACCAAGCTCTTCAATATTTTCAGGGTTTTTTTGGAATTTTCATGTAAATTGCTGCACGTAGGATTTTCTTCATAAATGAAAACATCCTTTCAGCTTAAGGAAAATATATTTTCCCTAACATGGCATAGACATACTTACATATTCAACCTATGTTATACATGCTTTCTCATATGAACAAGTTAATATTTATTTGTAAGGTAAGAAAGAAACTTTAGAGATTTAGGTGAAAACACATATATGCACATGCCTGCATTTAAACCCACAACAGAAAAGCCTCTGAATGTTAATGTGACATGAACTTAAGTTTATAAATTAGAATTCATGTAGACTCATAGCCACATAGCCAAGGCTTGGACAATTCTGCTTCTCAAATCTACTCTTTGATTTTCTCTCCTTTATTTAGCTAACACTTAGATTCTTTTATGGTAACTCCGGCATTCAAAATCAATGATTTATTTTAAAAGTTAGCTATGTCATAATAAAGCATTAAGAGAGTCCAGGAGTAGCGTTTCTTGGTGATTAGATGCCTCTAGTGGTGTTGAGACAGGAGGCAGAGGGGCAGGGATTTTTACCACCTGACAAGTGCAATAATCCCCTAGAACTGCAAGGCCTGGAGCATCTTATTGCTGTTATGAAACAGAATTTATAAATAAAAATAAGGAAAACAGCCAGAGCCATGCACTTCCTGGGCTTCGCTGACATTGATATGACAGCCAATCAGAAATTTCCATTCATGCTAGGACTGCCAAACCAATAATTTTAGCAATAAAACCCAGCCTAAGAAATATTAAAATGTTTTGTCTCAAATACATATTTAAACACAAAAGAAATGTAAGTTAGTTATAATCCAGACACACAATCATCTTAATATATACAGGAAATCTCCCCGTAGACCAATTAAAAGGGGTTTGAAAACAGTACTGTCTCTCAATTCACATAATATCTTAACTCAAGCAAGTTACATTTCAACATGTTAATACAAACCATATAATGGTGGGGAAAAGAGATTAGGATAACAGTGAGATACAGATTGCAGTTTGTATTATTTCAACTGCATTTTAACAGGCTTTATGCCTGAAAGGGAATAAGAATGCAGAGGGAACAAACTTGCATCGATTATTTTTTCATTACATGCATTATTCCAGCTTAAAAATGTCAGTTGCTTGTCATGTTAACTAAGAATACATTCACCATTGTACGTATCTAAAGCTGAAGTGAAACCGAGAATTTCGCAAAGGACAGATACAAAGAAGTGTTTTTTCCTTCTTTCTGTATATAAAAATAGAACTTTCAGAAATGTCATGGCTGACACATTTAGCTGCCGGACATTGAAAACCCTCTTTCTGACTCACAACCTGTGACTGGAACTCTGTCAGAGTAATCAAGAGATGTTATACTGTAGAGCACAAACAGGAGGCCAGGCTTTGCTATTTGGCCTGGCTTTTAGAGAAAAGAGACTTAAATTTTATGTGTAGCATAAACAAATATTTTTCACAGTCACATTTAAAATACACAATAGGATTAGCTATGTCTCCTATCTTTGCAGCTAATTAATATAACCAATATTTTATGAGCATGTGAATTTGACATAGTATGACATGGTAAGAGAGAGTCTTGACCCAGTAAATGTCTCTGTATGCTGGGTTATTTCCTGAGATGCAATGGAGTCACTGATGACCATGACAACAAAGGCAATGGATCAAATGAACCTTTGAACAACACAATCCAAACTTAAAGGTCAAAAATAGATTCTTAGGTGATATTTGCTTCTTTTTAATACATGTGTAATTAGACTGTCTCTTTCAAAAATTAAAAAAAATTATAGTACACAACTTATTTCTCCTAGTATTCTTTTGTTTTGTTTTGTTTTGGCTTGGATTGGTTTTTTGAGATAGGCTTTCTGTTTGTGTAGCCGTGGCTACCCTGGACTCACGTGCAGACCAGGCTGGCATTGAATTTACAGAAATATGCCTGCCTCTCCCTACTAAGTGCCGAGATTACAGGTGTGAGCCACCACACCCTGCTATTCTTCTAGTTTTCTTAAAGTGTTGCTTTTAGGATCATGTGGTATCCATAATTTTATATCAGTGGGACTTTTAGAAAGGTTTTACTATAATAGTCAACTTTATTAAACACAGAATTTGACTAAGGGATATCAGTGTGAACATCTAAGAAGTGGATGAAATCATAAATGGGCAAGTCTGTGTCACAGTCCATGTCATACTTCCTTGCCTTTTAGTGTGAGCCCACGGCTTCTCTTCTTGGCTTGTGATCATCTCTGGAAACAATTATGTTCAACCTTTCAAAGTGAATGAATGCAATGGTTTTTAGACATTTAACAGATTGCAAGGTTGAAGCTTATTGTGATATGTACTATAATTTACTGGGAGAGATTTCAACTGGTAATTTATTTAGGGTCCACATTTTGCATGTTTTTGTGTGTTAGAAATTGCCTCATGATGACTTTAGAAAACATGTTCAAAGCTTGTCTCTGAGAATTCATAGCTGTATGCTCTTGGAAAAGCAAGTCATTGTAATCTTAAGATGTTCATTCTTGTCATGTGGAAGATGGCCTCCCAGTCATAAGTTGAGAGATTTACCAAATCAAATAATGACATGAATAGATTAGTACACTGTCAATACATACACTTAGACAAATTAATTACTCCTCTGTCTTATCTACTTTTCTCATTGCTGTGACCAACTACCTGGTAAGAAGCAATTTAAGGCAAGAGAGCTTATTTTATAATGATTTGAGAGTATAGTTCATTATGGAGAGAAAGGCAAGGCAGTAAGAGTGGCTGTAACTATGGCAATAAGAGCAGGTGACAACTGGTCACACTGTGTCTGAGATCAGAAAGCACAAAAGGATGAATTCCACTACCCAGTTCATCTTTCTCATTTGTGCCAAGCCCCCTGACATGGCATAGTGTCTATCACGGATTCAAATCCAGCCAACATGACAGTGTACAATAACTATAACCTTTCTTACTTATCTTTTTAGATTTGTTTTATTGATGTTTACATATATCTAGTGTGTACAGGTTCGCACATGTGTGTGACTTCCCTTGGGGGCCAGAAGTGGGTGTCTAATTATCTCGAGATGGAGTTACAGATGTAAGATGCTTCATGGAGCTGGGAACTGAACTCAGACTCACGGAAGAGCAGAAAGATGTCCTACGCACAGAACCGCTTCTCCGGCTCCTCAGCCACACGTTTCTTCCTAGATTCCATGTAAAGACATAGGTTATATTCTTCTTTGCCCAAATTTTAAGTGGGTTATTTTCCCAGAGACCTTGACCTATTTAGATAAAATTTATTCGAATTGAACAAGGGCTGTCATTCTAAATTTCTGTGACCATGTCCTGTACTAGATCATAACTGTATTGTTTTATTTTTCATGTGTAGTTTTGCTTCTGCTCAAAATAACAGCTTATCATTCCAGAGAATAAAGGATGACCTATTATTATACAAGCATTAGAGATTTACAAAATCTTAGGATTTGAAAAGATGTTTTGAATTAGGGGGTCACAGTATTTTCGGCATGTGTTCTGGTTGGGCCCTTGTAAGATAACAAGGATTGAAGCAGATCTAGAACACTGGGAATAGAAACTGAGTTGTTACATGGTCGCACACTTGAGACAGACTGGGGAGCTGAGAGTGGGATAAGCAGCCGAAGCTAAGTGTTGCTGCATTGGCGTTACTGCCCTATGCCCTGTCAGACCTTCAGACTTAGGCGGGGGGGGGGGGGGGGGGGGGGGGGAGGGGGGGGGGGGAAGGAACCATAGATATTTATTGGAAATCTTTTCCAATTAATTTTTCTTGTTGCTTAAAACCATAGTCTAAAGAATACATGGCTGTTGGCCATATCTAGAGCATTGGTTGCCATCTCAGGCCCTCTTACTCACCGCTGGACAAGAATAAGTTCGTGTTCAGATGGCGACATGAATGCTCACAGTGCCAAGTGGCTTGTTCCCTCTTAGTTACTGTAAGCCCAAGTCCCAAGACTTGTGTTTAAGAAGGTAAGAAGGTCACCTTTGGTTACTTAACTGTTCTCAACACACATATTATGTTCTGGAATTTATTTCTTCTATTCATAGGCATGACATACATATCATTACATTAAACATTATCTTATAACTAAATTCTCCATATACATAGAGAACTTCATAAAACGTAACTTCAAAAATTTAAATTTCCTGCTCATCTTGACCGCACTCTAGAGCTATTAACATCTGGGGTTATTTCCCTCAAGTACATAGTTATATTTATAAAGACAGTTTACCTAATAGCAGTAGAACAATATAATAATTTTAAAGTAATCAAATATATCATTTAATTATTTCCTTTGTACTAACTTGAAACAATTCAGATATTCTAAAATAGAATCATATATTTATATCTATACTTACTCAGCAATACAAACCTTAAGGGAAATATAATGTCAGTTTTGTGAGATAAAAAAATAAGTATTTATTTATTTGCTCACTGAGTTTTCTGTATTCAAGAAATCAATAGCCTTTAAAATTTAAAAGCTGAATGTTTGGCATTCTTACCTTAGCATACATCATAACCATAGTTTAAATTCTAGTAGGCAAACTTCTTTATATTATTTATTATACATAGCTCAACAATAGTCGTTACTGAGTCCAAATCCTCCTGAGATGCTGCATTTGAATACTTGAATTTTAATGTGGAATACCTACATTTTCAATACTAAATCTGAAAGCACCCTGACCACGTATTAATTGAACAGGTCTGTCTCTTCCAATTGTGGATATTGGGGATTAGACTGCTTACAAATGAAGTCCATTGATTAGGTCACATGGTATCATTTCAGGGATGTGAACAATTCTGAGCTCCGGTTTTGCCCTTCCCTTGGGGTGTTCACTCTTCTCTGTGACCCTAACTTGCTTCAGGATTTTTAAATTTGCTGCTAACTAAGGTGGATGCATTTCCTGACCTTGCTGGTGGGAATAGTCTAGAAGTCTCTCAAGTGCTGTAGGAACTAATTAATATGCATATTATACTAAGAAAGAATCATTAGTTTATGGCTATCTGTGAGACGGCACAGCAGCCATGGTGCCTCGTTACTAAAAACATGCCCATCTCTAATACAGAAAGGGCTCTTTACTTAAATATGAGAGTTTAATTTTACAATTTAAAATAGATGACAAAATATTTGATTTATGAAAATATGCATTTTATTTTGTTCTTAATCTTTATCTGATGGCTACTACATGAAAAATGAGTATAAAAATTACAAAATGTTCTCAATCTTTCAGAAATAACAAATAATAAGAAAGAAGTTGCAATAAAATAGAAATTATTGTAATTTTACTTCACTTTAATGCAACAAATAGGTACTGGATGATTAAGAGGACAAAGTGCAATAGCAGCCTTTGTACAAAATTACCATGTAGATGAAGTATATTCTCTTCTGAAACTTTCTTTTTCTATTGGTTCTTATTTGTAAACTCAATTGTTCATAGCGAAGGCCAGTCCAGGCATTGAGAGCAAGGAGATAACCAGTATCCAAATAATCAGGAATATCAGCTACCAGGAGGCCAGGGTCGGGGTGACCTGGAGTTGAACATAAAATGAGAGGCTTTAGTTCCAGAGGGGAAAAATAACAGCTTTAGAATTAATGTGTCCTAAGTTTTGGATGCTGGGAAACAGCAGTAGGATCAAGAAAGAAGTACCTGAGTAAGGTACAGGCTGTAAATTGAAAATATAAATCAAACGCTGAGTTCCTCAACTTAAAAACTGTTTCAACACTCACTTAAGTCCACTCACAGGGTGAGATCTTTATTGATTTAGGGCATCAAGGACTTCTGCCTAATCTTTGGTTATAATATTGTTATGTGACTGCAGTTCATTGGTCATTATGGTACAAGTCAAACACAAAGAATAAGTAGAACATGTACAAAAGTCAACAAAGCAATGCCAAAAGTAAGGATATACTATCCAGAAAAAAAAATACCTAGGGAAAAATCGTAGAGTTGGTACAATATGTGCTGAAAAAAAAACAAAAAACAAAAAACAAAACAAAACAAAACCTCTCCACAGTCAAAAATAAAGTAAACAGGCAGAGAAGTAGGAACCATGATGCACCCTTTGTAGAGTGGGGTGGGGCAACAAGAGATTTTTTTTACTCAGATCTTTGATTTATAGATAAGCATTTTAAAGCAAATTAAAACATTTCTACAAATTGCAAAGGTGTTGGAAAACTGAAACTCAAGTAGACTTAAAGATAACAACTCAGTTTTTTAATGCAATAAAGGAATTTATTAAAAGAAACAATCAGGCACTATAGAATTGGAATGTACAATAATGCAATTGAGGACATGAAATGACAGTAGAGAGGAAACAATGAAGTCGATTCAGTAGAAAAAAATCAATTATGAAGAAAATATGGGAAGATAACTGAAGAAATTGAAGAGTACTTCAAAGACTTGTGGGAGAAGTTGAATATGCAAACACATGTATAATGGGAGACTCACAGAGACAGCAGAGGGAGAAAAGGAGAGGGAAATATCTGAAGATCAATCAATAAAATCCTTCTAAAAATAGTGATAGTTTGACTTCTTCCTCTCCTATTTTTTATCCCCTTGATCTTCTTTGGTTTTCATATTGCTTTAGCTAGAACTTTAAGTACTATATAGAAGAGATATGGAGAGAGAGCACAGCCTTGTCTTGTCCCTGATTTCAGTAGAATAGGCTTAAGTTTTTCCCCATTTAGTTTGATGTTGGCTATAGGCTTTCTGTATATTGCCTTTATTAGTTGAAGTACCTGCCTTGTATTCCTGCTCTCTCCAGGACTTTAAACATGAATAGGTGTTGGATTTTGTCTAATGTTTTTTCAGCATTTAAGGAGATGATTATGTGTTTTTTTTCCTTCAGTTTATTTATATGATGGATTTTCACATATTGAACCACCCCTGCATACATGGCATGAAGCCTACTTGGTCATGATGAATGATATTTTTGATGTGTTCTTGGATTCAGTTTGCGAGTATTTTATTCAGTATTTTTGCATCAATGTTCATAAGAGAAATTGGTCTGAAATTCTCTTTCTTTGTATGGTTTTTCTGTGGTTTTAGGTTTCAAGGTGACAGTGGCCTCATAATATGAGTTTGGTAATGTTCCTTCTGTTTCTTGTGTTTTGTGGAAGAGTTTAAGGAGAATTACTATTAGCTCATCTTTGAAGGTCTTGTAGAATTCTGTGCTAAATCCATCAGGCCCTGTGCTCTGGCCCTTGTTGGTAGACTTTTGATGACTTCCTCAATTACCTTAGGAGATATAGGACTATTTAATTTGTTTACCTGATCTTGGTTCAATATTGGTAGTTGGCATCTATCAAGGAAATTGTCCATAAAGTAGATATTAATTTCCATTCAGAAATTTAGACCCAACAAGATAGGAAAAATATTTGCTTCAAATTTGCTAAATAAAAATGCCACATCACTTTGAATGTAACATTTATATAATTCCTGATTGTCTCATGCTTCTTCCAGTTGTACGTAGTTGATTTTACTCATGTGTAATAATATAAATGTATATGTTAAAAAAGAAACAATAAAAACTTTCAAAAAAAGAATAAACACACACATACCAAAAAAAATCCTTCTAAAAGTTTATGTCAAACAATGGTGTACCTAGGATGTTTGTGTATTCCAAATAGGAAGAAGTGGGGATGTTATAGTCAAAAATGGAACTTAAAACCCATTGAGAAATTCTTTAAAACTAGCCAGAAAATAGAAGTAAGATTAATGGCTACTTTTTTCTTCAGAAAAATCTGTAGGATAAAAGGTAGTATATGAAAGACAGAAAATATTAAGAGAAGCAAAACCAGAATTTGTCATCATCAGACCCTAGGTAAAAAAAAAAAATGAAGGAACATCTTTGAGATGAGTGAACTGAGACTGAACAGAAAGACAAATCCACAGAAAGAGGTGAAGAAAATTGAAATATGTGACTTATATAAAGGACTGCCTCTGTTATGAACTCTGATGTCCCCCATTTGATCACTTCCCCTTGGTTGGGAGGCCCTCTCCCTCCCTCTTTCACCCTGTTCTCCACCCCTAGACCTGTGACAGAAGGGAACCTCCTCCACCACTATACTATCACAGCCTATCAAGTCTCATCTGGGTAGCCTGCTCCCCATTCCTCTGAGTGCCACAAGGCCTCCCCAACAAGGGGAAGTGGTTAAATAGGGGTACCGCAGTTCATGTCAGAGTCAGTGCCTGCTCTCCACACAACTGTGGAGAATGCACTGTCCATTGGCTAGATCTGAATAGGGGGGGTCTAGGTTTACTGCATGCATTGTCCTTGGTTGGTACAGTAGTTTGTACAGGCCTCCATGGTCCAATTCCATCAGCCTTGATGGTCTTCTTGAGGGGTTCCAGGATGATCTAGGTCCTTCTGTCTCCCCATTCTCCCATACTACTCTTGTGATCTTGATTTCCCTTGTTCATGGATTGGGAGAATTAACATAGTAAAAATGGCCATCTGACCAAAAGCAATGTACAGATTCAATGCAATACCGATTAAAATACCTACACAATTTTTGAAAGACCTTGAAAGAGCAATTTTCCACTTCATATGGAAAAACAAAAAATCCTATAATAGCTAAATCAATCCTGTACAAGGAAAGATCCTCTGGAGGAATCTTCATCTCTGATCTCAAGCTGTACTGTAGAGCAACAGTATTTAAAACAGCATGGTATTGGCACAACAATAGGCTGGTTGATCAATAGAATCAAATTGAAGACCCAGAAATACATCCATATACCTATGGGCACTTGATTTTTGACAAAGAAGCCAGATCTATACAATGGAAAAAGGATAGCGTTGTCAATGTGTATTTTCATTCTTCTAAAAATTATTCTCAATGATGTGACCACATAAAACAACATGTACAACCATGCATTTGGGGTTCATAGCACACCTACATAAAACATATGTGAGGGCAGTACAGCCAAAGTGGGAGGAAATGGGCTTGTGTTGGGACGAATTGTTGATTTTACTGGACTTAATTTATATTAATACTTTAAGTACACAATAGTATGGATTTTGATGATTGTAATGACTGGGACAACAACTAAGAATATAGCATTTAAAGTTATTTAATCATTCTCAAGGCAGAGACATGATACATAAAGGAAAAGGTGGAGTGTTTTTCAGACTGATTAAAAAACATTACATCTTTCATGCAGCAAAACCCCCACAACATTTCCTACCATACATGTATACCAGTTCGTGTTTTATCTTAGATAAAAATCGACAACTAAAAATTATATTGATCCTTATAAATACATAAAACTTTGTGTTATTTAAATGATTTTATAGGGAGAAAATGAAAATATTTTGTGGTTTCTTGATTCTTCTTCTTCTTCTTCTTCTTCTTCTTCTTCTTCTTCTTCTTCTTCTTCTTCTTCATCTTTCTTCTTTCTTCTTCTTCTTCTCTCTTATTATTTTTATTAATAATATTTAAGTGTGTGTGTAAGCACATGATTGCAAGTGCTCTCAGAGCTCAGCAGAGACCACCAGAATCTCTGGGTCTGCAGTTATATGTACAGGTATGATACAGACAGTTTGCTGCCTGAACAGTCACCTAAAACTATCTATAACATTGGAGCATCATCTTCAGCCTTCTGGCTCAATGTATCTGACAGACATATTTGTGAGGCAGGAACTACTGAGGACTTAGTTGGCAGGACTAACTGAAGACTATTATGGCAGAATTTGACCATTTATTCTCCGTGCATCAAAGCTTGCCCATTACACCTAGGATGTATATTCTTGTGATAAGAATAGACTAGGAATTGATATGACAATGAATTGATGAACTAACTATTAACTTGTATAACTTAATTATTCTTAACAGCCTGCAATAGCACTTTTAAGGTATTGGAAGTAAACCTTGTGTTATAATTGAGTTGTATGGGGACAATACCACATAATACAGTAGAAATATATATAATGTGTGTGAAGAATAATCTTAAATTTGAATTCTATACCAATGTATTTAAAATTAAACTTATTTTACATTTACATACAAAATTCTATATCAGTGAATTAAAAATAACCTTGTGAATAACAATTAAGGCATTAAGTTGAGTAGTAGATTCACTAATCTACATTTGTCCTATCATACCTATATATTTCTATATTCCCCTTTCTTTCTTTTCAACCCCTATCTCCAAACCTTCGAATGAAAGATAATGGAAAAGGAAGACATCCCTGACTACAAACTTGTTTTCTCTATAAATAAGACCAATAATAGCTTATAACCAACTCCCATTAAAAATGAACCTCTATAGCCCAAGGGAAAAAAAACCTACCCAACCCTCCTTAAGGGAAATGGGTCCTCATTTTATTAACTTTTATTCTTGCTAATTTGGGACAAAGAATAGCTTTGTAGGGGCCCAAAAAATGTGGAAAATGATTAGTCAAGCTATGAATAACATTTGTGGCACAGATTCTAAATGTTGAGAAAGTCCAGGTTTAAATAGAGTACTGTGTGGGACATTCTGAAATGCTGGACCAATTGGGATTGGAACCTTTCTTATAAGCTGTCCTAGGAGCTGTCCTGTTCAGATGAGGAACAGCAACTGAAGCACTTGGTTCTGGAACATGAAGGTTGCAAGATGTCAGTGTGCAGTATGCTGAGAGGAATGAATCCTGTCAGGTGGGATTCAGCGTCAGTGTCTGGTTCCTTTTTTTAAAAAAAAGATTTATTTATGATGTATGCAATGTCCTACCTGCATGTACACCTACACATGAGAAGAAGGCACCTGATCTCATTATAGATGGTTGTGAGCCACCATGTGGTTGCTGGGAATTGAACTCATGACCTTTGGAAGAGCAATCAGTGCTCTCAACCTCTGAGCCATCTCTCCAGCCCGAGTGTCTGGTTCTTTTGTTCTGAAACCATATAATTTCTCACAAGCATTATACAGTCCTAAAATTATAAATGTAAAAGGTGTGTGTGATGCATAGAACAGTTAAGGATTGTTCTCTGCTCTTTGTATGCACAGAAAAAAAAGACACCTGTAAATTTTCATTCATGCCATATGAAGAATGGCATCTAATACTAATTCACAGGAATTCTGTAGCCAACAAAAAGCATTGTCTATGCATAGGAATTCATGTCTATCCAGTCTCAGAGATATTCCTATGTGGTGAGATTAGCAGTATAAGTTGCCTGCTTGTTTTGCAGTTTGAATTCTTCACATCCTGATTATATCCCCCTCCCTCATCCCCTCCCCATCCCCCTTGATAAAATGTACACTTAACACCATAGTTTTTTACACAAAAGAAGACAGTAATGTTAACAACAACAAAAAAAAAATAATGCCATACAGAAGTAAGAGGAAACCAAGTCATAAATACAATGCAAATGGTACCAGTAATTCCATTCACTACGGGGTTATTAAAACTTGTCTCACCAAAGACACTGTGGCTGTCATGTGTAATAGTAATGTAAGAATATATGCTAGTCAGAGCTCTCTAGAGAAACAGAATAAATATAATGAATATATTTAAAGGATATTTAAGATATCTTACATAATATGGTTGGAGGAGTCCAGCAATGCCTGTCATCATGGAGAGTATGAAAGCTGAGTAGTTGCTGAGTGTTTCAACAGTATCAGGTTGGTGCCAGATTCCTAGAGATTCCTGAAAAGCCTTAGACTTCACTCTGTGATGGAAGCTGCAAGAAGCTGATTCTAACAGCAGCAAAGGAGTTGGCCATGTCTACATCCTTTCATCTGGGTTGCCACCAGAAGGTGACAACCACATTCAGGGTGAGTCTTCCCACATCAATAAAGGCAATCACAACAATCCCTACAGACATGCCCATGGGTCAAATAGAGGAACTCTATTGAGATTCTTTCTCCAAGATAATTCTAGTTTGGTCAAATTCACAGTTAAGGCTAACAATCCTGACATCTGCCATTTTTCTTTATGTGTGATATATCTACATATTTACTGTTCCGTGGTGATGAGCCTCAATCATGCTATTCAACTGAGTTACGGCAGAAACCTAAAAGACTCACTTTAGATTCCAAGTTATAGAAATGTTGAAAGATGAACATGCAGGAGAAATGGTTTGACTAAAAATAATTATAGCAGAAATGGGATAGTTATATTAATAAGAGACGAAATCAAATGCGAAAAGCAAACATTATATAAATCATATAGACTGGGGCGCTTTCTCAGTAGGCAAATGTGCTCAATCTGCACACTCAGCAACCGTGTGAAATATTGGATATGGTGACATACAAAATCCCGGCTCTCACATACTGAGATAGGAGCAAGGACAGGAAATTGGCCTGGAAGTTTGTAAGCCAGCTTGCCTGGAGCATACAGCAATCTACCAAGACAAAAGAGAGCTTGCCTCCACAAAATGGAGAACAGAACAGGCATCAGAAAGACATTCACACTTGCACCTGCTTATACCTGCACACACACACACACACACACACACACACACACACACACACACACAC
>OU015750.1:37551265-37595632 GCA_907169655.1 Acomys percivali | reverse complement strand
ATGTTTTGTTTGTACTTTCATTGTCTCCATTAAGATATTTATTTATATCATCTTTAATATTCTTGGACATATCTACAATTGCAGTTTTAAAGTCCTTGTTTTGTATTTCATCTACATTTTATATTTTAATGCTATTTAATAACATTATTGTATTCTTATGGAAGCATAGTTTCTTGACTGTTTTGGTTTGTGTATTTACACTGGGATGTAGGCATCTGTTGTTATGATGTTTGAGATGTTTCTTGATAGAGTTATTTGGTTTTGTCTTTGTTGTATGGGGGCTCCATACTTTGACTGCCTATTCTGGACTGTAGGCATATGTAATGGCATGTAGTGTTTCTTCAGGTATATGAGTGAAAAAAAAACAGGGTGATAGGAGTTACTAGGAAAATAGCTGGGGGAACCCTAGGGCTATACCAAGAGAAAGAGTCTGACAGGGAATTAAGGTGGATGGGAGGAGGGGCTAATGCAGGCAGGTTACTACAGGGCTAAGCATAAGTCTGAAAAGACATGAAAGGAAGGACTGGAAGGATAGAAAATATTACCTACCTGTACCTAGTGTGACTACCAGAGTTCCTGGCAGAAAGTGTTTTGGCAGATTGGTAGCTTTCAGAAAAGAATGGAGATGGGCTAAGCAGAAAGACTGAGAGGGTTGAAGGCAATGAGCTATGGGGATCCTGGATCTGGGCCAAGAGGCAAAGACAAATTCCTCTTTTAGACAGCCTCGCAAATTATGTTGCTGATCCTAGGGACAAAGAAGAGCACATTCTTTCAAATGTCAAGACTTTTAAACATATTATATTCTAGTCCAATACAAAAAAGTTGGATTTTTACTATTTTAAGGACAAAAGAGAACTTAGCATAGCATTCATACTAACAGGAGCCCTTGATTTATTAAATAGTGTTGCCAAAAGGCAGAGAGTGTACACAAGATGGATTAGAACTAGTGAGCATCAATTTAGAAAAATAGATTACTAATTCATAAAAATTGAAAATGTCTTATGATATTATACTCAGAAATTAATTAAAGTGAATCATAATCCTAAATTAACTGGTAATATGTAAAAAAGATTTTTAGAGGTTCACAGGAAACGGGAAGAATGCTCTCTTCTTGCTGAGAGGCCAAAGATTGCCTGTTTAAACTCAATAGTCACCATAAATAACTTATAACCTAGATCGAAAGAAAAACTCCAAATTAGCTTCTAAAATCAGAATGGGTAAAGGAAGAAAGAGTGAGTGGAAGAAAGAACACAAAGTTTAAAAATTGATAAGCATATAATGCAACCTAAATCACAAGTATTCCTTAAGATGTTCAAATTTGGTAAAAGAATTAAGGAAAGTTGGTAACATTCAATGTGTGTGTGTGTGTGTGTGTGTGTGTGTGTGTGTGTGTGTGTGTGTAAAACTAGGCACTAAAATTCATAAAGGAAGATGAATAGCTAATAACCAATTATAACTCATTAGTAATAGGGCATATCATTAGAAAATTATATCTTTTTTATGTTTAGGACAGTTTCTTAGATGTGCTATACAGCCCATGCTTTAAAAAGTTTTAAGTGTAGAGGGAGATGTGATGCACACAATTCAATTGTTGTTAAGGTCCACTTAAGGTATAGGACCCTCTCAGTTTGCAAGGGATGCACACTAGGAACGTAATGCCCAGAAATGCATGTTAAAGCATAAAGGTACAAAATCCAGAAACCTGAACGGAGAGCGTAACTGCTTGTTGGTAAGAGCATTCCTTTGGCCCATGCATCTGTGCCTTGTGGGGTGTAAGTGCTCCTGGGACACATACACGCAGCATCCTGAAAGAACTTCTTAGGATTGCTATGCAGGTGAAGGGCAGCACACAGAATTGGCTATGGAGGATGCATCCTGAGAGTATGTCACTTGTCACTCAGTTTCTGACGCTGAGCCTTCATCTGGACCTTGCGTCTGAAGTCTTCATTGGTGTTCCCTCCTAGCATCTTACTACTTACCTCATGCTCTTGTTTTCTTTGGTGATATCTGTTGTTTGTCTTCTTCTTGAACTTGGGTGTGCCTTAATGTGCTCTTTCTTCTCCACTTTTATAAAGATGAAGATCAGCTCATTGATCTGAGACACTTCTTGGTTAAAACAAGTATTTAATGCTATATATTTTCCCCAAGACTCACTTTAGACACATTCCCAGAAAACTTGATCTAATTGTGCTTTTATTTTCATTCAATAAAAACATGTTAAACAACTCTCATGACTCCTCTTTGACCTACCTGCAATGTATAAGACACTGCATAATTTTCAGATATCTTGGGAATTACACGTATCTTTGCTGCTAATAATTTCTGCTTTAATCCTTTTATGATCCAAAAACAAAGTTTATATTATTTAAGTTTCTTAAAGCTGCTATGATTTGTTTCATTGCTCAGGGTATAGTCTATTTTGGAAAGTTGTCCATGTGCACTTGAAGACACTTACCTACTGTTGTCTAGCGCATTGTAGAGATGTTATCAAGTGCAAATTCTCCATAAGTGTTGAAGGCTACAGGTGTAATTGTGCCTCTATATTTCTCCTTTTAATTTTATTTGAGGTTTTAAAGAATAATAACATCTATCAAAATTTGCCATTTTAATAAAATCTTCAGTGTACATACTAATTATCACTATACAAACATCACATTTAGACATTTTTAAAATAGCTTCAGTGCACTAAACTAAAACCCTTTCCCTGAGAAGTAATTCATCTGACCCTCTTGTGATCCCTAATCTATTTTCCCAATATGTTCTACACAGCCCATACAAGGACAACCAGACTACGTTGGCACCTTTGGCTATGTTATCAAAGTGTATTTATCCACATTGACCCAGTATCAATATTTTATTCCTTTATATGGCTGAATACCTTTCTTTCTTGTTAGCATAGTCCTGAATTGTTGTACAAATAAGCATATGAACATGTTTAAATACTTTGTTTTCAGTATTTTAGGACCATAAATAGCAATTACTTTAGTATCTATAGATTACTGAGGGATTTCTAAACTGCTTTCTAAAGTATCTGTGTTTTTACTATTCCATAAGCAGTGTATAAAGCCTCCATATCATATCGTCACCAACATCACTTCTTTTTTCTTATCCTAGTAACTTTAAAATTGTGGTTCAATATAATATTGATTTTGTCTAAAGGTATTGAATATCTTTTAAAGTGCTGTCTAGCCATTGTATGCCTTCTTTGGAGAAATTCTGATGAACCAAATCCTTCACTCACTTCTAAATTGCATCGTTTGTCTTCCATGATGCATTTTAGAAATATTATCAGACACATGATTTATGAACATTACACCTGGATTTTCCTTTCACTTTTTTGGTAATACCATCATAACGGACAAAAGTTTCAAATTTTGAGGAAGTCCACGCTGTCAATCCATGTTGTGATTGTTAATACCTTTGTTGTAATCTCTAAGACTTCATTGCCAAATTCAAGGCTATGATGGTTGACCAGTGTGATTTCTTCTTACAGTTTTATTGTTTTCACTCAAAAATTTGAGTTAACTTGTCATATGCTGTGTAAAGCAGTTTGCCTGAAAACTATGTAAATAATTGTTACAGAGCCCAAGAGGGAGGATCAAAGTGACTCCACATATTGAGGAGTTTGGCACTATCCTTTAAAACAGATATGTGGAGAGATGATAGCCAAACTAGGAGATGAACACACAGAAGTGACATCCTGGACAAAGACACAGACTCAAGAAAGACATGTCTGAGGCAGTTGCTGAAGTGGCCATGTCTTGCCATCTGTCTTGATGTACAAAGAAGTGTAGACTCAAGTGATTTTCTCATGTAGAATGCAATAATTATTTCAGGGAATGTTCAAAGAAATACATGACTTTACCACCTTATAATATGGAATGTTCTTCTACCGTTTTGATGTGCCTTAACCAAAAAGATCAAGTTTTAGGATCTTGGTTGAATGTTTTAAACATAACACATTTCAGGAAAGCAAAAACAACCCTCAACACTTTCAAAGGTGCCTTCCTTCCTATACACTGAGATCTCACAGCTGCAAACTACAGTACAACAATAAAGCTGATTGCACACTCAAAATGACCAGGGATGAAAAAAGTAAATAAAGAAAGAAACTCTTTTTTTTAAAAAAGTAGGTAAATGCTTCCAATTTATGAAATTGTTTGAATTTATTTAGTTTGTGCAAGAAGAAAAATGCAGCCAATTATGCTTTCATGGTCATATTTTGATATTGGTGTGGTTTATTAAAATTGTAGAATATCTTCAGGAATAGAACTGATTGTGGTTGATTCTGAAGTTTATCTGATCTTTAGTTCAAATTTCCAGGAGAAATGAAAGAAGAGTGAATGAAATACTTTTTCCTTAGTGGAAGGTACTAATATACGTGGTTTTTTATCTGTTATCACATTTGTTTCTCAAACAACCTTCTTTGTCAAATATTATCAACTCATTCTTACCACTGAAGAATTGGAGGCTAAAAGAGATTGAGGAAAATGTGTGAAGTGATGCAGAGTAATTTTTTTACATATAGAATTTGAACTCATGGCTCACTATAAAACCATTTTGCTTTCCAAAATACTAGTGTCTGTGTCAGAAGGCTGTCCACAGCCAGGACCTGAGGCTGAGAAATGTTCACTTAGATGTAAAAAAAAACAAAACAAAACAAAAATCCAGAAGAATCATGAGGTGTTAAAAGTACTGGCCATTGAAACTAATATATAATTTAATATCATTTGTCTTTTAGAATCAGGACCACTCTGTATCTCTAGAGAAAGTATGCAAGAATGAGTAATTAACACTTACACATTATCTTTAACACTAGCAGAAAACATCGTAGTTTAGGTAGGCATGCTGTAGCTGCAAAGGGCTGGATTGCCTGGTGTGGTGGAATTTCTATTACAAAAATAGTCCAGTGGTGAGGAAAAGGACAGAGGTGGAAGCTGTGAGATCACAGGTGGAAATGATCCAATTTTAGCTTGAGCCTTTGTGAGAGGAAGCCAACCATCGTCCACTGTTGTTTTCAGTGTAACACGTGGACCCAGGGAGGGTGCCTCCAGATATTGTCTGTTATCCAGGTGGAATGAAATTAGGTTAACAGTTACATTGGGCCAAATTGGGAGAGTTTTACCTGCTCGTGCTGTCCATCACTAGGAATGGAAAAGCAGGCTGTTATGTCAAGGGATGAAGGCTGGTCTTCCTTTTCTTCACAAAATGCAGCCTCAGAACCAAAGACTCACATACTTGTGATGAAAGTTAGGGGTTCATTCCAATTCTGGAGGGAAACTGAGTGGAGAAAGGAAGTGTGTGGCAGAATTCTAGGCTTACAAACCTAGGAAAACATAGGCCCTGACAAATGCTCCATACCAGAACAGCAATGCCAGCGTCTGGTACTTGGTACATTCTCACTGGTTCCTGAGGAATTAGCCCCAGAGCTTAGGGATAGAGCCTTCATAGTACGTCCTCCCTTAATCTATGTGAATTGAAGAGTTTAAGGCTTGTGACTGGGACTGGAGTCAGGGAGGGAAATACCTGCTGAACAAGCATGAACTCCTGGGCTCAAATCCCCACTACCAGTGTAAATCTTGGCCAAGCAGCGTGAATCTGGAATCTCCTCATCCCTTGAATCATATGGGAGATGGGTACAAGAAAATTCCCTGAATCTCAGGGGCCAAGTAGCCCGGCATATACAGTCATCAAGAAGGTGGACAGTAAAGATAATAGCTCAAGGTTGTTGTCTAACCTCACATATGTGTCACATTCATGTATGAATGAGCAGCAGCATCACTCATCACCCCACAACATGCTCATATCTTTATGTATATATATATATATACACATATGAATAAAACATATTTTTAAAAGACTTAAGGAATTAGCAACCCAGTAGCCAACATCAATATTAACACTCTTCAAGCGTTTCTTTATTTTTCTATTCACTCAGCAAACACTTATTAAAGGCCAGATATAGAATCTTCTTTTTTAAAGAACAAATTATGTTTTTAAATGGCACGAGAAATGGCTTAGAGGTTAACAGCTCATGCTGTTCTGGGCCTGGATTTGTTTCCCAGCAACCAGACTAGCTCACAATGGTCTATTACTCTAGTTCTAGGGTATACAAAGCCCCCTTTGGTCTCTCTGGCCTTGTATGTGGTATACATACACACAGATAACATTCATAATATATAAACACATATTGTAGATAAAATAACATATTTTAAAATTTAGTTATATTTTTCTGAAATATTTCAAAAATATAAAAATTTCAAAAATATCACTGATAATTTTGTTCATGTAAATAACATATGCGTACTTTATTTTGATGTAGCATTTGTTTTTGATCTACCAATAAACAAACAACAGTAAGTGTCAAGTTCCTTTGCTTAATCAAAACCTACTGTTTTCTGTGAGGCAGGGTCTCACTAGGTGTATATTCCAGAATGGTCTCAATTTATGATTCTGTTGCCTTAGCCTCCAAGTTCTGGGATTCCAGAAGTGTGCTGTCTTGCTCAGTTACACAATATTTATTTATCACCAGAGATTTAAAGTTTTCTATTCCTATAGTTTATTTAAACTCAGTGTAAAATGATATGTAAATATCTATGAAATTAAAGAATACTCCTTTGAATGCTGGTTATAGCTCAATGAGTAGAGGGAATTACACCACTCCTAATGACCTGAGTTCAATCTCTGGAGCCCAAGATGGTAAAAGAAGAGAAATGACTTCCACAAGCCATACTGTGACCTCCACACGCACATAATAAAGTAAATGTATGTTATTTAAACTTTTTTAAGTAATTTATTCAGATTACATCTAATTTGTTATCCTCTCACTTGTATCTTCCTGTATTCTCTCCCTCCCTCTTTCATACTATTCCCCTCCCCTAGGTCTGTGACAGAAGGAGACCTCTTCCCCCATTATAAGATCACAGCCTATCAGGTCTCCTCCTGAGCCTGCTTACTCTTCCTCTGAGTGTCACCAGGTCTCCCCCCACAAGGGGAAGTGGTCAATTAGGGGTAGCCAGAGTTCATGTCAGAGTCAGTCCCTGCTTTCCACACAGTTGTGGAGAATGTGGTGTCCATTGGCTAGATCTGGATAGGGATTCTAGGTTTAACATATGCATTGATCTTGCTTGGTACAGTAGTTTGAGCTGACCTGCCTGGGTCCAGATCTTCCAGTCTTACTGGTCTTGTAGGTTTCTAGAACCCTCTGGATCCTTCTATTTTCCCATTATTACTTATTTCTCTCATCTAGAGTCCCCATAGGAAGTAGAAAGTCCCAGTATCTATCCCAATCTCTGGCTAAGTGAAGATTTTCAGGGGACATCTCTGTTGGGCTAGTGTCCAATTATAAGTGAGTATATGTCATGTGTATCTTTCTGGGTCTGGATTAACTCACTCAAGATGATCATTTGTCTGCAAATTTCAGGATTTCCTTATTTTTATTTTATTATTAAAAACACTCATTTGCTTTATCAGATATTTGAAGGTGACTAGTATGTGACCAAATAGCACAGGTTTATATAGTAACTCATAATAACTTTATACTTTATATATATACACATGCTGAACCTCAAAAAGGATCACTGGATTGTTCTAAGTGTATGCAGTATTGTCCACACACATGTGCTGTGCTTTGACCAGAACCATCTTTACTGAAATCTTCAATCTCATTATTAGCCATTTTTCGGGACTGGGCCCTTGGAATTCACTACCTTCCAGTGTTACATTCAATCTACATAACTCATATTTACTTGTCTCTTACTTCCCCTTAACATAAATGTTTGCTCCATGGAGAGCGCATAAGGCTCTCCAGATTCATTGCTGTGGAATCAGCTGGTGGCTTTTGTGGATGACTGAAGAGTATGAAGGATGGGCCTTGAAATGACACAGATCACACTCACCTATGACCCGGTAGATGCCATACCCATCCCACAAAGATCTTCTAAGTGGCTCTACCTTATTTTATCTCTCAGGGCTGAGTTGAGCAATGCTGTTGAAGTGCTGTTGGTCTGCAGAGGCTGTGCTTGGAAAACTGACTATGCATTACCTATGGCGTGGCAAACTTGGACCAATGGCTGGAGAAGACATAGGATTGAACGATTAAATATTTGGAATATTAAAGTCTTTTTTGTTTTGCAGATTTTAAATTTCTGTGCTACTTGGGCAGTTTCAAGTAGTCTGTCCTGACACCACAAAACTGAATCTGTTTTCTCGCGAATCTGTAGAATGCACACAATACCTCTTGTGTCATTGCATCTCATGCATGCCTTATGTCCCTTATTCCTCTGACTAGTGCAGTGCTATGGCTTTACTGCCAAAGGAAACATTAGTCTCGAGCTGTTCACAAGGAACATTGAGACCCAGCAGCACTTGCACATATTTATTCTGACTCAATAGACTCATAAACCTACTTCTCTACCTTATCCCATTCACTGACACTACTTCCAGTGACATTCTTGTGACAAACTCAGAAAAGCGAATTTTCCACATTTGTTTAGTTTTAGCTCTCTAATTCATGTAAACATTTTTCTTCAGTATGCCTGGAATGTTGCTCCAGCTTGTCTTTTGCCTATTCTTTACTAATATTTTCGTCATTCATGCACATTCTATCCTTGATCACGTGTTAAATGTTAGACTTCAGGAGAATTTTTTTTCTCTTTTTTTTCTTCTTCCTCCTCTTTTGCTCTTTTCCTTCCTGATCCTGATTAAGTATTTTATCTACTCATTGTGACATCTACTTGTACTTCAATAGAATTCAAATGTATTTGGTTATCACAAACCCTTTTCTCCTAAACTTGAACTGCACAATATTCCTTCCCATCTGAATGTCCTATCAATATTTTGCATTTGCTATAGGCAAAGTTATATTTATACCTCAGGCCTGTGTCTGTATCAGATCTTTCATTTATACTTCAAAATTCTCTTCTTCTCCCTTAAGCACCCTGCTTTGGGCTCTTGAAGACCTACTTGTTCTGAGTGCCACAAAGGGCTTCCTTGTTCTCTAGCTCTTCATAGAATCCAGTCATTCCACAAGCATCCACTGTGTGATAGATGGAGGAAAGACTTGAAATGTGAATACTACAGCTTCAGTAAAATCTTAGAACGGTCAAGATAAGCTGACTGTGTCCCTTGACAGGGGACACAGTTCCTGCTAAGTAGTTTTGTTTTTGAGCAAATATTCTAGACCTTTGTGATCAATGGGATGTAGATTCTGTCACATTATGCAGTTATCTACCCTGCATCTCTCAGAAACTACTGTAGATCGTCTGTTTCCCTATCCCCAGTGGTCATCTTAGTTTCTTTTAGATTTTGTGCGTTTTCAGTAGTGCTTACAGATTAAGTATATGTTCACATATATGCCTGATTGAAAGTGGACATATAATACTAAGATTGTCCTCAACTTCAAAGAATTTATGGCTCATTTGAACTTAACACTAGTGTGTGGTGAAAATGGATTATTAAAAATTATGTGTTAGTTGGGTTTTGCTAACTTGACACAAACCTAAAAATATCTTGGAATATGAAAACTTAGTTGAGAAAATGCCCATGTACAATTCCTGTAGACAAGTCTTGGTCAATGGTTGATGTAGGAGGGCCTAGCCCACTGCGGATGATGCCACCACTGGAAATGTCATGGGTTGTAAAATGAAACAAGCCAAGCAAGCCATAAAGAACAGTGTAGGAAACAGAATCTCTTCCTGTTCTCTGATTGGTTGTGATCCTCATGTTCTATAACTTCCTGGCTTGGCTTCATCTGATGATGGACTCTATGCCATGTAAATTCTTTCTTCTACAAATTGCTTTTGGCCATGGGTTTTTCTGTTGTTTTGGGATTTTTGTTTGTTTGCTTTTTTAAAATCACAGCAATAGAAAAAAAACTAGAGTAGATATTGTTACAAGTTTTTTTGGATATTTCTTTGACAGACCTAATCATATTTTGGGGATGATTATGGAATGACTTTGGAATTTTTAGCTGGAATAGCCATTGAGTACTCAGATTTTATTGAGCTCTTTTGAGGGCTTGAGAGAAAGAAATGCTGAAAAAGTTGTAGATGATGGAGAATTGGCTTATGAAGTTTCAGAGAGAAGTAAAGACTATATATGCCACTCACGTAACATCCTGAATCAAGATATGTGAAGTCTGGTCAGCTGATCTAAAGATTCAGCCATGATGGGCTGGAGAGATGGCTCAGTGGTTAAGAGTGCCGCCTGCTCTTCTTAGAGGTCCTGAGTTCAATTCCCAGCAACCACATGGTGGCTCACAACCATCTGTAATGTAATCTGATACCCTCTTCTGCAGATAAAGCACTCATATGCAATAAATAAAATAAATAAATCTTTAAAAAAAAGATTCAGCCATGATTAACAAGAGACCATCTCCAAAGAGGTGAAAACTTTGCTTTGCTAGGATGCTCAAGGATGCTTAGCTGGAACTGATAAATTAGCAGTGATTAAAGACACTAGCATCAAGACACTAGTATCAACGATGTTAATTCTTCTTGGCATATTTCCCCCAAGTCACAACACAGAAGCTATGGACCAAGAACACCAAAGAAGAGTATCATTCAGGCAACTAAGAAATATAAAAGTACCTCACATATGATAATGGTTTTGGAGGTAAGAAGTGGCATGGGAAGAGGCCAGGAGAGATCAACCTCAGTTGCAGTGGCGATTCCAGACCTGAAGAGGTTATGGGGAGAATTTAAGGCTTGGTACAGCAATAGATCAGGAGAGGTCATTGATGAAGATGTAACCACAGTTGAATTGTAAACTCCAAGATGGATGGGAGTCAGAAATAGAGGCAGAGACTTGACACTATATGACAGAGACGAGTCCCTAAAAAAGGTGAAGAGGCTGTGGATGAAGCTGTACTCTGTAGAGATCACAGCACACTGAAGATTTTAGGATCGTGGAATGACTTCCAAAGACAAGAGTATCCATGTAATAGAGCTGACCTGAGCCTATAAACAAACCTTGTATGTTGTGTATGCCAGATCTGGAGAAGTGGGCCTGATCCTATAGGACAAAGTTTGTGTGCTGTTTTTGGCAGAGCTGGAGAAATGGGGCTGCCTAGGTTCTTTGGAGTTCAGAGGTTCTTTGACTGGGAGGCAGATGTTAAGCACTGAACTTTTATACCACTGATTTTTGCTTTTGCTTTGATTTGAAAGTGACTGTGCGCTGGTTTCTTCTCTCTTGTTGTAAAGAAATTCTTTTCTTTTTTATATTGAAAGACACTAGAGCTTTAAAGAGACAATGGGTTTTCAAAGGAGTACTTGGCAATAATACCACAGTACAAACCTTTACACTTGGTCATCTCACAAACATACTTTCCATAAAACTTAAGCCCTTTATAAGGCCACATGTCATAAAGCCTGGCTGATGGAACAAGACTATACAATTCTTTCCTTTATTATTGCTTTATTCTCAACAGCCGGAAAGTAGCATCAACCTAGATGTCAAGCAAATTATGAACCAAATAATAAAACTGTGGTACATATACACAGTGTAACATTCAGCTATTTAAAAAAATGGCCTCATGAAACTTGCAGGTAAATGGATGGATCTGAAAAATAAAAACTATATTGAGAGGTGTCATTCAGAGCCCCAAAGGCAAATTCTACATGTTCTTTCACATAAGAGTGTGTAATCTTTTGCTTTGTATGTTTAACCTGGACTATGTATGAGAGCTAGTAGTAGTATGTATGTAAACTAGAAATGGGCCATTGGTGGAAGGATTGGATTGTGAGAGAGGGGTAAGAGAAGATGGGTGAAATGAAAGTATAGAGGAGACACATTGAAGGCAGAAGGAAGGGTTCAACAGGTACTGGAGTGATGAACATCCAGACATGAGGGGTTAGGTGAAGACTTAACCAAATGAAAAACGTATGAAGAAAAATTTAAAAAATAATGAGAGGACAGGATGTAGAGGACACTGGGAAGTAAAGCCTAAGCAGAAATAGTGATAGGAATATGAAAAAGAAAGGGTAAAAATGCGTTAACCAAAACAAAGGATGCTGGAGAAGCTTTACAGAATCCCAATTGTTTGCAAGATAATCAAATATATACCTATTTTATGTAAGAAGGAATTTGAGTAGAAGTATTCCCCATTAGTAAACAGTACTGCTTCCAGAAGACATTCAATAGAAGATTTCAGTGCTAAGCCCCGGTGTACCTACCTACAAGGTAGTAGTCAGAGAAGCATCCCAAACAGTGTAAGTGATTGATTGTCATTGTTCTTGGTTGTCTAACATAATTAGGCAATGGGACACTGTTGCTGAAGATACTACATATTTTTCAAGACACAGAAATAAGTTTTGGGCTGACCAGGGACCTTGCCCAAGTTTTGTATGGAAACTTCTTATGGTTAATACAGAGATTCATTGTTCGAAAATGCTGAGAATAAGTGACTATGAGTGCTTCCCCATCGATTGACACCCCTACTCCATCACAAAGTCTTAGGGAACATTGCAGAAGACAGGGCGGAGAGAAAGGAAGAGCTGGAGGATGAGGCAGTGTGCTGTGAAATGCTGTTATGTGGTCACGACATGGCTGCCCTGCACATGAAGGCACAGAGGTTGTGGTTACTTACATAAGACCTACTGATTATCAAGCCAGCTGCAAATTTCAGCGTAGTAGCTCCAACATCCTATCCCTAGCTCAGGAGCTCATGGCAGTTGGTAGCTGCTGAATAGGGACAGTTGTGTTTCTTTAGTGGTGTGGAAAATGGTGAGTTCCCTTTACCCTACAGGATGATACAATATATGTGTGCTCAAGGGTAGCACTCACTGGGCTCAATAGCTTAAAACTGTAGTCAAATTATTATAAAAGGTAGAGGTGAAATTTGTAGGGAGATGTGATTGAGAGTCCAGGGAGTAGTTGGAGGGGGGAATGAGGAATGACTATGCCCAAGATAAACTGTATAGTGCTGAGAAATGACTCAACAGTTAGGAACACTGACTGCTCTTCCAAAGGATTGGGATTCCCTACTTACTTGTTCATTTATTGAATGAACACATTGTGCATAGCTGCTGTGATATAAGCTATGGATTAAATGTTTGCTTCTCAACAAATTCATTAACTTTATGTCTCAATGTTAGTCTGGAGGTAGTGATTCTAGGACACAATTAGGTCATGAAGGAGAGCCTTCATAAGTTACTTTAGCATTATCTGAAGAAAGACCATAGATCTTACCTGCTCTTTCCCTGCAGTGTGGTAATAGGATGAAAAGCTGACACTTTACAAGCTGGGCAGCTGGGTGTAGGCTTTCACCCCACCCTGAACACACTGCTCCACAGAGTTTTATTTTTAGTCTCTAGAGCTGTGGCAAATGGATCTTTCTTTTTTTCACTTTTTTATTTTTGGCTTTTAAGACAACTAGTATAAACTATCTTGTTTTAATAGCTCAAGGTAAGCTATCATGCACAAGTTTATGTGCTTGGAGTAATAATTAAAACTACAAATATGATTTACTACTCCCCAAACTCACATAATAGTAACAGTTATGATTGGAGAAATAAACAAGGAATATCTGTGTTCTTTGCTCAGGGAAACAGAACAGCACTAATAGGGAATATGCGTCAAGACATCTGAGTGAAGGAGGTGTGTAGGCAGGAGGATATAAGGTAGAAATGATATTATTGAGTTGGGACTTCAGGGACCATTTTTGAGATCTTATCTACATCAGGGCTGGGAGCATCCAGAGTCTGAAGCATGTGCACATTAAAAGATGTAGCCCTGCATTGTGGGAGGAGTCAAGGATCCTTTCAAGATCATTCCTGGTCGGAGTTCTGATTCCTATGGCACTGGGTGATAGGATGGCGGTTAAGAGTGACCTAAAAAAGACAAAGGAAGGTATGCTGTCATGAAAAACTTTGAGTGGCTTCTTCAAGTGAAGTTACAGTGGTCTCTTTCAGAGGCCCCAGCATTGAGCATATTTGGATCTAGCAATAAGGTAGTTGTGAGTGGGAAAAGGTGAGAGATAGCCCAAGTGTAACTTGTTGTAGTGCAAAGGAATGCACAGATATGATTTACTACTCAAGTGAGAAACAAATTAACTAAAACAATATTCTTTTGTATTTGGAGTTCTGAATCTAATTTGCTTTTATATTTTTAAAATCTGCAAATATACAGGCTAATACTATGTCTCAGGGTAGCGACAATCAGTGTCATGGGCAGGCAGTGCCCCACATTGCAAGTTTTGTCACAAAAGATGACATTTTCAAGGATTGAAAGGGGAATTGAGAAGAGGATTGTTTGATGGAATCTGAGGCTGGGAATTGCTGTACACATTTTCCTTTGTGTTTGCACCTTTTTGCTTATACATACCCATTGTTGGTTCTTTTGCCATGTTTCCTTGGGAAGAAGGCCCAGAAAGACACACTGTCAGTCTCTGTTTATTTAGGACAGCTTCCTGACTGCTCTTTCCCCTGTTCCCCATAAAACTATTTCTTCTTTCTCTCTCCTTTACCCTACTCATGATTACTCATTGTTTGGGTATTTTGTTAACACCTATATTGTACATATATCCATTGTACTGGCCCATTTTTATGTTAACTTGACACAGACTAGAGTCATTTGTGAAGCAGGTCCATCAGTTGAGAAAATGCTCCCACCAGATTGGCTTGTGGCCATTTTCTTGATGGGTATGGGAAGGCCTACATCAATGTGGGCTGTGTCACCACTGGGCTACTGTTCCTAGGTTCTATAATAAAATGGACTGAGCAAACCATGAGGAACAAGTCAGTAAGGAGTACTCCATTGTGGTTTCTTTTTCAATTCCCGCCTCCAGGTTAATGCCTTGATGTCCTGCCCAGATGTCTTTTAAGATAGACTGCCATGTAGAACTTCATCAGCTGAAATACCTTGCCCCTCCGTGCCCACAAACTGCTTTTGGTCATGGTATTTTATCACAGTAAGAAGAACACTAAGACATCCACCTTTATGAATTTCTGTTAGAATTAGCAATTAATGGGACTTCAGTCTTGGTAGAGGGCTACATAGACCATCTCATGACAAATCAGACATTCAGTGTGAAGAATGTGACAGTTCTTCAAATATGTACAGATTTAGTAGCACCAAATACTACAGAGTGTCAAATGTAGAGCATTGTTTTGGCATGTATGCATGAACAGAAATAAAGATAGAGTAAGAGAGACAGAGAGATGGAGGAGGGAGCTGTCAGAGAGCAGTTTTATGGGAAAACAAAAATAATGAAAAAAGAATTTGGAGTATAGTGATGACTCACATCACACTTTCTGATAAAATTTCAGAGTCACCATTCTCTTTGAGGAATGGATGCACAATTTCATTTTGGTTGTGGACAAATGCTTCCAGGTGAGACAGTATTTTACCTTACAACCATACAATGTCAAGCTGAAGCCATTGTTTCAAAGGAACTGAACCTTCTGCCACCTCAACAACCCTCGAGTGCTGACTGTTGGCTCATTTTTCTTTTTATGTGATGGGATAGTGACAAGATACAAATTCACATGAGCAGAATTTTCTATGACAATGGGACATTGGACAGCTGACCTTGGAAAAGTCAAAGCAACAAGTTAAAGAATGTCCTCACTGCAATTGGATTGGAGTCATAGTTCCAATTAAACACATCGCTGCTGACATGTAAGATTTCACATATGAGGATTATTTCAAAAAATATTTATTATATTTTCTATGGACAGTAATGTGTACTTATTGATATCTCTAAGCCGTATGCTTTATACATTATAGTTTAAAACACTAAAAATGTGAATATGTGTGTATTGCCCATGCGAGTGTGCCCTACCTCTGTGTTTGGATAATGTGGAGGGAATTATTTTTATGAACAGGTTAATGGCTTTTAAATTTTTAATTTCTAATTTATGTTGCAAAGCTTGGTATAACTTTTTCAATTTATTATAATTTACTCAGATTACATTTGAATTCCTTCCCTTGTATCTTCCTGTTACCACCCTCTGTCACTCTTCTGCCCTATTCCCCACCCCTAGGCCTGACAGAAGGGGACCTCCTCCCCTACCATAGGACCACATCCTATCAGGTCTCATCCATATAGCCAGCATCCCTCCATTCTTTCATACATTACTGATGATTTAAATCTGTCATCCCCAGTTCAACTCTTGTTTTATTCCTTTATATATTGTTAGTGAAAATTGTCATACTGGGACCACATGAATGACCCTGGGAATTTAGTCAAATGTTTGGTCAATTCCGTTCAATCTCATCTAATCTTATCTTTATTTCTTTTTATTTTATATGTTTAGTAAAATTACTTCACTCATTCAGCCTGCTATCAAGAATACAGAGCTAGCCAAATGGTTCTGTGAGGAAAGGCACTTGCCACGAAGCCTGGGGACCCAAGTTTGATCCCTGAGACTTAGAAAGGAAGAGGAGAACCGACCCATGAATACTGTTCTCTGACCTCCACACACATTCATACACAAATAAATACATGTAATAAAATAGAACATCACACTTTAGGATAATGTGACTTTGCTGTTTAAGAAGGCTAGATTCTTCTGACATACTGGCATGACTGAGAAGCTTCTAATGTCTAATGTAGCCATTTTAATAGATGATATTTTGTGCCAATCACTGAATTGTTATTTAGTGATGGAGTGTATGTGTGTACACATGTGTGTGCATGAGTAGAGGCTTGAGATGGATGAGGCTTGTCCTCTTCTATTATTCACCACTTTCATCGAGTCTCTCATCGAACCTCTCATTGCTCACCATATTGGCAAGAGTGGCTGTGCAGCAAGCATCTGGAATGTGCATGTCTCAAACCCTCTTCTGCTCAGCAGATGCACCATAAAAGCGGATTCTAGGTAGTTTCTTGGGGGAACAACCTCAGGCTTTTATACATAAGAAGCAAGCACTTTACACTCTGAACTCTTTGTAGTTATAGATTAAATATTTTATATGAATTATTTCATTTGATATTCATGGCACCCTCAGACAAGAAGAATTCTTTCCTTTAAGATTAGGCAATTGAGTTCCAGAGAACTTTGTCAATGAATGCTAAGCTACATAGTTGGCAAGTGACACATCATGGCTTAGGACCCAGGCATCCTGTATCTCTGCTGCCCTCTCCCTTATACCAACATAGCTTAAAGGGGCAAACTTATGTCACGTGCACAGTTTTTTTTTCTTTGCCCCAGAACACAGATGCTTATACATGATGTAACTCAGACTAATGTTTTTGAAATCCATAAAGCAAACAAAATGAGTAAACCAAAAATATCCAAGGAAAAATTTATGATTGGTTTTATTTTATCACTAGATGAGAACACATTATTTGGAAAAGAGAAGAGGAGAGGTAAGGAAGAGTAAAGGCATAGGTGGAGGGCAATAGACCAGGATACTGGACATCTGCTTTGGTTTCTGCTAGAATGAATCTGAGTCTATGAGCTACAGACTCATGTAAATGCCTCCCCTGCATAACTCCCACCCACAACAACTTAAAATGGTATCCTTATCTTTCAAAGAGGAGAAATAAAATTATTCAAACCAGCACTTTTACTATTTGAATCATTATTTGCTATTTTTAATGATTGTTCTGAAGTAGCAAATTTATTGGGAAACCTTTTACATTTTCTGGCATATACATCAGAATGACTGCTTACATAATTTTCATTGTAAGTTAAGTTTCTCTGCCAGCTGACCAAGTTCATGATGGATGCAGTTAACCTTTTAGATTTCTGAACTGAAATAGAGAACCACAGATTCCCTGTTACCATATAACTTCCATTTAGTCTAACTTATAAATCTATAGTCACATAGTAAAAATCAAATCTAAATAGTAATTGTCAGCACAATGATTTTTGTTCGGGCAAAATGGCATGCTCATTTAAAACATACTGAGGACACAAATGATTAGCGGCCAAAGTAAAATTCTATATTGAGCTTAAAAGTGAACTTAAATCTTCAATTTAGACTGTGATTCAGGAAGCTTTTGATTTTGGCATTAGGTGAAGTTATGGTCAGTTGCCTTATGAACCTGTCCTGTGTGTGCCTGGCACAAATACTTTGGATGTCAAAAATTGATTGACATTTTTTTCTCCATATAGTCTGGTGTCAAGGCTAAATCATCAATGTAAAAGAAGTCTTCTGTGCAGCAGGAATATTTATTTACAATGTCTGCTATCCTTTGGGGCAGTATTTGGTCACCAACAAGCTATTTAAAACCTAAGTAAATTATAATTTTCAAACACAACTCCAATTCAGTATTCTTAACTCTTTAACATCATTATGTTGATACTGAAAGTTGAATAGTTTTTTGGATTAGGAACCAAAACGTCAGCCCCTGCATGATCTATTAGTGTCATAGTCACTGGCTGAATTAGCTTAAAGTCTTTATGTGTGTGAAACTATTGTTAAGAAAAATGTAATGTTCCCTGTCCAAATTTTCTTTTGCTTTTTTAAAAAAGGAATTGGAAGATATCCAAGAATGCTTGTTTTTGAGAAAAGAATAAATGGCTATGTAAGAAGAGCACATCCTTTTGTACTTGTGTATCCTTGGGCCTGTCTTTTAGGTATGCCTTTGGTATCAAGTATGGTCCCCACACTATTTGATGGTGAAGAAATATCCCAGACAAGAAGTTGAGGACATGCACCTCATTCTGTTGCTGCTGTTATATAGACAACCTTGCATAACTCTTCTCTTTGGGCATCTAGTTTGTCACTTATGAAATGAAGTGTTCTGTTTTGCTTCCCTGTTTTATTGGTGCTTTAAAAAAAAAGAAGTACAGGGAGTCTAGAGCAAAAATGGAGTCAGGGAGAATAAAAAGATGTAGAGGCAATAAGAGCTACACAAAAAGAACAACAGATCCAGCTAACCAGAGCCCAGAGCAGCCTGTAGAGCCTGAAGCACCAATGAAGGACCATTCATGGACTGGATCTTGGTCCTCTACACATGTGTAGCCAATGGGTGCTTAGGCTTCATGTGTGTCCACTAGTAAAGGGAGCAGGGTCTGTCTCTGATGTGGACTCTGTGACATGATAAGTTGAGGTGGGTGGGTATGAGGAACTCCCTTTTTCTGAGGAAAAGGAGGTTGGGGGAGGTATGGTGGGACTGGAAAGAGAGGACTATGACCTGGATGTAAAGGGAATAAATAAATTAATTAACTTTAAAAGCAGATCACCCCTAGGAATGATATAGCTGACTCATACAGTAAAGTTGCTTTTAGTTTTTTGAAGGTGCTGCACACTGATATCTACAATGGCCGGAACCTATTTGCAACCCCAACAGTGACTTGGGGTTCTCTGGTCCTCCTTCTGCCCTCTCTAACACTTTTTGTCCTTTGTTCTGTTGATCTTTGCTCTTCTGATTGGGGAAATAAAGTTTCTCAATGTTGATTTATTTTTAATTTCCCCAATTACTATGTATAATGAACATATTGTGAGTCTTTCCTTAACTATCAAAATTTCTTGTTTTGAGAACTCTCCGCTCAGGTACTAGACTCATGTCTTGAATGGGTCATTTGCTTTTAAGACTTTTTTTTTGAGTTCTTCATATATTCTAGATATTAATCTCTTGTCAGATGTGTAACCACCAAAGTTCTATCTGATTTGGTGGGATTCCTATTCACTCAATTGGTTGGTTTTTGGTTGTACAGAACTTTTAGTTTTATGGGGTCCCAACTGTTAAATTCATAACAATGGAGTCCTGTGCAGAAGATCCTTTCCTACACTTCTATCATATGGGCACTGCCTATGATTTCTTCTACAAAGTTCAATGCTCACTTTTAGGTGTTTGATTCATGTGGAGTTAGCTCTTGTCCAAGGCAACAAACAGAAAGTGGTCTAATTCCATTCTCTGCACATGGACATCCAATTTCCCTGTACCATTTATTGATGATTTTTTTCTCTAGTGTACTTTTGGCATTTTGTGAAATATTAGTTGCCTTTAGTTACATGTAGTTATATTTGGGATCTTTAGTTTTGTTCAATTGGGCTACATATTTGTCTTGTGCCAGTACTACAGTGTTTTTATTGTAATGGCATACGCTCACTGATTGACAACCTACCCCACACACACTTTCTCAGTTTTGTTCATTGTCACTCTATTCACAATTGCTAGAAAGGAAGTAAACAAATGTCCTTCAATTGCTGAAAGGCCAATGAACATATGGCATATGTACTCTATGGAATATTACTCAACTGTAAAGAAAAATGAAATCACAAACTTTGCAAGTAAATGTATTGATCCAGAGAAGATTATGTTGAGCAAGGAAACCAGACCCCAAAAGACGAAAGCTATAAATTCTCTCTTATCTGTGGTTTCTAGCTCCAAATCATCAGATGTGAGTATAACCTTGTAGAGAGCCGTGGAAGCATGCAGAGAATATGTGAGAAACAAATGAAGTCCTTAGTGAACGTTGTTGTTGCTATGGGCACAACCATATAAAGAACCAAAGTCTCAGACCTGTGAGGATTTGGCAAAGTCTTCCCCTAAGGTGAGGCTCAGAGGCTCAGATGCTCAAAACCTTTCTCTGGTCCAAGTACAAATGTGCGATACTTTGTGATACTACAAGTGTTTATGAAGAACCAGAGGAACAGAAAGTTTGCTGTGAGATTGCATAGTCTCCTAGACTTGTCAAAAGCTACACCCATGAAGTCTCATCAACATGGCTGCCTAAATTACCTGAACAATGATGACATCATTGGACATGTTAACAGAATAGGGCAATCTCATGTGTCTCCCACCCTGGACAAGGAACTACAGGTAATTAAGGAAAGATTAGGGTGAGAGAAAAAGATTTCCATACAGAAGAGCTTCCTAATTGTTATCTAATAATAACTGGTTAGCTCTGAAGTTAATTCATACAAATAACATTGCAAGGACTGAGCATGTTTTATGTAGTTATATCAACAGCAGTATACACATATATAGTCACTTATAAAATGAGGTGTTTTATTTTCTTTTCCTGTTTTTGGGTGCTTTGAAAAAGAAAAAATATATATTAAGATTGGTAACATTTAAGGCGTACATACATACAGAAAATATATTATATGTAAATATATGTAAATATTCATGAATATATACAATTGTGTATGTGTGTAACAAATGTTAATGAAATAGAGGCCATGAATGTGAGAGAGAATGCAGTTTATGGGAAAGGTTGGAGGAGGAAAAAGGAAGGTATAAATAACATAATTATTATATACTAATATATTATATACTAATAGTATATTATATACTAATTATATAAAATTAGTATAATAAAGTAAAAATAAATGACTTCTAATGTACCTTATGTGAGAGTTAGACATACAATATTCACTGTGAAAACTAGACATCAGCTCTAAAGATGTCACATGGCTAGCAAATGGCTAGAGTTAGAATATTAGAATATTAGAAATCTGATTCTTTTAGTTTTCTTACAGATGACCACTAGTAATACATCCCTAAATATACATTAATAAATCTGATTTGACAAATCTGACAAGTGATTCCTTTATATCTGTACCACTTAAATGCTACTAATATTTTATATTAGAACTGTTATAGCATTATATCATTATTCATATGACTTTTCAAGTCACTCCTAAAGTCATCAGAAAGGCACCACAGTTGAAAGTCTAGGGATGTGTCTGATGAAACGAGTTATGTTGAAAACACGGCAGCTAAACCTATCTGATGAAGCAGTGAGAACCAAAGTTGACGAATTGTTCCCTGGGCCTGAAATAATAAAAACCTCTTTTAGTCTACCTCATCAAACACGGCCTGAGCAAACAAACATTAGTGTTTTTGCAGTATTTAAGTGGACTCCAGAGTGTCAGCGTGCTCTTCTTCCCTTGGCACTTGTACCTAACACCAACAACCCTGAGGATGGAGGAGATCTTGACTGTGTTTGTAATTCCAAGGCCAGTTATTTCCACCATGTTCTTAGTTTTTCAGTTGGTTTACTTAGAAGTGACTTCTCCTAATTTCTTTCTTATTAATAATCTATATTATGATACATGTATTTGGTGAATGAGATTTTTTTTTCTGTTTTTCTACCTATAGATTTCTACCGTCTAACCAGCATCTGTCACATAGTAATTATATTTATTTACTACATTTGCTTAATAAACACTTAGAAAATTGCCTATGAATTACTTCCTACTAAATATAAAAATAGTAAAGGGAAATCGCAAAGCCTTTTTGCAAACTGAATGCTATAGGAGCATGTGTGAATAAGAATAACTTAAATTAAGGCATTTTTCTTCTAAGGGATAATTTTCCTTCATAAATGTTGATGCCCAATATTTGAGGCTTGAATAGTTTTTTGCAGTTTCAAAATGTTGGAGAATGGAGTTTTAAAATAATGAAAACCAGCGTTTGCCTCAGGTGGCTAAACTGTGCACCCACCCCTGAAAAGTTTGTTTCCTCTTCCTTCATTATTTATGGCCCTCTTCCATTGTTCCTGCTTTTCAGGTGAGATGACTGTACAAATTACACTTCCTCCTGACTTTTCCAACTTCTCAGACTTTGCTGGCTCTTCTTTTCTCCTTCTTCCTCCACCCCAATCCTCACGTGTGCTTCCTTTTTTTTTCTGATCATATGCTTTCCCCTCCACACAATCAAAATGCATTTGACGTGAATGATGAAAAATATAACTACAGGGTGAGGGAGGGTCAGAGCCCTGGGGACTTGAACCAAGGGCACCGTCTTTACTCTGCAGTCTGTGTTTGTGGATTTACACAGGTGAAAACATTGACCTAGAAGTACAGTGTATGGAACCAACTACTACTACAGCTTTAAGCTGCAGTGGTTTATTAAAAAAAAAAAAAAAAAAAAAAAAGAGAGAGAAAAAAAAAAAGAGCAGAAACAAAGGCAAGCAGATGGCTAAAGATGAAGGTCACATCAGATTGAGAAGTTTGTCAAAATGTGATGACATAGGTGATCTGTAAACTGTTACTGCGCCTAGCTGGAGGTGCTGAAAAACATTTTGAAATTACAAAACACACTGGAGTCGCCGGCTCTGAGGCAGGAGCGATAGCCTGGAGTGCTTCTGGTCTATGGATGAATGCCAGATGTGGAAAGCGACATATCTGGAATTAATGATATTAAACATGCTTTTCTTTTATGCTCAATAATAACGCTATTATGATTGATACAAACCGCAGACACTTTATCTAGTACAAATGGAATCGTCTGTCATTGACTATATTAAATCATCAATTTCTGCATGATGAGGATCGTTTAGGGTAACTAATCATCTGTCTCGTTCTGAAGTCTTTAAGGCTGATCAGATAACGTTTTGAATACTGCCTGAGCAACCATGACAATCTAACCCTTCCGTGTAAGGATTGAGAGGGGCCCATTATGCCGTCAAAGCCTGTGGAAATATCACAGCTCTTTCTCTACATAATACCCCACTGTAAATAAATCACTCTCCACCGCAAACTTTATTGATCACAAGCACTTCCATGCTTGTGTCTAGTGAAGTCTCTACAGAATAAAATGTTGCTTTATATTTTGTCTTGTCAAAATATTAAACGGCTCTGTCAAGCGGAGTCTGGCTAGCCGTGATGGCGTAATTCTGCTGTAGCCGTTTCATTCCCCCCTTCTATCTCAGCTGCCAAGCTTACAAAGCAGCACCCCCCCCCCCGCTTTCTTTCTTTCTTTTTTTTTTTTTTTATAAACTTTCCAATTATAGTCTCATAAGATTATGAAGCCTTAAGATAAAGTGTCCTAATTTAGAGTAGTGGAGTTCTGAGCTACTAGGAGGAAAACTGGTAGATAAAAGCAGTGTTTCTCACAAGGAAAAAAAGATAACATGGCTTATTTATACACACAACTTTAATGGGAAGTGGGAATTTAGCTGCAAAAACATCGTTTATTTTTGCCTTGCAAAATGGAACGATGGGAAGTGTATAAATTATTTGCACTCAAGTGCTTATTGCTCAGACTTATGTAATGATTTGCAATGATCTGGAGCAGCTTGCAGGTGCTGAGAGGAAGACAGAACTGAAGTCCACCATGAATAGAACACATGTTTTCCAAATGGCACAGACTGGGTTTCTAGCCACTAACTGGTACCAGGTACTGTAATATGTTTGTGGCAACACCGACGAACAACAAACAGATTAAATGTGTAATTTACTGCCTGCTAACGTTGAATTTCCTGGGTAGCATATGGTTTTAATGTAATCTTAAAGTAGTTCCCCCCTTTGAATATAAAGGAGTTGGGCTTTGCTTTCAGGAGGCCAAAGAAAAGAGACTGAAGCCATTTAGGGAAGAGTAAAAGATTTAGTGTACTGAGCCATTAGTGCTTTGGAGAACACTGGGTTTGCTCTTTACTCCCTCCTGGAAGATCATTAACTCTTTTAGACATTTAGCAAATAACCTCTTCCAAGGCTTGGAAGAGTTTATATGCCTCCCTAGGAGAGCATTTTGTGTCTCTCTTCACTGCCTCTGTGTTAGATATTTCTTGAAGCTTCTGTTTGGTGATTTTTTTTTTTTAAAACAAAAGTTAAGCTGTAAAGTGACTTGATCATTCTATACAGGGAATTTATTTTCAAGGCATAAACCTACATGCTACATACTAGAGATGCACATTTAACCTCTGTGTGCAAGTTTGTTCTTGGCTGCAAAGTAGGAGGAAGGAAACACATTTTAGATTAGAGGCGATGTTAAACCCAGTGGCATCATCTGTCAAAGAAGAAAGTAAACAGCTTTGTTTGGAATAGTAAATTTGAACAATCAAGAACCTCAGCTTAATTCAAGTTCTAATTAATCTCTACCATCCCACCAGCAGTATTTTATAAAGAATTAAACTGCGCAGTAAACCACAAAGATAGACATATCCATCTCCAACAGTTCTTAGCTGTTGTTCCTTTGTTTTGTTTTGAAATAAAGAGAAATTTGATAAGTCCCGCTGGATAATTTCTTAAGTAGCTGTGACCATTTTCTCATGAGTAAAGGCCACCATTTCGGGGAATAAAATAAGATGTACATTAATAGATACATTGATCTAAGTATTTGGTTAAAGATGGTGCCATATTTCACCCCATCAGGAAATACTGACTAAATCTTTCCACAGGTTAGGCACTCTTGGCCTCACCAGAAGCAGACACTCACTCTGAGTAGCTGAAGGTTTATTGAATGAGTTACTCTTGAGAACTTCTATGAGCAAGAGCAGTAAGAGGGAGGACAGGGTGGGGAGCTGCCCCCAGCCATGTTAGACTTTGTTTCTTACTCATCTGGAAGATGTATGTTCATTATTTTTCACGCAGCATTTTATTAGATTATATATAGTTTTTATCTGTCAATATTCTTAGAACAATCCCTCTATGTTTGTTCTTTTCTGTATTCTATCACTGATTTAAGGCAGATGGAACTTGGCTGACTTTCACCTGTGCTACATAGCCTGTATAGTGAGGGACTATAAAGAGACTCGGCCTTTAAGGACATCACATTGTTCTGTCTCTGATTTCTCAGAAATGCATGGTCTTCCGGAAGTTCTCCTAGTGGGTGTTCCTAACCATGCCTGGCTGTCCCTTTATTGTCTGCTTGCTATCGAGATACATTGGGTGACTGAAATATTGAAGGTACAAAGGACTCAGCCAGTCCAATCTGATTCCAGGTTGAGTCTTTGCTGAAACAGTATTTTTCCCCAGCTGACTTGCTAAACCCATATGACTGGAAATGTTTATGGGACAACTTTAATGAAGAAATAACCCATAAAAGAAGTCAAATATAGGAAAAAACTCTGAGAAGACAGAAATGGAAGAAGAGGAATGTGATGTAGTTAGAAGTCAAGCACCATGGTGGTATCAGTGACTCCTCGTATTAGCTGCTCTTCAAGCATGTGCCTATGGGTTTGTCACTTAATAAGAGCTGACTACAAGGAGTTACTGTTACTGAAGTTATTTGGAGTTAAATTTATGTGTTTTAAAGAGCATTGTGATCAAATAAATTAATACACACTTTGTTTAAGGCTTAGCAGAAAGAATAGAAAATATTAAAACTCTTAATGCCTTTATAAGCTCTTGGCTCAAAGAAGAAACTATAATTTATGATCTTCAAAGTAAGGTTGCCATTTAATATTCACCTTGGTGTTGGGTCAGAGGCCTTTCTATAGTTAGAATCTAAATGACAATTGTAAAATTGAATATTTATCACAATATTTTTAAAAAATCCATCATCTAAATATTTGCTTTCTTTCTACATAGTAAACCACTTTCTACTAGTTTTAGGGTTTCTCAAGAAGGTGCCTAAGAAAGCTGGGTAAATTCTCCTTGATATATGAAGGTGTCTCTTCATACCCTGTGGGGTAACTTTTTTAAAGCTCTGGGAAGCCAGCTAATGCAGCATACCTGAAAGTGTTAATGCTCTTTCCTCAAGTACTTAGCTTACTCCTGGGGAGTAGCTTACACTGTGGGAGAATCTAGGTCAATGTGCATGACTGAAAATAGCTTAACAGGGAATCCAATATGAATTGAAAAAATAATGAGATGAGATCCTAGCGATGAGATACCCCAACCAGGCTGATATTAGGTTTGAAAATCCAGCATCCTAGGTCTAGAAATGTGTGTTGGCTTGACAAAATTTTCTCTTCTAGCCTTATGGAACTGTTTTAAAGGACTGGATAGTTAGATCCAAGTCCAGGCACAGAGGCTGCCAGGAAGACAAAGAACTTTACTCTCTATGCAGGGAAAGTTATTGTTTAGTGGAGAAACAAAACCCCTACTTAATCAAGTCATATTACATCACTAGGCAATTTTGCATTCTCTTGAAATCTATTGGAACCCCAGGATGGAAACAAAAAAAATCTACACTTTTACCACCCTAACATTTTGTAAACAGAAAGATGTGTAGTGGCAAGAACAGAGTATACCTTGCAATTCTTAAGGGAGGGGAGATGGCTTCAGATTGCTCTGATAATCAATTTCAAACAAAGTCTTAAAAGTATCTTAAATACAATATTTTAATTGATTTTGAGAATTTCATACTTACATAAATGTATTTTAATCACACTCATCTGCTCTATCTCTCTCTTTAACACCTCAATGATCCACTGTGCTCCAGCTTCATAAACTTTACACATTATTTCTGTTCTACTGAGTCCAATTTGTGTTAACAATATGTAGACAGCTGTGGGAATATCTTCTGGGACATGTTAGACCTAGGAGCCCGAGTTTCCCCTAGAAGATATACATTAGCAACAGCCTCTCTGTTCCTGACTCCCTTCCCACTCCATGCTAGAGTGCCAATGGGCTTGATCTTGTATAGGTCTTGTGCAGGCAAGCACAGCCATTGTGACTTCATTAGTACAGTGGTCTAGTCATGTACAGGCCTGCTCTACCCAAGTCTTCCCAAGCCACTTCTGGCTCTTTCAGTTTTTCTGTCTCTTCTTTCACAACGGTCCCTGATACTTGGGTGTGGGTGGGGGTGTGGAAGAGAGTGTCAGGTAGAAGTATGTATGGCTGAGTATTACCCTGATTCATTCTCTGCGCGTTGATTGTTTGTGAGTTTCTGCATTGATTTCTTAATTCACTACATAGAGAAACTTCTCTGATTATGTCTGAGACATGCACTAATCGATGGCTATAATTATATTAATTAAGAGGATTTGATATCATGTCTATATAGCAAAATAAGAGTCATAAATTCACCCTTGGTACTTATCTACTCCCTAACCATTCATTTCCAGACTTACAGTTCCAGGCTTATATATCCTTCTGGGGAGCTGGCCTTAAATCACATCTGAATAAAGCAGCTGATTACCCTCACTCTGGTCAGTTTTGAAGCCCTCAGTGTTCACAACTGGTTAAGATTGTTGCATAGAACCTTCTGGTAGTACTAAAGCTAGCGAGCAGGAAGGAAGCCTTCTGGCCAAAGAAACCGATTACTCCACGTCCTGTAAACAAAGTGTGAAGTGTCTTTAGCAATAGTGTCTCACCATTAAGTTCTGGGCAATAACCTGTATTGCTCAAAATAGGGTGCTTCAAGGGCAATAACCTGTATTACTCAAAGTAGGGTGTTTCTTTGGGATACAGCAGACCAACAACTCCAAGGAAGCTATTTCACCTCCAGTAGAAGGTTCTTAAGTTGGCAATTTATACCTTCTGGAATGCTCATAATATGTTTGTAGGGTAATTTAATTTAAACTCTTTTACATAAAAATATATTAATAAGAAAATACTCAGGAAGCTTAATAGTGGGTGGTCAATTCTAAAATTAACATGCTTAAATCATTGATATAATTTTAATAAGGAAATTCTTTATTGGTAAGCTCAATATTTATAAAGTAAGCTTATTTTTATAAGTAGGATTTGATCGCTTATATTCACACCCTGTCTAAAATGATAATGTTTTCACTAGTCCAAAATATGACTAAGTATTTTGCAGAAATATCCATAATAAATGCCATGTGTTAATATTTCAGCCAGGCAGCATCTTCTAAAGGAAAAACTGTCTGTGTCATAATCTAAAATTTTAGTCATTGTGTGCCTTACATTGGCAGCTCATTTGCTAATTATGATGTCATGTGCTAAACATACAATGTGTTTTATGATGCTATGTGCTTCTAGATGTTATGTGCTAAATTGAAGATGTTTAAGATGTATCTGCTACAGCCTTTAGTCTGTAGAGTTTAGTCTAACTGTCCCTTTGGTTATAATTGGTGGCGAATGTGACAAAGATTCCAAAATATATGCATTAACTATAATCAAAGGTAACTGAACTATATAATAAAGACTTGATAAGCAGTGTTTGAGGAGACAAAGAAAAGTATGCTTCTGACTAACAGACTTAATGGGAAAGGCTTGCAAAGTAATGTTGGCATTGATATACAAATGATGGAGACATGAAGTAGGAATGCTTAGTTGAACACACAGTCAACAGCAAGAAAGTATGAGAATATGGCTTCTGATGGGGAGCACTGAGATAATGTGTCATTTTCGAAGTGTAGATAGCCAAGAAAGATTGAACTGAATAATTACAGCAGTTAATCTAAGATCAGATTCTGAGATATCTTAAATACAATTCTGAACATTTTTCTATTAGCAGTGATGAGACATAAATAGAGAATACCATGATATACCACTTTGGGTAACTTAATGATAATAATGCAATAATAGTAATTAGCACAGCAGTTTGCAACCTCTGGGTTGCAACCTCATTGGAGATCATATATCAGATATCCTGCATATCAGATATTTTCATTATAATTCAAAAAACAGTAGCAAAATTGCAATTATGAAGTAGCAACAAAATGATTTTATGGTTGGGGTCCCTGCAACATGAGGAACTGTATTAAAGGTTCACAGCATTAGGGAGGATGAGAACCACTGAAGTAGCCATTATTCAGAGTTTTACTACGTGATAATACTCATATAGGCGCAATGCATATTGACCCGCTTCACTCTCATCATAGTCCTAAATATGTTATTGCTCTATTCTCTTTTTACATTGAGGCGTAAGAAGTATAAATAATGTCACCATTATATAGTCAGCAATAACAAAATTAAGTTTTCTGCCTCAGAATGAAGAATTTATAATCTATGCTCTCGACTGCTAGGCTGTCTGGAAGTGTGTTACGTATCTCTCACATAATGAGAAGGTAGTCTTAGTAAAAGTATGGACTGGAAAACAGAGGAGAAAGAACTGTGCACTAAGGGACAGCCTGAGAAAGATACTAACAGAATTTCTTTTAAAATAACAGTAGTGAGATCCAAGATGGCAGCGAGCAGTGTGGACCGTGTTTGGAGGCTCCAGTGAACAATTCGGGGAATTGCACAGATTTCTGAGCCAGGAGCACCGGGGTCCCGACACCACGATGGCAGGAGTGCTCCATGGTTCAGGGGGACCAGGGTGTGGAGGACCTGCGTGCCCCTGCGCACGGGAGGAGTGCGGATTTTCTCAGATCAGAGCAGCAGCGGGGACACCAGTGGCACCAGTGGCAGCGACTGAGGTTTGCAGCTCAGAGCCTTCCGGTGGAGGCGGTTAGTGTGGTGGCTGGTAGGAGTTGCTGTGGGAGAGGGGACTCTGGACGGGATTTGGGTAGCATGGTGCAGTGTGACACAAACTGGACTCGGTGGACAGTTCGGCCCCAGAGTCCCGGGTACAGCTCAGTGTGCAGTGCCATGGAGATGCTGGCTCAGCACAGCAAGCAATTCTGCCCAGGGCAACAGCTCAGTGCAGCCACGGCTCCCCTGCTGTGACGCAGGCTGGGTGGAGCACTCAGGTCCACCAAGGGCGCCGAATCAGCGCAGCCGCAGTTCACCTGCTGTGACGCAGGCTGGGCGGAGCGCTCAGGTCCACCAGGGGAGCCAGATCAGTGCAGCCACAGTTCACCTGCGGTGACACAGACTGGGTGGTGCACTCAGGCCCACTGGGGGCGCCGGCTCGGCACAGCCGCAGTTCACCTGCTGTGACAAAGACTGGGTGGAGTGCTCAGGTCCACCAAAGGCACAGGCACAGCGGAGCCACAGTTTGCCTGCTGTGACACAGGCTGGGTAGCGCACTCAGGTCCACCGAGGGCACCAACTCGGTGCAGCCGCAGTTCACCTGCTGTGACGCGGGCTGGGTAGAGCACTCAGTTCCACTGGAGGCACTAACTCACATCAACGAGCAGTTCTGCCCAAGACACTAACTCAGCTTAGCGGGTAGTTTTGGGGCGCTGACGCAGGCTGAGGTCAGCACGCAGATTCAGCCCAGAGGCCCTAGCTGGACTTGACAGGCAGATTAGGCCCAGAGATTCTAGCTGAGCAGTGCACACAGGCTCGGTGCCCCCAAGACTCTGGCTGGACTATCCATGCAGTTTAGGCCCAGAATCCCGGGCTGAATTCAGCGTGCAGTGTGGGTCCATAGTCCCTGGCTGAGCTCGGTGCACAATTCCGCCCTGGAGACTTGGATGGAGCTCGGCGTGCATTTTAGGGCCAGAGTCCCTAACCATGCTTGGCAGACAGATTGGACACAGAGACTCTAGTAGAGCTTTTGGCACAGTCCCGGCTCTAAGACTCTGGTTGGACACAGTGTGCAGTTTGAATCCAGAATTCCTGGCTGAGCTGGGCGGACTGTTCGGGCCTGAGTCAATAACTGACCACAGCACGCACTTTGGCCAAAGTCCCTAGCTGAGCTTGGTGTGCAGTCCCAGCCCAAAAATTCTGGCTGGACCCTGGGTGCATTTTGAGCCCAGAATTCCTAGCTGAGCTCGGCGGATGGTTCAGGTCCTGAGATTCTAGCTGAGCTCGGTGGGTGGTTCGGGCCCAGTGTCCCTGGCTGGACTTGGCAAGGAACCCTGAAGACTGTGGATACCTTGGCCTGACCCAACACTCATCCAGAGACCCAGAACGATTGCAGGACCCATGGCACAGGGGAGCTGAAGATCACTGGCTGTGAGAGTCCAAAACGACATGGCTAACTTCCTGTCATCCACACCAGTGAAGCATCAGAGCTTCCAGCCTACGGAAATCGTGAGAAAACAAGTGAATCTATCATCAGACGCCCTACATCCAACTCGGGAAGCTACCCAACAAAATCAAAGACGGCAAGATGTCTAAAGGACAGCGTAAAAGCATACGCAAAAAACCCCAAAACAACATGGCGTCTCCAGTTTCCTGCTATCCCCCCCAAAAAAACAACCCAGAGAGCTCAAATACAATGGAAATACAAGAAAATGACCTCAAATCCTTAATAAGGAGCATATTAATGGAGGAAACAGATAAAATTTGTAATCAAATACAGGAAGACTCAGCCAAACAGGTGAGAGACATAAAAGAAGCACATAGAGTAGAACTGGAAAAATTACAGGAAAATGCAAATAACCAGATGGAAGAAATAAATAAAACGGTTCAAGCTCTGAAGATCTATAAAGAGGCAATGGAGGAAACTCAGGAATATACAAAAAATGAGGTGAAAGAAATAAAAAAATCAGTTCAAGATCTGAAGACGAAAATGGATTCAATGATAAACACACAGACAGAAGAAAAATGAGAATGTGAGACCTCAGAGAAGAAGGCGAGCAACACAGAGGTGAGCTTTTCTAACAGAATCCAAGAGACGGAAGAATGAATCTCAGGTCTAGAAGATACAATCACAGATCTTGAAGCAACGATTAAAGAAAATGCCAAATCTGGAAAACTCCTGACACAAAACATCCAAGAAATTAAGGACACCATGAAAAGAAGAAATCTGAGGATAATAGGCATTGAAGAAAGAGAAGATATCAGACTCCAAGGCCCAGAAACTATTCTCAACAAAATCATAGAAGAAAATTTCCCCAATCTAAAGAAAGAGATGCCTATAAACATACAAGAGGCCTACAGAACACCAAATAGAATTGACCAGAAAAGGAAAACTGCCCGTCACATAATAATCAAAACACAAAACATACAGAACAAAGAAAAAATATTATAAGCTGCAAGGGAAAAAGGCCAAATAACATTTAATGGCAAACCTATCAGAATTACACCCGACTTCTCAGCAGAGACCATAAAAGCCAGAAGAGCCTGGACAGAGATCCTGCAAACCCTAAGAGAGCACAGATGCCAGGCCAGACTACTTTACCCAGCAAAACTATCAATAACCATTGATGGAGAAAACAAAATATTCCATGACAAAAACAAATTCAAACAGTACCTATCCACAAATCCAGCTTTACAGAAGGTACTAGAAGGAAAACTCCATCCCAAAGGGTCAAGCTACAACCAAAACTACTCAGGAAATAGGTAACTATACCATGGCAAAAACACAACTACACAAACACTCGGTTGGAAACAACATCAAAATTAAGTCTCTTAACAGTTACTGGTCGTTAATATCTCTTAACATCAATGGTCTCAATTCTCCAATAAAAAGACACAGACTAACTAAATGGGTGCATAAACAAGATCCAACATTCTTCTGCATTCAAGAAACACATCTCACCTATAACGATAGACATTACCTCAGGGTAAAAGGTTGGAAAAAAATATTCCAAGCAAATGGTCACAAGAAGCAGGCAGGCATAGCCATTTTAATATCAAACAAAATAGACTTTCAACCAAAATTAATCAAAATAGATGCAGAAAGACACTTCATACTCATCAAAGGTAAAGTCAACCAAGATGACATCACAATTCTGAACATCTATGCTCCCAATACAAGGGCACCCACATTTGTAAAAGATCTGCTAAAAAAACTTAAACCTCACATCGATCCCCACACAATAATAGTGAGGGACTTCAACACCCCACTCTCACTGTGGGATAAGTCATTGAAATAGAAACTAAGCCGAGAAATAACATCATTAACCAATGCCATGGGTCAAATGGATCTAATAGATATCTATAGAACCTTTCACCCAAACAAGAAAGAATATACCTTCTTCTCTGCACCCCATGGAACCTTCTCCAAAATTGATCACATCGTAGGTCACAAAGCAGGCCTCAAAAGATACAAGAGGATTGAAATCATACATTGTATCCTATCAGATCACCATGCTCTTAGGCTGCAATTCAACAACAACAGAAACAACAAAAAGCCTACACGTACGTGAAAACTAAACAACTCTCTGATAAATGACACATTGGTCAGGGAAGAAATAAAGAAAGAAATCAAGGAGTTTCTGAAATTCAATGAAAATGAGGGAACAACATACCCACATTTGTGGGATACATTGAAAGCAGTGTTAAGAGGCAAATTCATAGCACTAAGTACCTTTAAAAAGAAATCGGAAACATTGCACATAAGCAACTAAACAAAACAGCTGGAAGCCCTAGAAAAAAAGAAGCAGAAACACCCAAAAGGAGTGGATGTCTGGAAATAATCAAATTTAGGGCTTAAATTAACAAATTAGAAACTAAGAAAACAGTCCAAAGAATCAACAAAACCAAGACCTGGTTCTTTGAGAAAATCAACAAGATAGACAGGCCGTTAGCCAAACTAACTAAAAGGCAGAGAGACAGTATTGAAATCAACAAAATCAGAAATGAAAAGGGAGACATAACAACAGACACTGAAGAAATTCAAAGCATCATAAGATCCTATTTTGAAGGCATATATGCCACAAAATTTAAAAATCTAACGGAAATGGACCATTTCCTTGATCAATTTCACTTGCCAAAGTTGAGTGAAGAACAGATAAACAAGCTAAATAGTCCCATTTCCCCTACAAAAATAGAAGCAATCATTGATAGTCTCCCAACCAAAAAAAAGCCCAGGGCCAGATGGTTTCAGTGCAGAATTCTACCAGACCTTCAAAGGCGAGCTAATACCGATACTCTTCAAGCTACTCCAAAACATAGAATTGGATGGAACATTACCAAATTCATTCTATGAGGCCATAGTCACGTTGATACCTAAACCTCACAAAGACTCAACAAAGAAAGAGAATTTCAGACCAATTTCTCTTATGAACATCGATGCAAAATTACTGAATAAAATTCTTGTAAAACGAATACAAGAACACATAAAGGATATCATTCATCATGACCAAGTAGGCTTCATTCGAGGCATGCAGAGATGGTTTAATATACAGAAATCCATCAATGTAATCCACCATATAAACAAACTGAAAATAAAAAACCACATGATCAACTCTTTAGATGCAGAGAAAGCATTTGATAAAATCTAACACCCATTCATTTTTAAAGTTTTAGAGAGATCGGGAATACAAGGCACTTTCCTCAACATAATAAAGGCTATATACAGCAAGCCAATAGCCAAAATCAAAGTAATTGGTGAGATACTCAAGGAAATTCCTCTAAAATCGGAAACAAGGCAAGGCTGCCCACTCTCTCCATATCTCTTCAATATAGTACTCGAAGTTCTAGCCAGAGCAATAAGACAACAAAAGGAGATCAAGGGGATCCAAATGGGAAAGGAGGAAGTCAAACTAACCCTATTTGCGGATGATATGATAGTGTACATAAGTGACCCTCAAAATTCCACCAGAGAACTCCTACAGCTGATAAACACTTTCAGCAATTTGGCTGGATACAAAATTAACTCAAAAAAGTCTGTAGCCTTCCTATACACAAATGACAAGCTTGCAGAGGAAGAAATTAGGAAAGCCATACCCTTCACATTAGCCACAAGCAATATAAAATATCTAGGAGTTACTCTAACTAAGCAAGTGAAGGACTGTTTGAAAAAAACTTCAAAACTATGAAGAAGCAGATTGAAGATGACATGAGAAGATGGAAGGATCTTCCTTGCTCATGGATCGGGAGAATTAACATAGTAAAAATGACCATCCTACCAAAAGCAATCTACAAATTCAATGCAATCCCTATCAAAATACCCACACAATTTTTTAAAGACATTGAAAGTTCAATTCTGAACTTCATATGGAAAAACAAAAAACCCAGAATAGCAAAAACGATCTTGTACAATAAAAGGTGCTCTGGAGGAATCTCCATACCTGATCTCAAATTGTACTATAACGCAATAGTAATTAAAACAGCATGGTACTGGCACAGCAACAGGCTGGTTGATCAGTGCAATCGAATTGAAGACCCAGATATGAATCCACACACATATGGTCACTTGATTTTTAACAAAGTAGCCAAATCCATTCAATGGAAAAAGGATAGCATCTTCAACAAATGGTGCTGATTTAACTGGAGGTCTATGTGTAAAAAAATGCAACTGGACTCATATTTGTCACCTTGCACAAAACTCAAATCCAAGTGGATCAAAGACCTCAACATAAAACTAGAGACACTAGGTCACTTAGAAGAAAAAGTGGGGAAGAGCCTGGAACATATTGGCACAGGAGACAACTTCCTGAACAGAACACCAACAGCCCAGGCCTTAATATCAACAATTAATAAATGGGACCTCATGAGGCTGAGAAGTTTCTGTAAGGCTAGAGACACTGTCAAGAGAACAAAGCGACAGCCTACAGACTGGGAAAAGATCTTCACCAACCCTACATCTGACAACGGTCTAATATCCAAAATATATAAAGAACTCAAGAAATTAAACACCACCAAACCAAATAACCCCAATGAGAAATGGGGCTTGGAACTAAACAGAGAACTCTCAACAGAAGAATATCAAATGGCTGAGAAACACTTAAAGAAATGCTCAACCTCCTTAGTCATCAGGGAAATGCAAATCAAAACAACTCTGAGATTCCATCTTACACCCATCATAATGGCTAAGATCAAAAACTCAAGCGACACCACATGCTGGAGAGGATGTGGGGAGAGAGGAACACTCCTTCATTGCTGGTGGGAGTGCAAACTAGTACAGCCACTTTGGAAATCTATCTGGTGCTATCTCAGAAAACTGGGAGTAGGGCTTCCTCAAGACCCAGCTATTCCACTCCTTGGAATATACCCAGAAGATGCTCCACCACACAACAGAGACATATGCCTAACCATGTTAAATGCAGCCATATGGTCAGAACAGTCTCCACACTTGAGTGGAGAGTAGGCTATGACTTTCTCATGTACTCTGGTGCCTTACATTTGACTATGTCCCCTGGAGGAGGAGACCTGGTGGCACTCAGAGGAAGGACAGCAGGTCACCGAGAAGAGACTTGATACCCTATGAGCATATACAGGTGGAGGTAATCCCTTTCAGGAACAGTCATAGGGGAGGGGAATAAGGGGAAAATGGGAAGGAGGGAAGAATGGGAGGATACAAGGGATGGGATAACCATTGAGATGTAACAAGAATAAATTAATAAAATTAAAACTAAAATAAAATAACAGTAGTGGAATTATGAATCAATATTGAAGGTTCTAGGAGAATGACAAGGAAAATCTGAACAGTAAATGAGTAGTAAAAATGGGGGAATAAAGTTCAAAAGTATAACTAAGAAAGGAATAATTAATGTGGGCAGTTAACCAACTCCAATAATGAAAGAAAGGAATTGAAATAACATTTAAAAAACCGGGGTGAGGCAAATACACCCATTATTCTAGCAATGTGGAGGTTGAAGCGAAAGGATCTCAAGTTAAAAGTCTATCTAAGCTACCTAAGGTCTTTGAGGTTGGCCTGGACTACATAAGACCCTCTCTTAATAAATTGGAAGGAGAACAGAAAAGGAAGAAAATGAAGCAAAGATGCAAAATTTTGGTAACTAACAATAAAAGGTAAGGAATGTAGCATATACAAGTTCAGAGCATGTCAGTAACATTATTGATTGTTAGCATGTTCTGTTAAAGAAATGCACAGTTCATCTCTGAAGATATATAAAGTAGTTACTGAACATACAATTGTGTCATATGCCTCTTCCCAGTAGATGTGCCAAGACCAGACAAGGATCATAGATAATTGCAGTCATCTGAAAAGGGGTGAACACTCCTCACCTGTGTTTTAAGTACAGTGAGTGATAAACATTTGGCATGGTCTTTCTCTTATTGGAAATTATCATATAAGACAGACCATATTGGGTTTTTAAAAAGTTTTTTACATATATATTTATATTACATATGTATACAATAAACTACTTACAGCAAGAAGAACCATGATGCAATCAAGAATTAAATAAATGTTACATTCTTAGTGTTTTGGCTATATATATTTGGCATACTTGAAGAAAACATCTTTCCTGTCTTGGTGCATCTAAAATTCTGAATGTAAATCAATCTCCACCACATATTGTCGTTACCAACTTAAAACATCCATCTAGACCTAAAAATATTTTAAGCCCTAAACAAGTAAGCTTAATTATAGAACTAAACTATCTGGTCTTCAACCCCATCAGAGACTTGAGAAGGAATAAAATTGATTACCTCAGTATACCAGGAGTGCAGTTTAGTAGTTTTCCAAATGAGAAGATGACAGAGACAGTCTGCTACCTAAAGAGTCATTCACAACTCTCTATAACATTTGAGCATGATCTTCAGCCTTCTGGCCCAATATATCGGACAGACATATTTGTGAGGCAGGAACTATTGAGAATTACTTATGCTGTCTTGGCAGAGTTTGGCCTTCGACTCTGCCTGCATCCAAGCTGGCCCTTTTTGAGGAGGAATTCTGTCTGTGGTAGAAACGAGGACATTTTGCCCAGTGGCTTGTGCCACATTTGAAGCCGTCTTCATAAAGAGGTTCTTTGATGATCATCATCCTCTTTGAGGTAGACTAGGTGTTTCCAGAAGTTAACCTGTCTCGTTAGTAGTGAATCTTTAAAATAATAAAGAACATTTTTAAACGCCAAATTCTGTATGTCTCTGAGGTTTTTGAAGACCTTACCTAATTATTTTAACTTATCTTTCTATAGAATCATATCTATCTGTTGCACCTAAGATGCATATTCTTGTGACAAAACAGACCAGCAATTGACATGATCATGATCTGACCAACTAACAACCAACTTGTATATCTTACTCATCCCAAACAGCCTGAAATAGCACCTTCAAAGCATTAGAAGTAAAGCCTGTATTATAATTGAGTTACATGGGTACAATACCTCATATTAGAGTAGAAATATATGTAATGTGTGTGAAGAACAATCTTACATATTCTATAACACTGTATCTAAAATTAAACTTATTTTTCATTTATATACAAAATTCTATACCAGTGAATTAAAAATAACCTTGTGAATGACAATTGAGGCATTAAATTGAGGAATACATTCACTAATCTACTTTTTCTTCTATATTCCCTAGATATTTTTATATTTCCCCTTCTTTCTATTCAACCTCTATCTCCAAACCTAAGAATGCAAGATAAAGGAAAAGAGAGACATCCCTGAGTCCAACCTTGTTTTTTCTCTAAATAAGACCAATAATAACTTATAACCAACTCCCATTGAAAATAACCCTTTATAGTCCAAGAAAGCAACCAAAAACCTACCTGACTCCCCTTAAAGGAAATGGGACATCATTCTTTTAAAGTTTCTTCAGGCTAATTTGAGATGAAAAATACCTTTGTGGGGGTCCAAAATAAAATTGAGGAAATGGTTAAACAAGCTAGGAATAACATTTGTGGTCCAGTTTCTAAATGTTGTGAACTTCCAGACTTAATTAGAGTCCTGAAAGGGACAGTCTGAAATGCTGGACCAATTGCAATTGGAAACTTTTTTTGAAGATATCCTGGGAGCTGGTTTGTTCTGATGAAGAACAGCAATTGAAGCACTTTGTGCTGGAACATAAAGGATGGAGGATTTCAGTGTCCAGCATGCTGAGAGGAATGAATCCTGTCAGGTCTGATCCAGCATCAGTGTCCTGGTTCATCTGTGCAATAAAAGATCTTCTAGAGAAATCTCCACTTTGGAAATCAATCTGGAGCTTTCTCAGGAAACTGAGAATAATTCTACCTCAAGACCCAACCATACCACTCCTGGGAATACACCTGAAAGATGCTCCACCATACAACAAGGACATTTGCCCAATTATGATCATAACACCTTTATTCCTAATAGTCAGAGTCTAGAAGCAACCTAGATATCCCTCAACCAAAGAGTGGATAAAGAAATTGTGGCAAATTTACACAGTGTAACACCATTGAGTTTTAAAAACAAGGAAATCTTGAAATTTTCAGATAAATTGTTGGAACTAGAAAAAAATCATTCTGAGTGAGATAACCTAGACCCAGAAAGACATTTATGGTATATATTCACTTATAAGTGGATATTAGCCCAACATAGATATCCTCTGAGAGACTCCACCCAGCAGGGGATCTAAACAGATGCTGGGATTCGCAGCTGGACCCTGGACAGAAAGCTGAGACTTATTTAGAAGAGTAGGGGCATGGAAGGACCTGGAGTAGTCAGGAGAAGCACATGGAGACCATCAATACTGGTGGATCTAGACCTAGGGGCAGGGCTGTACAAACTGATAAACCAAGCAGGGACAAAGCATGCAAAGTACCTAGATGCCCTGTTCAGATGTAGACAATGGACAGCTCATTCTCCATGTGAGATGGTCAAGAGGTGGGGAAGGGGGAGCAGGGACTGCCTCTGACATGAACTTTGGCGTCCCTGGTTTGATCGCCGCCCCTTGGAGGGGTGGCCTGGCAGCCACATAATGGAAAGGGGATGAAAGCAGTCCTGATGAGACCTGACAGGCTGTGGTCAGATGGTAGCGCAGGAGGGCCCCCACTGTCAGAGGTCTAGTGGAGGGAAATAGGGTGGAAGAGGGAGGGAAGGTAGGAACCGGAAGATAGGAGGTAGGGGATAGCAATCTGGATGTAATGTGAATAAATTATAATAAGAGAATATTTTGAAAAAGAACAATAAAAGAAGAAGTTAAAACAAAACATAGCACCATTTAGTAAGAAGATTAGATCAGAAATACTAGCGAGTGATGACAAAAAATAGGCAAGCACAGCAACAAGAGAGAAGAAAATTAAAAGTAAAGTTGATAGATTTGGTGGTGAATCATAGAAGGAAAGTGAGAAAAAGATGGATGAAAGATGACTTTTATGTTTCATGTAAAAACAATTCGAGGTACTATTCCTAAAACCAGTTAAGAAAGTACAAATTTCCTTGAACAGGGAAACTTAATAGAATAACTGAGGTTTGTTTATTTTTATTTTTGAATTTATTCTTCTCTCATTCAATACATCCCAATGGCAGCCTCCCTTCCCTCCATTCTTTCGAGTAACACCCCATCTCCACAACCCCCCTATATTCATTCCTCCTTCATTTCCCTTCATAAAAGAGCAGGCCTCCACACCATAGCAGATGCAATAAGACTAGGCACAAACCCTCTTATCAAGGCTGGACTAGGCATTCCAGGGGGAGGAAAAGGGTCCGAAGAGCAGGCAAAAGTCAGAGACACCCTGATGTCCATCTGTAGGAGTCCCGCCAGAACAGCAAGATAAACGACCCTAACATATATACAAAGGTCCTAGCACAGTCCTAGGCTGGCTCCATGATCACGCACAGTTCCTGTGAGCCCCTATGAGCCTTGCTTAATTGACTCTGTGGGCTTGTGTTTTCTTGGTGATCCAAGATACAGGTTCAAGGTACCTATAATAATTTAAGTTGTACATAGTATGCATAGCATATCATGTTCTTGAAGCTCAAGATTCAGATTATTCTTTTAATTAGAAAAATATTTGTACACTTACATAAGTATCACATGGAAAAGTATTTAAAGACATGCCTTCTAGCAACATTGATAGAATAAGATGGGAGAAAAAGAGGGCATATTCAAACCATGTCATTTAGTTAGTTTTCTCTTCACCATGAACAAATACTGGACAGGAAACTGTTCATAGAGAAAAAAAGTTTATTTTAGTTGCACAACCTCTGCAGATCAAGAAGCAGAGAAAGAAAATGCTGGTGCTCAGCTGGTTTTCTTTTTAGTTTATTCATTCTCAGAACCCAGCCCATGGGTGGGCACCACGCTCATTCGGGGCAGCTTTTCCCCAGTTAGTTAGCCCTCTTAGGAAACACACTCACAGACATATGCAGAGGTGTTAGTCATTAATCCAAGTAACGTGACAACCAAAGTTAGATAAAGCAAGCTGTCAACTTAACTTCCAGACACCTCACTTTAAAAACGTAACTTTCCCATTCTTTTTAAAAATATATCTTATGAATTTATTCATATTACGTATCAATTGTTATCCCATCCCTTGTATCCTCCTATTCCTTTCTATCTCCTGAAGTTTCATGATCATTTCATAATGCAAAATTGATTTAGTTCATCTCTAAGAGGAGTTCCCGGTGATTCAACAGTCCCAAAAGTCTAGAGTCTCATCTGAGACTCAGGCAGCCTCTTACCTGTAAGCTCCTATGAGCCGGAAGATATGTAGACTTTTAAAAGTTATATACGTACAATACACATGAGCACCGAGTATTCCCATTTCAGAAGAGAGGAGGGCGCATGATAAAGGAGAAGATGAGGGTCAGGAATACGGAAAGCCACCAAGGGCAAACATAACATACTTTAGCTCCATGTCTAGTGTTTAAGGGTACTGGTGACACTGTTTGGGCTCCAGAAGCCTTGAGTAGCTTAGACTCTTCAGCTCTTTTGCTGTGGCACGCTTGTCCCCCTTCCTGATTCTCTTCTACTTGGTGACTACAGCTCAAAATGTTGATTAGGATGTTTCAGCCCCTTCCTATTAGGAATGACACTGTTTGTATATGTGTTTGGGGTGCTATAGGATACAGTAATAAAAACACTGACTTATAATAAGTGAATAGCTTAACAGTATTGACATTGAGCTAAGGTAGAAGAATACGTATTCCAAAAGCATAGGACAGACTTTATGGAAGCCATAAATACCATTATTTACTCAATGTTCTTCAGAAACAGAGCTGAGAGCTCTGTTGTGGTTGAAGGAATATATTCTGTGACCCATAAGAATTTACCAACTATAACTGAAGCTAAGGAACAAAGGAACAATCATTAGAAATAAATACATGAATTAAAACCTTGATTAGGATACATATAGAGGTCACACTCAGCAAAAGGGCATTGAAAGAGTTCCAGCTTAGACAGATTCAAGATGTAAAATTCTGGTCCCTGAAAATGAGCTGCAGGATGGGATTCCTAAAGTGATACCTTTCTACATCTACTTGCAGATCTTTTGGGAAAATATCATCTTCAATTTGTAGCTCGTATTGTAGATATTGCATGAGAGAATAAGGTATTCTGTATGCCTTAGAATTGAGATCGGGATGTGTAGCTACAAAAGTAAGAGTTAAATGCTGGTGTTTAGGGCAGGTGATATCACGTGCCACTTGTTTCTGCTGGATTCAAATACAATACCTTCATGCACTAGTGCACATACAATAAAGTATAAAGGATATTTGTCAATGTCTGTCTTTATCTCTATCAATTTCTATATGAACACTTACATAGATCTAGTTACTTTTCTTTCTATATAAAGTCCAATATTATTTATTTTATAATTGTCCCTGCCCAGAATCACCTGTCAGAAGCACCCTGAGGGAGGTTCCTTGGCTCACAGATTCATGGTGGTAAATTCATGGCAGTGCAGGAGCTGTTCATGGTGGCAGGAATTTAATGTGTGGATTGCTGCATCTTAGCATTTCAAGAAACAAAGCTCTCAGCTGTACATATGACTGGATACAAGCTTCAGGCTGCACTGTTAGTGGCCTATATCAGCCAATTAGACCCAATGGCTCTGACATTCTACAAGGTTCCTAAATCTCAGCTGAGGGCCAAGTTGAGAGAGGTTTCATACTTACAGGAGAGCAACCAATATTAAAGAATGAATCAAATCAAAATAGCAAGGTATACTGAGTGAGCAAGCTTATATAAGTATGTTGATAATGCTCTTCAACAACTGCAAGTATATTATGGTTGCTGCATTAGAAAATGACTTCCATCTTCAAGCAGAGAGATCATTCTTGCAGAACTCGATTTGATTGAGGCACACATCCCAGACAGAGTCTAAAGCTATCTTTTCAATTCTGTATCCACACGGCAAGAAAAATCTGGTATGATACTGTTAATGGAAATATTTTATGTGTGAAGCATTATGAAATAAAAACTTTAGGCCAATAGAAAGGGTTTTACCAGCATTAAAACAGCAACAACAAAAGCAAGGAACACTAAGTTCTTCCCCTTCTCCTAAGAAAATCACAGGCCTTAATGTCAACAATTAATATATGGGACCTCATGAGGCTGAGAAGCTTCTGTAAGGCAGGAGACACTGTCAAGAGAACAAAGCGACAGCCTACAGACTGGAAAAAGATCTTCACCAACCCTACATCTGACAAAGGTCTAATATCCAAAATATATAAAGAACTCAAGAAATTAAACACCACCAAACCAAATAACCCAAATGAGAAATGAGGCTTGGAACTAAACAGAGAATTCTCAACAGAAGAATATCAAATTGCTGAGAAACATTTAAAGAAATGCTCAACCTCCTTAGTCATCAGGGAAATGCAAATCAAAACAACTCTGAGATTCCATCTTACACTCATCAGAATGGCTAAGATCAAAAACTCAAGTGACACCACATGTTGGTGAAAATGTGGGGAGAGAGGAAAACTCCTTCATTGCTGGTGGGAGTGCAAACTAGTACAGCCACTTTGGAAATCTATCTGGTGCTATCCCAGAAAACTGGGAATAGGGCTTCCTCAAGACCCAGCTATTCCACTCCTTGGAATATACCCAGAAGATGCACCAGCACATAACAAGAAAATTTGCTCAACCATGTTCATAGCAGCCTTATTCATAAGAGCCAGATCATGGAAACAGCCTAAATGTCCCTCAGTAGAAGAATGGATAAAGAAACTGTGGTACATATACACTATGGAATACTACTCAGCTATTGAAAACAAGGAATTCCCGAAATTTGTGGATAAATGGATTGAGCTATAAATGATCATAATGAGTGAGTTAACCCAGAAGCAGAAAGACTCAAATGGTATATACTCACTTATATCTGCATACTAGCCCAAGGGGCATGTCCCACGAAAGCCTTCACTTACCAGGAAACTGGGACAGAGGGGAGGACATCCTATTGGGACTCTAGAGGAGAGAATCATGGGAGAATAGCAAAGTAGA
>OU015750.1:37533765-37546265 GCA_907169655.1 Acomys percivali | reverse complement strand
CCAGTTCTTTGGAGGGGGATGTCGCTTGATTTGATGCCATGGAGCCCTTTGTTCTCTGCACAGTGTCCTCTGAAGGCGACCAGCCTAGATTCTTCCTCCAGCTTTTGAAAAGGCCTTTGAGGACTCATAAATTCAGAGCTCCTGGATTAAAGTGTAGGATGTGGAATGTGCCTACTGCTCTGTTCCTCTATGGTCTTTTCCTGGTTAAAAACTCTACTCCACTCTTGCTGCTGGTTGTCAAGTGTCCTGCAGTGAACTGCAAATGACTTGCCAGCCACTCACATATATATATACACTCTTGAGAAACTTCATTTCATGTGCTTTTGATTTTGTGTATCTGTACCTCCCCCACCCTATTTTTCCTTAGTTTTCTTGTCGTGGTTGGGAGAGCACAGAGGTGGTTAGGGAGATGTAATTTATTCTCTCAGATCCTTGTGCATCATATCACAACATCAGGACATCTTAATGGTCTGGCCATGAACAGACCAAGAATCTTCGAAGTCATTTTTTTTTCCCCATCTTCGGTGGATTTGGTGTAGAAAACAATATACAGTGCACTAAAGCAAAGAATTAAAGAGAAATAAAGGGGAATTATAGTGTAGCAAACCATGGATGTTATGCTTAAATATTGCAAGTCTAGATCTGGGTTCATCTTTCACTCATTCTATGACTTCAGATGAATTTTTTAAAAATGGAAGCCTTGGTTTTGTTTTTTGTGCTTTTGTTTTTCTCTGAAATGGAGGAATAGTTGCTGACTTTCAGATTCCTTTGAGGTAATGTAGAAACTTAAACTTGGATGTGCACACAGGAGGCTGAGCGTACCACATGGCTTCAAAGTCAATGAAATACTAGGTTATATTGTACAATGTGTAATGTCAGACTACTGCTCTGAAAGAAAAGGAAAAACTGAAAGTGAATACTTTTTCTTCCCATTTCCTGGTAGTGATAGTTTGTGTTTCAGTACATCTTAGAGTTTTCCTTACACAGATGAAAAAGAGGAAAAAAGATAACCATTCAAAGGTTGTATTCCAGAAGCTTCTGATAAGATTTAGCCAAGAATTTAAGACACTGATTCCTCTTCCTATGTCTCTACTCACAATGCTGTTTCCTTCTCCTCATAAAAAGCTCTGTACCCACGGGGCACTCAATAAAAACCATGACAGAGCCCAAGCCATTGATGCACAGAGGGGTGAGCTAAAGATCTGTCTCATATTATATCCAGTGTTGTTCAGAGTGCCCGGTTTCTTGCAGGGGAAATAAGGCATGGTGCTTGTAGCCACTTATGTTTTCTTGTTTGACATCTGTCTGGACCTTATACTGTGCTGCCGACACTCTCCTGGAAAGCTAGTTCCTGAAGAGAAATATAATCAGACTAACTAGTTAACTGACTTACTTGCTGACTGACTTTACCAAGCCACTAAGATAGCTCCCAGTTGCACTCCAAATGACCTCCACCCATGAAAACTTTTAATAGTCACATTTTTAAAGACTGGGAACATTAAAGCTTTAAAGCACAAAATGACACACATTGAGTCTAAGCCAGATGGGAAAGCTAAATAGAAGGGTGGATTGTATCACTGCCAAGTCTGACAGGACTTTCATACTAAACATTTGCAAAACATTACTTTTGGAGAACTCTGGATAGAGGATATAGAGGGAGAGGATACCGTGTGATTTCCTAGAAATATGTATAAATTTGATTTACAAGTGTTGCAATGAAAATTTTACTAAAAAAAATAAGGTAGATATTATCTTAGTAATCCATATATATGTATATGTGTGTGTGTGTGTGTAATCATTTTTCAACACACCTTCACTTGTTTATGACATTGTGTAGCCTCTGAATAACATATTTAATCACTGTTGTTATTGCTTTTCTACAATAAAATCTGGGGTTTGAGAAGATAACTTTCCTCAAAATGCTTGCCATTCGAATGTGAGGGTGTGAGTTCAAATCTAAGCACTAATGTGAAAACCTGACTAATGTTTCCTTGTACTCCTGTAATTCTGGGCCTGGTAGGTAGAGAGAAGGGTGTCTGCAATTTTCCGGTCAAGAACTCTAGTTGGCTTAGTCAATACCAAGTTCAGTGGTAGATCCTGCCTCAAGAAATAAAGTGGAAGTTGGTAGAGAAAGATACTCCACATGTGTACTCATAGGTCTATGATGCTGTAGACAGACACAGGCACTCACGCACACCCACTCTTTTAGTTGATTTGCTCCCTTTTAATATCCTATAAAAATGACAAGAAATAGTTGAGCTACAACAGCTTTCTCTTTCATAGGATCATAGAAAATTGGGACAATTCTTGCTTTTAAACTTGAAAAGAATCAGTCAGGGAATAAATAGAAACCTCAAAAAATTTGCGTATAAAGCAGCACAGAAATATCTTCAAGGGAAGGGCATTTTCCACTGATCTGTGTTTAAAATAGGATGATGTATTATGACAAAAATCTAAAACATTAGATAGAGCAGGGGCAGCGCCTACCTTTCTGTTCTGTACCCATTAGTGGCAGCAGCTTGCACTCCTGCTGGGACCTTAAAAATAGTTATTTTCTGATTGTCCTTTCTGATATTTAAACATCTTGTGGCTTGCGGTGTAATAAAACATCTTGGTCAGTTAGTTTTCTTAATAATCTTACCAAAATCATGGGGCAAGGATTAGTATTTCTCTTGATAACAATGGCTTTAACACTCTTAGATGACATCAGAGATTGTTAGCAGCGCCTGAAGGTGCAGGTGACTTCAGCTCAGTGCAGGTGGCACACTTGAGTGTTGGCTTGGCAGGAGTCAGTGACAATACGTCTTTGTCTTTTAGACCTCAATAGAGCCATGCTGATTTTAGCCATGGGAAAGACAGTGGGAGTGGGGAAGGGAGTACGACTTTCCAGCTGTGTTTCTGTAACACAGATATTTACAGTTGAAGGGAGCTAATCCTCTTTGGCTTTTCTTTCCTTTAAAGAAAACAACAACGATGTCTAATACACAAGCCCAGGTATGATCATGGCAGAGTGCTACATATATTTGCTTTGGCCTATGTTAATGTCAGTCAGTAAAAAAAACAGTTTCCTTTTGCTTGCCTAGCAATTATTTACAGATCCATTCCACATTATTAACTCAGGTCCCCAAATAGACTCCCTGGTTAGTATGAACAGCAAATGTCACTTTTTTAATATCTCCAAGTGCCTTTCAGTCTTTAAGACTCTGGAAATATTTTCCTGAACCTTTGGAACATCCATACCTGTTAACTCAGGTTGTTGAATAAGGAATTGTAGAGACAGAAGATGGACATCCTTCTCTCTCACTGTACCTTGGAATCTTGTGGCTATATATGCCCATGTCTTTAAACTAACAGCACCCATGGTGTATCCACCTGTGTTGCCCATGGTCTGCACTTTGATACTTTCATCACCCACTCTCAGATTTGCTCTGGAATCTGCTAACATAAAGCTCATGCAACAGTTCCTGAAAGGTAGCTAGCTAGCTGTCTAATCAACTGTGAGTGGCTTTTAAAAAGTTTTGTGTAAACAAATTACAAGGGACTCCAGACAATTCCCAAACTATTGGGTAGTTTGTGGAAGCCCTTAGTTACAAGACAGATAACTTATGAGCGTAGTCTTTATTTATCATTTTCTTTTTCCTTTTTAAAAAATTATTTTCAGTTTTCACGGTAGACTCTTAAGGCACACAAGTAGAGATTTGCTGTTTGTTCAGTCCATAAGTCCTTACCAAAACTGGAACCAAAGAGACTGTGAAGGACAAACTGACTAATCATCTGTGCACATGTACCATGCTGGCTGTTGCATGTTGAAAAAAGGAACTCTAAAGATTCTCCAATTGGAAGAAATAATGAGCTTAATACATCATGTTTCTCAAAGAAACAGATAAGTAATGATGGACATATCATAGACTCCAGAGGCTCCTGTCAGGAAGCAGGAAGGATTCCCATGAAGAAGTTCCTTCAGGACATGAATAAGGAGGAAATTAGAGGGAGACATGAAAAATAAACATTTGGCCCGAAGGCATTCTTGTGTGCTTTCTTGCAGGAATGGCTTATCAGTTACTAAACTCTGTCCTCTTTTGTATGATGAACATGGACTAGTAAGATGAAGAGAATGTTTACAGACATCAATAGCATTGATTAAAAAGTAAAAGTTCTGTCAAACAGTAGTTTGATCTTCGTCACGGCAAACAGCCTGTTTGATGTTTTTATTGAATCAATTGATCTTTTTTCCACTGGATTGATTTGTTGCTTTTCTGTCATGGGGACACTTCCTAAATCAACATGGGCCTCTGAATAGATGTTTATGGAAATTTCTGACTTCATGGACATTTCACAAATTTTAGGATAACAAAACCTTATTACATTGGTTAAATACCATCAGTGCTATGGAAAGAGGTGAATTTTTTTCCCTTAAAATTGATCTTGTATTTCTGAAGCACTTTAATTTATAGACTGATAAGGGTTCTTTAAAAAAACATCTTGTTCAAGTATGTACTTTGAATGTTGACCAAGTTGATAGATAATCCACAACCAATAAACAGAAGTTGATTTCTACAGATTTTTAAAAATGAGTGGGTGGTTACAGATGTTCCACCCACTCCATAGCATCCTTTCAAGTCCCAAACTTATACATTATCCATGTTTTCCTGCCTCTTAAATGAATCATCAAATCTACTATTTATTCCTGTTAAAATTCCTAGGTGCCCAACACTGTAAGTTATAAAAATTTCACTTCCCCCCAATACACTCAGATTTCCTAGCATATGTTTGTTTTAGCAGAGAAGTTTAGGAGAGGAGATAAAGTCAACTACATTTTGTCTATGGGAACAATACACTGGTCATTTGGGATGCAGATGGTGGAAGGAGACAGCATCTTCAGTGTGCATAACTGACCTGGTTTTATTGTAAAATATTAAAGTACGTCTCATTGAAGCAGGATTAATATTGACTACATAATCAGTATGCCTGTATCCTTTAGAGGCTGTGGTGGAGATATGAAGAGCCCAGCGAGGTCAGCTACAAAAGCACTGACTCATCAGCTTTCAACACATACTGGGTTGTTTGGCATCCAAATTTGCCTAATAAGGAGATTTTTATGGTCTTGCTCTCTAGCGCTACATCACAGATACTGCCAGATTTTTCTCCTGTGTCATTAATTCACTCACTCATCATTCATTTAGACTCTTAAGACCTCTAAATTTACTCCATCAACATTCTTCCAACAAATTCTCTTTTTCTCCTGTGTAACTGATCAAAGGTATCTTTCTGTGTTCCTCTCTTTGTTGTGTGACAAAATTCCTGAGAAAAACAACTTAAAGGAGAGAGTAGACTCTTAAGGCACACAAGTAGGGATTTGCTGTTTGTTCCAGCCTATAAGTCCTGTAGAGAGTTGCATTTGTATTGCTCATAGCTGCATAGGATCCAATTCACAGCCTTTGGTGCCATTGAATCTGGACCTTGAGAGGTAGAACATCAAAGTGTCTGGAGTATGTATCAAAAGCTCCCACCTCACTTCGGAGTGGTGGCACATGCCTTTAAGGCCAGCACTTGGGAGGCAGAGCCAGGCAGATGGCTGTGAGTTCAAGGCCAGCCCGGTCTACAAAGTGAGTGCAGCACAGCCAAAGCTACACAGAGAAACCCTGTCTTGAAACAAGAAAAAAACAAAACCCCAACAAACAAACAAACAAACAATAAAAGCTCCCACCTCAAAGTGACCCAGAAACAGCTTCTGCATAACCCCTTTATAGTCTATCTAGGTGTGCTGTGTATAGGATAGTAACACCTGTATTCACAAAGTCATCTCCCATTAGTTAACCTTCTCTGGAAATTCACTCACAGACATGTCTTGACATGCATTTTACTGTACTCTAAGTGCCTCCAAATCCAACCACACTGACATGATTAACGATGACATTATTAAAGAGCAGTGCTATTTCTTGTCACATTCTGATGACTTCTCAGTATGTTTGTATAATTGTCACCATATGAAAAACAAACAAACAAACAAAAGAACTTCATACTTTTAGCTACCTTTTTCTGTGCAGTTTACATGTACCTTTATTAAATTGTTGTTTTTTTCCTGAGTCTATCCTGATTTCTTGAGTCTGTGTCCTCAGCATCCACAATTATTTTGATCTCCCCAAACAAGAGCAACATGACTAGCAAATTGCACTTACTAGAGTCCTTCTCTTACTGTTAACTCCTGGCTAAGAAAATTTCTCAGTTCTAGGTACCATTTCTTCACTACTTCCCACTGCTCCAGTCCTCATCATGTTACCAAGGTCACGAATATCATTCATATTATTCAGCCCAACAGAGTGTTATCACTTATATTTTGTGACATCAACGCATCATGTAACACTTACTTAACTTCTTGGATAATTTTCTATATATGTCTGCGGCCCCTCAGAGGACTTGTGTACTCTTATAGCTCTACATTTGCGCATTAAGAAATAATACAAAGAGCTTTAATATCTTTTCTCATCCTATTTTTGTTCTTCCAGTTATTATCTATGTGTTAGATAAACTTTCCAATTTCTTTAAACATTACAAAAGAGGGATGTTAATAGCTAGTGTTTAAAATACACAGGATTCAAATGAGAACGTGTGGTGATACTCACTGGGACCTCGGTAAGTGACACTTATGAAGTGAATTTGTGTTGAAATGTATGCTAAACTATCTGTTCAGTTGCTCAGGTTTGATCATATTTTCTCCTGTCTGGCCAATTTTACGGAATGGATAGTCCCACTGTTACCAGTTATGCATTTTAAAACATAGAGTAATTGGGACCTTCCCAAAAGCTACTACAGCTGCCTGAGTTCATCTGGGAAGCCCTGCCAGCTGCCTCAGAAAGAAAGGGTCATGGACATACTTTCTGGGGAATTTCTGTAACAGCCTGCTGATATCTGACCCAAGTCTATGCTAGTTCCATTTCCATTCCTTCCTTTTTAGTGCTGGTGAATTGGCTTATTTGAGCTTTTACACTAGACTCTCTTCTGCACCTAAAAGAGACCCAGAGTCCCAGTTTGGGTCCATTCTTACCCTTCTGAGCTCAAACTGGTTTCATAGTTTCCCATATGGGTTGATAACCATGTCCACTGTGTTTCAGCCATTAAGACTGCCTGACTAGTTATTTTACCATCACCTGCGAGAATTCCCTAATTAACAAATACCTGGAAAGGCCAACAAGATCTCTCAACAGGTAAAGATATTTGCCCCCAAATGTAAAAATTTCAGATTGAACCTAGGACCTACAAGTGGAAAGAGAAAACTGGTTTCTATAGTTGTCCTATGACCACCCCTAACATGTGCCAAGGCACATGTGCACCCACTCACTGCTCCCACACTGTGAAATAAATGAATATATGTAATTAAACATTTTAAAAGTGATTTAACCAAAATCTACTTCTAAAAGCCAGATTTTGAGAGTACAACAAAGTCAAGACCTAGAGTGTCTAAAACAGGAAATGCTCTAGTAACCATTTGCTTCCCTTTCCCTCTTCTTTATGTCAATCAACAATCAACAATCCCTAGTTACTTCAGCTTTTCAATGTCACACATTATCCATCTTTTCCTTTATTGTTTGTAGCACAATACTATCAATGGCACTAATTGATAATAATAACATTGTGACAGTTAATATTTATTCAGAGTATCGTGTACCACATAGTCAGGCAAGCCTTTATAAGCCACATACACCATAAAAGAGACACCTGAGATTTGCTTTAGGACATAGGCAACACCAGGGCCAGGGATGTAATTTCAGCTTTGAGATATACACACCCTGATTTACTATGCAACAATGTTTTAAATGACCTTGTTTCTTTGACAAAACCACTTATATGCTTTATGTAAGTAAAGTTTCAGTTTCTTAACTAGAGATGGCACAGAGTTGCACCTAACATGTGATGTTATATAATTAAGAGTTAACAGTAAATAAATAATAATTCTAGTAAAGATTTGCCTTTTGTGTTCAGTTATAAGGTCAGCCCCAAGGCTGGGAGAAGGGAGGAGAAAGGGGGGCTTATAGAGAAAGGCCGTAAGTGAAAATGTGATCCCTGATGTCAACTTACTTAATAAGTGAAGACAGTCTCTGTCTGGCAAGAAATACAAGTGCATCCTTGGAGAGAGTCAAAATGGTAACAGCGGTAAGAAGTCAAGCCAAAGGAAACAATGTCGAGGCAGGGTGTTGTGGCTTAGGAAGAAAGGTTACTTCTTCCATTAGTATTAGACCTTGAGCATGTGCCCTATAAACTCAAAACAGTAGGTATGAAACTTGGAGCACTCTGTATACATTGCCCAAGAGAAAAAATGGGATATGAATATTTTTGTTCTGTCATTAAATAGAACATGGATTTTGCACAAATCTCCTCAATATTATGGTCCTTTGATTTGTTATCTTTTTTTAAAAAAAGATTTATTTAAAAAAAGATTATGTATACAATGGTCTGTCTGCATGTTCCCCATGCAGGCCAGAAAAGGGTATCACATCACATTATAGATGGGTGTGAGCCACCATGTGGTTGCTGGGAATTGAACTCAGGACCTCTGGAAGAACTGTCAGTGCTCTTAACCTCTGAGCCATCTCTCCAGCCCCTGACTTGTCATCTTGACGTTTAGAGACTTAAGGTTGTGCTCCAGTCTGATCTTTCGGTATTCCACATGCTTACAACCTGATGATAGCTCATGACTCGGGGATGCGCTTTATTACCTACCTACTTGTCGACTTAGCGGCAGCACGCGTGGATGCCGTGAGTTGCTCTTGTCTCAATTGCAGAGGACACAGACTGGGAACAGCACATGGCAGAAGAGATCATATACCTTTTCCAACGTAGCAGAATGTGCTCTGTTTTTGCTGTGCCAACAAGGGCCCTTCGTAATTCTTCAGACAAGTTCTCTTCTATTTCCTTGAACATCCATTTAGTTGCAGCTGCCATATATATATTCATTTGATCGGTGCACGGAAACATCTGTGTGACCAGGTACGCAGAAGCACAATCACAATTGAACAAGGGGATAATTTGGTTGGCAGTTTATTACCTCAAAATCCAAAGAAAGATCACCTTTGACTGCGCTGGTGGACACAAATTGCCCTTTTTATTGCTTTACTAAAACACACCATTTGGGCCCCTCTATTTATTGACTTTTTAAGTTTCAAGCACAAATTCTTACTTGGGTAGAACTTAGAGGTCCACAACACACTAATTGTAAAAGCAGAATCCCCAGTTCAATAGAATTCCCAAACCACGGGGAACGTTGTTGAGTTTGACAACTGTTGGGGAAGTTGCTTGAAAATAATATTGAAAAACAAAAACAGAAACAAAACAAAACAAAAAACCCTGTTTTTGAAAAGTACCTTCCCCAAATCAGTCCAGTACTAGTGTCTTTTTCCATGAAAATTAAACGAAGATGTTAAGCATCAGTTGCATAAATCAGTGAGAAACACTCAGGTCGTTTTTTGTGACACCCAGTGTTAGCTGGGTGTTTGGATATGGTTTAAATCACAGCCAATAATAATACCCAAGCTTGCAGGGACAGGCACATTACACACACGCACACACGCACGCGCATGCACACACACACACACGCACGCACGCACGCACGCACGCTTACGCACGCACGCAGGAACGCACGCACGCCTCTCCTCACTGCCCCCTTTCCCCTTTCAGTCAGTGCTCCTCTTTGCAGAAAGCCAGCAATAGTTAAAAGACAAGAGCAGTTTGAAGAATGCTCATGACTAGCAATCAGTGCTAATAAGATTCTCTTCCTTTTGCAAGATTCACAGAAAGCCCTCAATCCATGCCAAGCACATTGAAAGGCAGGAGACTGAGAGCTCCCGCACAGGTTCATTATCATTGTCAGGTTATCCCAAGCCAAGTGAATCAGGAAAGCAAATGAATTAGTGAGAATTAAGGAGCTTCTGTGGTCTGAACCCACTCCCGAGTCTCAGCCAAGATAAAAGGTAGATGCTGATGTCTTACGTCCCCAGGTTCCCAGGTTTGGAGCCCCAGTGCCCAGCTGTTCCTTCAGAGCCTCACAGAAACGTGCTGGCAGTTAATGTTGCCTAACGTCTCTTGACCGAGGGTTCAGCCATGTGGGAAAACTTTTACAAGGCTGCATGGCCCCTCCCCCTTTCACTCACAATTAATTACGGATGTCTTCTTACATCACCTAGCTTGTCAATGAGTTAGGCATGGTTACTTTTCCCTCATTTTGGTCACTTACTAATTATCAAAATACCGGGGTAATAGTTATTACTCCCTGATATCTCGTGGAATTTTCGAGGAACAAGTCTATACAACATTTGAGCTAAGTTGCATCATTGGAATCCGAGGAGACGGAATCAAATGTGAACCAGAGGCTTTAGAACCACAAAGAAGTTTTCATAATTGTTTTTATTGCTTTAAATGCTCCTGGCAAGTAGAGGTGGGCATTGCGGGAAGAGCACACTTTGTACTTTTGATGGAGATAGCGTAATCCTCAGAGCATCTGTGGGATTTGAACAAAGCTTGTAGTCAAGGCTTGGGAGTAGCAGTTTGTTTTCATTAAATACTTGTTACTGCTAATTATATTTGATCACTATAAAGAATACAGTTTAATTAAAGAAACACAGCAGTTAGGAAAATATTTGATTTCCAAAGGAGAACAATTTATCTTTGCATTACTAAGTAGGGGGAAAAAAGTAATTGTGACTGTTTGTGTGTGTGTGTGTGTGTGTGTGTGTGTGTGTGTGTGTGTGTGTGTTTAGTATGTTATGGGATTCAATGGAGAAGTTTTTCTTCTAATCCTGAAAGAAATATCTTATTCCTCATCTTAAATTTAGACTCAAATAGCAATTTCAAACCCTGCTGCTTGCATGAATTGAAATTGCATATTCAGATTTATTTAACCTAAGTAATTATTTAAAAATTGAAACAACATTTGACAAATGATGTTAAGCAACGTATTCTAAAATCAATCTGAATGAACATATCTTCTTTCTCTTTGGGCGAGGTTTCCATGTTAACTCTTTCAGTGACTGTTGAAATGTGCTCTGGATTTCCCGTGCTTCCTCTAATCAACACATGGTTCTCATTTCAATTTTGCAAGGTAATATTTTGGCAGCGGTCTGGAGGAAATTATTGGAAAGTGAAGGCATATAAGCATACTTGTAAGTGAAGCTGAGTATTTATGTTGCTTATATATCATTGTATATAATCACCCTTTTAGACAGACACACTAGAGATCTCTGATTAAAAATAAAACTCTGCCTGCTCCTGTCAGCTTAGTTTGAGTGAACTTCCATGAAATCTGTAAGCTTAATGGATAAAATTATAACCTGGTTTAGTAGTGGCAATATTCATTGCAATATTAAAAAGTATTGTTTACCTCAGATTTGCTATTAGAAGTAACTGTTCTTTGAAACCCACAAATATAAAAAACATTATCAAATAATACACAAATAATTTTGAAACAATTTACAAAAAAGGAAATATTTGATCTTTCCACATTAAACACACTTAAAATTATGGAGGGGTGTCTGTGTGTGTGTGTGTGTGTGTGTGTGTGTGTGTGTGTGTGAAATAGTCATAGGATTTTTTTGCTCTTAACCATTTTATTTAACCTTTTAGTTTGCCTGGAGTTATATATTTGAAGAATCTTCTCTTTCTAGAATACCACATAAGAAGGTGAGTCTAAAAGCTATATAGCTTAAAACTTTAGAGCTATCTTCCTTTTTATATTGTATTTCTATGTTTCTTTTCTCTTTAAGCCATATTAAAATTAGATGAGAACCAAGAGAACATAAGTTTCCAATTATGTCCAAATGCAAAATAGAAGTGGTCTTCCTTTCTGTTCTGTTTGCATTCCGTTGTCTATTATTCTCTATTATGCCTGTACATATCTTCTGAAAGAAGTTTTAAAAAATAAGATATGACAATGCTCTAGCAACATTAATTAGTGGCAAATAAACTTCTACTTTATGTTAATGTGCATGAATGTTTGTAGGCTCAAAACTGCTAAATCTGTGAGTAATTTCCTACCAAACTCAGCATTTACCAGCTCTCTGACTAAAGCACAGGGAAACAATTAGTGCAGTTTAGTGCCCGACAGACAGCCTAGAGAGCAGCTTTCTGCATGCTTCCATCAAAGCAGAAGCTCACTCTTGTTAATAGAAATAGGATTTAAAATGCTCAGAACTGGCAGCTGTCTGGAGCAGACACAACAAGAGGTCCTGCCTCGGCATAGCAGCCTGGCCTGCCTGGTGCTGCCCACTGGTGACCAGGGAAATCCCAGAGGGACTCTTGAATTTCTGCATTCTCATTTCTTCCCTGGTAAAATATCTGTCATTCACATCCCACACTGGCCAAAGTGACACCTGCCAGTCTCTAGAGCAAGAGCAGATTATTGTCGTTCTGCCAAGTAAATGTCAGCAAGGAGGGCAACCTAAGGTGAGGCTGTGCAGCGTGCTCTCTCTCTCTCTCTCTCTCTCTCTCTCTCTCTCTCTCTCTCTCTCTCT
>OU015750.1:37504452-37529452 GCA_907169655.1 Acomys percivali | reverse complement strand
TCCAGCCCGAAGCTTTCTAAAGCAGTGGTTGATGAGTGGAACATGGATGTTGGTTTGGAAAGAAACTATGTGGAGAGCAAGCAGCAGCGGAATAAAAAACTCGGCATGGAGGCTGAACGGGATTTGAGGGTAACAGTGAGGTCAGAGAGAGGCTAGAAACAGAATCAATTGCAGCAGGGCTGGCTTGCTACACGCTATCTAACATGGAGATTTTTCTTTTCACACTTGTACATTGCCATCTTTGTTACGGCTACAAACTCCAGGGCTGCCAACTGTATACAACATCTAAAATATGATAATCTAGTTTCCTTTCACATGCTAACCTCCATAGACTTTAATTCAATCTACCCACATCAAAATTACCCACATCGATGCTTACTGGATAGAAAATGCATACTCACAAAAATGCGGTCTTGCTCTCCTGGTCAACAGTGAGAATTTGTCACTCACTGTTTCTCATTGTTTCCAAATGAATTAGGCTTCGTGCAGAGAATATCAGAATTGAATGACAAAATGCTAATATTTTCAAAGGTCCAATATTAGTTAAAAAACAGAAATACAGATGTGTATGACATTTTTCTGCTTTCTCTTTTCTTCTTATTTTAAGTGGTCCAGGTTAAGATTTTTAAAAGCATTTTTCTTAGGCATGTTCTAATGTTTGCATCAAATGTTGACTGCTTAACGCATCACTTTTTTTTAAAGGCTAGCTTTCTAATTAGAGGTAGCCCAGTTGAGTGGCAAACAAGCATTAAGCCTGCATTTCATCCCATCAGCAAACTGTTCAATCTTGTGTTTGAATGAAACAGACGATCTGTTTCTGCTTCATCAATTTGAATGAAGTTGTACTCTAGATTCCCCCAAAGTTCACTATTTTGTCTTATACCACACAATGTATTCATAGTTTAAATATCATTGTGCATTTTTTCTGATTTTCAATATATATATGTATATATATTATATATATGAAACAATTAACTTTTGTGTTGATTTTGTTTATATTATGTTAATAATGAAGTAAAACTATGTTTATGATGTGTTACTTTAAGTTTTAATAGAAAATACTTTGAAGGAATCATAATCTCTTTTCCTAAATTCCAAATTGCCTTAAAATAAAATTACTTGATATAACTATTGTAAATTTTATCACTCATCTTGTTTATTTTCAACTTATTGGCTTATATATTATATTAGATTTTGATTTTGATTGTTAATTTAAAAAATTCAAAATTAAGATTTAATTATTAAACCTACTGCCCATATGAATGCTAATTTATCCCTTTACCAGTTGATTAAGAATAGGCTGTTTTTGTTTTTTCCTGACAAGTTTTCTAGAACTAATCAAATTAGATGATTTTGTTTTTGTTTTTGTTTTTCTCTTGACTTCCAGGGACATAAAAGTAGTGTGATCCTGATAAGAATCCAAGAACTTTGGGAAAAAAAATCCATGTTCAGACCCAATTCAAAGCAATTCTTATGATTTCAAATGTCTTCTGTTTGAGATGGAGTCATTCTGTCCCCACCACCTTCCCTTCCTAAGGTCCTTCAGAGCAGCACAGCAGCTTAGTGGTCATGAGCTGGAGCCTGGGTATTTCATGTCCGGAAGGTGACAGCACAGAGATTTCTCATACCAATAGAGAATGTGCTTTGTGTGCCATGGCCTCAGGTGGGAAGAGTTAATTTGTTTGCGTGTCAGAATTTAACTGAGAGTTTACTAAATGCAGGCCAGTCTCTTTCCTTCAAATGTACTTTTCAAAGTACAGCCTATTGCAGTTTCTTCCACTGACTAGGAACACAGGGTGTCATGACAAGTGCTTAAAGAGTACCTTTGTGGTTTGTTAGTCCTGGATGGAGGATGGGCCGCTGCAATAGAATGAGATAAGTAAGTGCACTGTCATCAGCCCTCAGATGCTTGACTAAAACTCAAAAAGAGTCTAAGATCCTGGAGGTCATGGTTCAGTGCTTCTTTGTTCATTCATGCTTCTTAGTTTTGAGTAAGTATGTAATATACATCTACAGAACAAAACTCATTACACATCAAGATCCACAACTGACATGTTCCTACTAATTTACAATGGAGAATTTATAGCAAATGCTTTGAGAAACATATGGTATTTGGGGACACATTGTGAAGAATAGTAGAATTCTAGTATGTTGACAATGACTCTAACAGCCTATATTAATGACACAGGATACTATGGTATAAGAGTATTTAATGATCAGTATTTCATTTGATGAACAAACACGCTAATGAGTAAGCTTCTTATGCTATTTTTTAAAAAAATCGTTTGAAATTCTACATACTACTGAAAATTATTTCTATATTGCTTTTTCATAACTAAAAATAATATATTTAAGGACATAATTCATAGAACATTTGTTTATTTGCTTTTAATCTTGTATATTTGAATGCAATGAAATAATCATTGAATGCGCTGCAATGGTAAAATAATGTAATACACATCCATGAGACCTGGCATTCGAATAGGATCATAGTCCAATGACTCTGCATGGGTTCAGCCATTTGGCAGATATCTGTTTTTTGTTACTATATTGATATCTTCATCACTACTCTTTATCAGACACCATCTGAACATGAATTTTATTTTGAACAGAGCCTCTCATCTAGTCCTATTACCACCTTGTTGAAAGATTTGTAAAGGTTCTGAATTCTTCTAGTGCTTGGAGATTCCAACACAACTTGGAGACGTAAGGATGATTTGCACAGAAGGGAACACCATTGCTACTGATGAGAAAAACCAACCTTCCTATTAGACCGTGTTCTCACCCTTCCTCAGCCAAGATTCTGAGTCTGGAGAGCATCAAGAAATTCCCAACTCTTCATAGTCATTGGGTGTTAGCCATAGAAATGGGAAAGATGAGTCTCAACAGCTGGTTTGCATCACTTAATTCACTAGCATCACATGCTGCATATGAATCATTTGTGATGACATAAAAGTTCAAGATCTTAGGTTCAAATTTGGCATTTATAAATGAATGGCTTTTTCATTGGAGTCAATAAAACCCCTTAAAGATTTAATTTTTTTAGTGACCCAAAAGAGAAAGTTAATAAAAGTAAGGACTTAGATCTTTCAAATTCTAAAATAATTGTTATTTAAAAAAAACACAATTTATGTTCCTTACTGAATTTTCACGATGATTTATAACTTATTTATTTTTTTCTAAACATTTATTTTCTTACTTCTTTTTCTCCTTATTTCCTTTCTTGCTTCTTTCTTTCTTTCTTTCTTTCTTTCTTTCTTTCTTTCTTTCTTTCTTTCTTTCTTTCTTTCATTCTTGACAATGTATCTCTGCAGTAGGGCATAGAGTCCTTTGGGTATCTGCCATGGAAATGATGAGTAGCTAGGTCACATAGTAGTTATTTTTGTTTTTAATATTTGCTTTTTAAAATAAGTACACTACATGCACAACTAGTTCTTATAAGAGCCATAGGAGGCACTGGATTCCCCACTAGTGGGGATAAGAATTTTTTCTTTTTTTAATTTAATTTTTTATTTCTTTACATATACATTTATATTATTACAACTATATAAAATAAACTACATACAGCAAAAGAACCACAGAACATTCAGGAATTATATTCATGTTACATTCATAGTGTTTGGCTCTTTGTATTTGGCAACCTTAAAGAAAACATTTTCCTATCTCAGTGAGTCTAAAATTCTGAATGTAAGTCAATACTACCATATTTCATCTCTATCAACTTAAAGCATCTATCTAGACCTAAAGACATTTTAACACCTAAACAACTAAACTTAATTGTGAAACTCAACTACTTGGTCTTCAACCCTATTAATGAACCTCTTCATGGAGATGGCTTCAATTATGGCAGACCAGCCACTGGTCAACATGTCCTTGTTTCGACCACTGACAGAATTCTGCCTAAAACTCTGCCAAGACAGGGTAAGCAAGTCCTCAGTAGTTCCTGCCTCACAAATATATCTGTCAAGTATACTGGGCCAGAAGGCTGAATATGATGCTCCAATGTTTTATAGACCTATGGGTGACTATTCCGGCAGTAAATTTTCTCTGTCATTTTTTCTTATTATTAAATTAGGATATGAATAATCTTAAGGCAATGGGAACAGAACAGTGGAGCTCTGAAAGAGTAGCAATTGCTCATAACTTCTCAGTTGTCCTTCCAGTCCATGATAGCTACATCTCTATTTTTTATGTTTGTTTGTTTTTGTTTTTGAGAAACTGCCACAATTTCTATAGTGGCCTCACTAGTTTGCACTCCTAAAAAGAGTGAATAGGGCTTTTCCTTGCCCATATTCTCCCCAGTTTGTCAGTTGTTTATTATTGAAAATCATTATGACTGGGGTGGAAGAGAATCTCAAAGTATCTTCAATTTGTATTTCCCTGGTGGGTGGTGTTATTGAACACGTTTAAATTTGTTTAGTATCTATTTATATTTATTCTTTTGAGAATTCTCTGTTCATGTTCATAGCCTACTTTTTGAGTAGGTAATTTGTTTCCTATTTACCACATTTTTAAATTTGAGAAGTCCATATATGAATACATGGCAGTTGCATCCTTTCCATGTACATTATTGCTTTTCCATACCTATAAGCACTACCTCTGAAATTCACAATTATATATATAATATAATATATATTCAAATTAGTGTTTCCTTTATCCATGTTGGTATGTTGATTGAGTGATCTGTGGGTCTTGTTTAGAGTTGTTTAGAGTTCTTTTTTAAAAAATATATTTTATTGATTTATTCATATTACATCTCAATGGTTATCCCATCCCTTGTATCCTCCCATTCCTCCCTCCCTCCCATTTTCCCCTTATTCCCCTCCCCTATGACTGTGACTGAGGGGGACTTCCTCCCCCTGTATATGCTCATAGGGTTTAGAGTTCTTGAGAAAAATATCCCCATCCTATCCAGAAGAAACTGTCACACAGCAATCATTCTAGTCTTTAAACACTTTCAATATTTCCATCTCCTATTCTAGAATGTTTCCTGACTTTTAGGGGTTGTATTATAAGTGTTTAGGCCTGGGGACTCCGTGGTCCCTTTTAAAAAACTTTTTTTTATTAATTTATTCTTGTTACATCTCAATGGTTATCCCATCCCTTGTATCCTCCCATTCTTCCCTCCCTCCCATTTCCCCCTTATTACCCTCCCCTATGACTGTTCCTGAGGGGGATTACCTTCCCCTGTATATGCTCATAGGGTATCAAGTCTCTTCTCGGTAACCTGCTGTCCTTCTTCTGAGTGCCACCAGATCTCCCCCTCCAGGGGACATGGTCAAATGTGAGGCAACAGAGTATGTGAGGAAAGTCATATCCCACTCTCCACTCAAGTGTGGAGACTGTTCTGACCATTGGCTAGATCTGGGTAGGGGTTTAAAGTTTACTGTCTGTATTGTCCTTGGCTGGTGCCTTAGTTTGAGCAGGACCCCTTAGCCCAAATCTGCCTATCATATCCACGGTCCCTTAATCTCTGCATTTCGGACATTTTTGTAGTTCTTTATGTATTTTAGATATTAATCCTTGTCATGTTTATAGTTGCCAAAGATTTTTCCCAGTACTTCAGGTTGCCTTTCTGTTTAATTGACTATTTCCTTTGCTGTTCAGAAGATTTGCTAGTTTTGTGAGATGCAACTTGTCTATGAGTAAACTTATTTTCTGAGTGGTAGACACCCTACCTAGACTTTTCTTACCTATGTCCACATACTGAAACATTCTCCCAATCATCTTTGCTAGCATTTCCAGAGTTTCAGATTTGGAGAAGAGAGAAAATAGTTGCCTTGAGTTATATAGCCATTGATTACCCTTCCTGACTTCAATGGATAGATAGTTTCAATCAAGTGGTTCTACGAATGACCCCAGTTAAATTAATGGGTATCAAAATAACACTGAAAGTCATGAACCTGAGAAAAAAACTTGAAGCACAGAGGATGGATTGATAAGTATAAAAATAAGGTGGGCCGAATATTCAAAATACTTTATAAACATATATAAAATTGTCTAATAACAACATTGTTAAGAAAAAATTTCAAAAAGAGAGAATTAATATATCCTATTTTAAAAATAGTACTAGTAATAAGCTTTAATATTATTTTATTCTTGAGACCTTCATACATGAGTACAATGAAACATAATTATATAAAACCCTATATTTCCCCCCTCAACTCCTCCTTTCGATACCTTTCACTACAACTCCCTTCTCAACTTTGTATGCTTTTATTTACTTATTTTTGATAAACAACTAAGACTAGTGAATGGGGTTAGAGACACCCACTGCAACATTGAAAGTCTAACAGAGTGTCCCACAAATTTGGTACTCTAGGTGAGATAAGCTGGGAGAATAGGGAAATAGAAGGATCCAGAGGGTCCTAGAAATGTACAAGAAGAACATTATTATGTGCGGATCTGGGCCCAGAGGTCCTGCTCAAACTATGGCATCAGCATACCTGCAGTAAACTTCGAACCCCTACTGAGATCTAACTAATGGGCAGGACATTCTCCACAGTTGAGTGGAGAGTGGGGACATTTACACCAACTCTGGTGCCCCATATTTGACCATGTCCCCGGGATGGGGAAAACTGGTAGAACTCAGAGGAAGGATAGCAGGCTACCAAGAAGAGACTTGATACCCTATGAGCATACACAGGGGGGGAGGTCCCCCTCAGTCACAGTCATAGGGGAGGGGAGTAGGGAGAAAGTGAGAGAGAGGGAGAAATGGGAGGATACAAGGGATGGGATAACAAGTGCGTTGTAATGTGAATAAATTAATAAAATATAAATAAATAAATAAATAAATAAATAAATAAAGTTTAACAGAGGCCACTCGAACCAACAAAACACAAAACAAAGTATGAAAACAAAGGAAGGTTTTCCATTCCTCAGCAGCTGTCACTTGGAAAGGGATGGTGATTTAAGACTACCTATACCATATAAAGTAGGATTTTTTTTCTAGATTGATCTTGTGCAAGTCTCATTCATATTTCTACAGCTACTTTGAGTTGATGCATGTGAAAACCATGACAGCTATAGAAGTGTGCATTTCATTGAACTTCCCATCATATGGCTCTTAAATTCTTTCCAATTCTTCTTCTAGAATGTCCCCTGAGCCTTAGAGGTGGTGGTGAGTTCATTAAGATGTTCCATTTAGAGATAAGCATTCACTTTCTTATTCTCAGCACTTTGACTAGTAATGACTTCCCGTTGACTGCTAACTACTCTAGAGAGGGGAGAGAGAGAGGGGGAGGGGAGAATGAGAGAATGAGAGCATGAGAGAGAAAGAGAGGGCTAGCGAGAGTAAGAGATGTTCTTGGTTAAGGTTGAGAGCAGGTCTGTGAGTATACACATAAATCAGAGTATAATTTAGCAACATGATCTTTTGCAAAATTACAGTAGGAGGTTATACCATAGGCTCATGACCTCCCAGCCATGGGCCTTGTGCCAGGATTACAGTAACAGGCATGGCATTCTTTCTTGTGAAGAAGGCCTCAAATCCTATTAGAATATAATTAGTTGTATCACCACAGTCATGCAGCTACTATACCACTGGTCACAATTTCCTCATAACCCTATGTGGTACTGGTAGAGTGCAGTGTGCAGTCCTGGGTCGGACCTTTTCTCCCCAGCAGCTTTCATAACACCTTCTGGCACCACGAGAGTTAGCCAATGATTTATCTTTTCAGCAGTCAACAGGGTCATGTATGGCTCTTGTTTTTATTCTATGGCAGCATACCATTTGACATTTTGTTATGGGTGCTCCTCTCTGAAGTGATGTTGGGAGTTTCATTTTTTTTTTCCTGCAGAGTAGCAAACTTCTATTATTAGTGCAATGATAAGAGGTGCATCAAGTTATAGTGGAGAAGGACAGTTATTGATTTTTTTCACCTGGAATTTAACCTGAAGCATAAAAAGTAAACAACAACCCCTCCCCCCAACAAAAAAACCTCACACACACACTGACATAATTAACTGGAAAACTACAAGCATTTTCCATCTCCAATTAGAAAGTCACGCATGCACTGAGATAGAAAGGTCTTACTTTGTGAAAACAAAGCTCGCTTTCAGAGGAGACCTGTGTTCCCTGTAAACCCTTTTCTGACACGATTGGTGTTCATATGGCCACTTTATCCTGGGACTGATGAGATACACTACATCACAGAGGAGACAGCCTGTTGAAACTAGTATGCCCTGGCATGGTCTCAGTACTTCCTCTGTATTAGAATTCTTGCAATGGACCCATCGCTGGTGAACATGCATGATTGTTTACTGTTCGTGTTCTTTTCTGTCCTCAACATTTAGCCAGGAATCTTGAAGAAACACCTCCATCATGTGTGCCTGGAACAGTATGCAGAGTACAGCATCTTCCTAGCAGGCAGTGACTGAAAATATGGTAGTGAATAATTTAGGGGGAAGGAAAATCAGTCAAGTACAAGGAAGAGAAGCAGAGAAATAAAGAACCTTTTTTTTTTTTTTCACCAGGGAAGGTTGAGCAGTTTCTAGGCTATGACTTGTCAAGTAAAATTCTTCTAAAATGAAAGTCCTAATTGTAAATAGGTGGGGAAAGCAACATAAGACTGGTAAGAGCAGTGGTGAACCAGGAAATGTGTCTGTATCTTAAAATGCTCATGCTTTTCCAACATGGCTGGTGCCCAGACAAATGCTGCCTTGTGCTATATTTGGCTCCCTGGCCCTGTGCTGTCTGCACTGGGCAACCTTTGTGGAACTACGCCAAGGGAATGACCTCGTGTGCTATTATGGAGGCAAAATGTAAACTAAAATAAATAAAACCTAAAAAAGAAGGCACCTGAAATTTTGAATAGCTATTGATGTAGAAGGTCAACAGGAAACAGAACTCAGGCCCCTAGATATTGAGCCTGATAGAGACATCAGGGTGTTTATCAATAATTAACTTGATATTTTCAGGAGAACAATGTCTAATGTGATCCTAAGTGTTTACTCTAAATCAATAGTTTTCAAGCAGTGTGTCTCTGGCTTCTAGAGGGAACCTCCTTTGTCTGCAGTTGGACTCCTTTCAGGAAATGAGATCATTACAGAAATTGAATGTATTTCTGACTTTTTAAGGCAAAAAGGACAAACTTGCAGAACCTTCTGTCTATCTAGGCTTTCACTACATAGCACTGTTTATAGCTTGGCCTCTTCCAAAGATCTTGCTAAGAGCATTATATTGAAAATCAGACATGAAGGTATACAGATTTTTAAGTTACAGAAGACTTTTGTTTCAAAGACATGCTTCGCTCTAGGAAAGCTGAGTTGACCTCAGGGTGCTGATTGCAGTGTCCTGCCACATGCAAAAGGCATTTTGAAACCCTGCTTCCTCTGTTTTAATGTAATTTTCCAACCTCACTGGACCAAGTAATACTTGTTTGGTTATCTGATTTCACCTTTCTTAAGCCTAGCTCAGCATCAGAGCTAAATCTACCCAGAGATAAGCCACGTTAGTTATAAGGAGTATCTATGCTCATGTCTCCAGATGTTTTTGGTTTCCTGGGTGTTCCCAAGACTTGCTGTAAAGGTTAGCATGGAGCCTAGTCCTTCTCCTGGGCTTCTTTCCAGGAGCAGAAGTCAGCCAGGTTTTGAATGTGCTATGAATTCCTTTCCTCTTTTATTTATTTTTATTCTGTGTTTAGGAATGGATTTTAAGGCATATATCTTCAGAGGTTTATAGCTAAGTGATAGTAAATATAGTACATAAATATAACACTAGAACCAAAGAGTTAAAGAAGCCAATAATATTTCAATTTAACAAAGGTTTATTGAATGCCTACTATCATCCCACTCTGCTTGGTGTCTGTTGCTGCAGAATCTATAGGAGACATTGATACTTTACAGGACAAAACCACAAAGAGACATTTGTCCCAACACACTATTGGAAATACCCTATTAGACCATCACACAGGCATTTTCTTGGTTAAGTAGAGTGATGCATAATTGTGTTATACCTCACAATCTTTTAGGTCAGGTTATTCCATATTTTCAGCATGCTCTCAGTTTCAATGTTAATACTTTCAAGGGGATACAAGGCACTTCCATCAGTATATAATTAGTCACACGCACGCGTGCACACACAGACACACGCTTGCATGGGAATGCTATTTAGATGCTCTTTGCTGCATGAACCATGCCGCGGGATTACAACTATCTCATCTTAACAATCTATCTGTATGTACTAATTGGAAAGGATTTTGAAGTATTCCTTGAGTTTTATTTTGTGTGTGGAAAACAACATTCCAGGATAGCCTGCCCTTCCAGAGTTCAAACCTGGAAACTATTAACAGAAATGCTGAGCTTAGCTGTCGTGAGGGTGATGGGAGAAGAGGGTGTTTCTTAGGCACTAAGTATGGATTTACAGAGCTCCTATCAAGCAGTGATGTTGTGCAGGAGCAGATAACTGGAAAGGAAAATGAAGGCTAAGAGAAAGCCAGCGAGTGGCACATGTTTTCTGTTATGCCCAACCCTGCACATGACAAGGAGCTACCGAGTCAATGTAGAAATGCCTGGTGGCTGATCAGGACACCCGCTTCCCTCGCAACACAATGGGAAGAGTTTCGAATGCATCTGCCTTGCGAGGCAGTTGAGACCTAGAGGAAGTCCTGTGAGTGGTAAACAGGAACACGGGCAAAGTGCTTCATTTCAGTTTCAGACAGAGGGGCCAGCTTACCTTTTCTTTCACTCTCTCTCTTGTCTCTTTCATCCTTTTCACCACCACTTGATCTTTGCTCTGCAAATTATGATTCAGGAATTATTCACTCTGACTTCCATCTTGATCATTTCTTTTTTGGGTGCTCTGTGTTTTCCTTAGGTCTTTGTCTTACTAGTGCATCCATGCATAGTGGTATAGGGTTCTGGGGTTTTTGTTTGTTTGTTTTTGTTTTTTTTTTAAAGGTTGTGCAGGGTTTTCAGTATGGTTAACTCCAGTGTAATGGAGGCTGAAGATAATTGTGAAAGCATACACTGAATATCTTCTACTAAGTCAATATTAGAAGAAACCTAGTTCTATAAGTTGGGTAAAGGCTATATTGAAATCAAAATGCTGCACCTACTAACCCCTTCAGTTGCAGTTTTATATTGTGTTGTGTTGTGTTTGTTTTTATTTTATGCTACTAAAATTGCTTTTGGAATGAATCTCTAGCCAGATAAAAAGTTATATACTACTGGATTGACATATTTTATATTTTCTACTTGCTTGTATTGTTCTTTCCCCATTTCCCAGTTAATCAAGACAACTTGCATATGTGGCATCATTCTAGGAGCCGCTAGTTTTTCTTTGCTGTCTAATTTCAGAACAATGTCACAGGAAAGCAACTTTTTCAGTTGTATTGTCTTAGGGGGAGAAAGCACCAAGTCTACACTTCTAGTGCTGTTTCCCTTCTTCTCCATCCAGGTTTCTTCCTTCCTGTCGTCTTTCTCTATACCTTCCTTCTATCTTGATGTACTTGTCTTACAATATTGATACCTGAGTCCTCCTCACAAAAACAAGATGAAGATTGGGACTAAGTCTCTTATCAGTCCCTAGCTTCAGGTAAAAGGAGCTCCATGTTAGTAAGGCAGCCAACAGGCTACAAGTAGGAATTTAAATTTTCATATTTGTAAATGACATTAAAACCTTCTTGTTTGCACACACTTAGGTTGATATCAATAGGGATTCTTGATATAAACACGAATTCAGGGTAACAGGGTACATACAATCTCTAAACTATTACTTATAAGATTGAAGATCTAGATTTTTAAAACATCAGGTTTGTATTCAAGTGTTGTGAACCTTCGTTGTTGTTTTTCCAAAGAGACATACTGCTAAGTGTTTTCTTTAACTTCATGGAATGCTTGCTTACAATAGTTACACTGACACTGTACCGGGGCAGAATGTTCCAACCTCTTGGTGTGGTATTTAGCTGAAAAAGAAAGAGTCTTGAAGAAAAAAGCAGATATGACTTTTTTTTTCTTTTTTGCTCTGAGTCTGCAGAGCCTTATTTCCATGTGTATATACATGTTTGATTTTTAGACTTTACATGAATGGGGTTTTTGCAATCATTCCTGGGAGCATACATGTTTAAAAAAGAATAAACTGCTTCATAAATAAATGTCCTCCTGTCGGCATTTGTTCATTGTCTGAAATGAGTCTGAGGTTCACTTGGGAGTTCTGTGGTCTGAAGGTTGTTAGCCATGCTGTCTGTGAACACAGCATTTATGACAATGAAGAAGACCTACATTCCCCAGATTTCCTTTGAGCCTCCAAGATGGTAAGCTTACAAAATATCATCTGCAAACAGATGGCCTCAGAGAGAAAGATTCATACCAGTACCAATATCTTTAGCTAACCCAACCCCAAATAATATCTCTGATTTAAACCACAGTGAAATATATGCAATGTACCCTAAGTTATTCACTAAGCGATCTATTTGGTTTAAACATCATTTATACTGGACTCAGGTGTCAATGTATCAAGGTAGTAATGGATGGGTAAATCAGGCTAACATTATATTTCCAATAGTCTATGTTTCTTGTGCAAGTGATGGTGAGTGTCAGAACCTCTTAAGTGTGTGACATAGGATATTGAAGCCACTCTGATGGCAATAGTTTTTGACATATACACCAGAATAGACAGTGATCCACAGGTTCCTGGAGATACCTGTGTTTAGCATCTGCTTGTATATATGTGGATCCTGGATCCTGAAATTCAATGTCAACAGAGGTAGTTTTCTTTTTGAGATAAGAAGAGGGTAACAAGTGAAAAAAGGTTTGGGTTTGGTTCATATCTGACCCTACCCTTTGTAAAATATACATCAAGTCTTCAAATTCTTAGAGTCTCACTTTTCTCTAGCTAAACTCATGAGGTTATTCTTCCTTCCTTCCTTTCTTCCTTCCTTCCTTCCTTCCTTCCTTCCTTCCTTCCTTTTTTTTTTCTTTTTACAAAATGTATCTGTGCCCAGAAGAATAAAAATTAAAAGATACATAATATAGTTTTTGGGACTCCAAGATCTGGCAGAAGGTGGGCAAGAATAAACAAGTAAACAATGGTACCAGTGTGGACGTCAATTGCATGCTGCACTGTGTGTCTCATCACCTGACTGGGAAAATTTTACATTAATTTACCTTTGAAGTCAGTAATCATGGCTATTCAGTTCAGAATGGTCAGCAACAGTTCAGTATTTAGATACTAGAGGGCCACATACCACTGTCATAGAAAGAATGACTTTTAAGTCACATAGTTCAAGCCTAAGACAGGAAAACAAACAGATCTGTGAACTCTCCTTATGCTGTTGGGCCAAGGCCAAGAATAGAAGAAGGCAGATTATATGTATTGTAAGTAGATTCCACATGTTTGATTAGCTGATGGTGTATTTACATATGTAGGCAGCAACTCACTAAACAGATGATATGTTATAGATGCGGTGATATAGGGACAGGTAAGGGCTCAGACACGCGCTACTCCCAATAGCTGTCTTGGTCTTCTGTCCTTTTTTATTTTTTGTGTAAATTCTCAAATATTAAATATAGACTTTAGTAACAAAGAACTTTCATTTCTGGAAATCTGCCTTGAAGAATGGATGTTCCTGGAAAGACTAGTTTGTTTTTGTTGTCGACTTGACATGTGTGAGAAGAGGGACTCTGAGCTGAGGAACCGCCTCCATCAAATAGACCTACAGGCAGGTATGTGCACCATTTTCTTGATTGGCAATTTGTATAGGAAGCTGCAGTCCACTTTATGTAATTCCATACCTGGGCAATTGTGCCTGGTTATATTTCTATTAAAGGTAACAAAATGTGACTGAAAGCAAGGCAGTGAGCACAGTTTCTTCGTGCTCTCTGCTTCAGTTCCTGCCTCTAAGTTCCTGCCTTGACTTTTCTACATGATGGACTAAAACTTGTAATTCAAATAATCCCTTTCCTCCTGTGTTGCTTTTTATCAATGCAACACACACACACACACACACACACACACACACACACACACACACACAAACAAGCTAAGACACTGGAGGAAGATAAAACTTTCATACTATGGTGAATTTATAACACTCTAGTGTGAATTAATTTTTGATATTAGCAAAGCTAGTATCGGAAACATAGTAGTGAGTGTCTGAGATACAGGAAGTAAGCTTGGCAAATCAGAAGGTAATTAGATAATTAGATTCATGAGCGTGGGGCCTGTTATGCTGTGTGTCTCTGTTTAGCCAGGAGCTGTATATTGCTCAGACTCTCAGTCAGCCCTTGGGAATGGTTTTCTGAAAACTGGTAAAAGGACCCATGTTATCTTCGGGAGCTGTGGGCTCATTTTGGGTGTTATTGCTCTGCAAACAAGCTATTGAAAAATTCCCTCCAGACACAGGAAGAGGTGAGAAATAAGCATAAGAAAATATTGAGGTGGTAGAATTAATGGCAATTTTAAAAAAGTTGCATTTTTACATTCCTTTCCCTGGCTCTAACTTACTATAAAGTATCAGTTACTGAACTAGAAGAGGAGTGATGTGGGACCCAAAGAAGAATGGTGCTGCAAATCACTTTAAGTTTCCACTTCCTCTTGCAACTCAGTTGTCCCTTACTTAAGCATTCTTGGTGAGAAAGAGTTGTTAGACCAAGTTACACAAAGGTGTTGCGGAAACAACCACAAAATACCACCGTGTACTTTAAAACCTGACTCTATGTCTGGCTGGGAATGTAGATTGCTCAGCGTGTCTAAGGCACACTCTGCAAAGCTATGGTTAAGAGTAAATCCAGTTAATGTTTGTAAAATGTACTGATTTGTGCTATAATACCGCAGGATAAATTGTTTTATTGTGTTATAACAGATAGATGAATGGCACATATTTCACATGATCACCCATCAGTGGAGTCCCACAGTCTCAATTAAGTGTGTGTTTAGTTAAGACATTCTGCAATCAGCTTTCCCTCTAAGGTCTGGTGATATTTCATGGTACAGCAGTCAGTGACCTGTGTATCCAGCCTAATTGCCAAGGGGCTAGCTCCTGACTCCTAACCTGAGGTTAGACTTGAGACGTGTAAAGTTATGTTTGTTAAAGGCAAGCCTCATGATCTCTGGAAGGCGTTAGCAATAATCTTCCTGCCCATTGCACAATATTCTCCCCGTGAATGCCAGTGATCATAGTGTGGACATGCTTTTGCTGAAAACTACACTTCTTGCCTGTGTCTGAACTCTTGCTCTTGCCATTAATGTTATCACAGCGTTCCAATAAAAGGAATTAGAAATAGAAACACACCAACTCAGCACACTGCATATGAGGCACGCTTTTCTGAGAGTTTCTTCTGTCAATTTTACCTGAACCAATGAGGATATGAATGCATTACTGGACAGAGTAAACACTTGTAAACAATTTATATTCTAAGCTTTTGTCTATCTCATTTAAAATTAGATCTTCTTTAGATTACCCGGCTCTGTATCTAGAGTTACTGGTAAATGTTACCTAATGGTTTTTTAAAAAGAAACATTCCTAGTTTACATGTGTGCATGTACATATACATTTGTTATAGTTTTAAAATGTTTTATTTGTATTTTAAATGTGTGATTATTTTACTTGCTAGGTAGTCTGTGCATCACATATGGGCCTGGTGTATGTAAAGGTCAAGAGAGGGCATTGGCCCCTGGGACATGGTTGTGAGCCATCATGTGGATGCAGGAACCAAAGCTGAGTCCCCTTTAAAACCAATAAGTCCTCTTAACCACTGACCAACTAACCACTGAACATTGCTCTAACCCCTGTAGCATTTTATAATTTTTGATGTTGAGATGGAAATATGTCTAGTTATCCTCTCAAGAAGTATAAGCAGGCTGCCAAGAAGAGACTTGATACCCTATGAGCATATACAGGGGGAGGAAGTCCCCCTCAGTCACAGTCATAGGGGAGGGGAGTAAGGGGAAAATGGGAGGGAAGGAAGAATGGGAGGATACAAGGGAGGGGATAACCATTCAGATGTAATATGAATAAATTAATAAAATAAAAAAAAAAAGAAAAAAAGAAGTATAAGAAAGATGTATTGTATACTTTTCAGGAAATTTAGTTTAATTGTGGAAAAATAATTAAAATGATCGCTGCGTAAGTTTGCTGATATATAGAAATTACCATGTGTTTGATTTTTAAAATGTGAAGCTTAGGTAACAGTAAGGTGTCCCGTAATTGGACTGGGCATGGTACCATGCACTGAAAATATGAGCAGGGACAGGCAATTAGATGGAAAATTTGAAGCCAAGAAGGGATACAGAGTGAAACCCTGTCTCAAACAAAACAAAACAAAACAAACAAAAATAAACTACCCTAATTTTCACACATGAAAATTAAAAAACAACTGTGGTGGTCAGTTTTAAATGTCAACTTGTCACCATTTAGAGTCACCTGGAAAGACAATCTTAATCGATTAACTGTTTTTATCTGTATCATTTTTGCCTGTGGCAGATTATCTTGATTGTTGGAGATTGTCTTGACTATTAAAAGACTTAGGAAGACCCATCTCAAAGTGGATGGCTCCACTCTCTAGTCCGGGTCCTGAACTACGTAAGGAAGGAGAGAGCCGAAAGCAAGCAAGCAAACATTTGGAATCTTATGCTTGTCGCTCTCGTTCCCATATGTGGATGCAATGTGAATAGCTACTTAATTTCCTGGCTTGACTTTTCCAAAAGGATGAGCTATAATTTGTAATCCAAATAAGGTCCCTTCTCCCAGGAAGTACCTTTTGTCAAGGTATTTACATCACAGCAAAAGAAATTAAACTAGAACAACAGCTTAGGTTATTTTCGCTATAATTTTGTGGCCTATCTAGAGAAAAGAACAAGCACCCACTCAATAACATAATCTACACACATTTTTTTTTGCATCATTGTTACTCAGCTGCCATTACAAGTTCACGTTGCATAAATATCATGAATTGTGACTAACTTGAGATGATCATATTCAGTTTATATTATTGAAAAATATGTATATAGATGCTAGGGTGATGGCTCAGTCAGTAGAGTGTTTGCTGTGCATGCCTGAGAACTTGAGTTCACAGCTCCATCACATACTTAAAAAGCTGGACATGGTAGCACTCGCCTTTAGCCTTGGAGCTGGGGAAGGCAGAGATAGAAGTAACTCTGTGCTTTGTGAACATCTACTCTGGACAATCTGTGAGTTTCAGATTCAGTGAGAGACCCTGTCATAAAGAATAAGATAGAGAAAAACTGAATAAGACACCTGATATTGACTCCATATACATGAGCACATACACACATGCATGCTTTCAAACACACATGTGTACACATATGAACGTGCACACATCACACATTGGCATACATGTATGTATACCCTGATGCAACACACAGATAAATGAAAGACACTATTTTCCCAGAGAATTATTTGAGGATATGAACTCATACCCAAATAATACAAAGAAAGGTATTCGATGTCATGGTGTGGAGTGGCACCTTTCAATTCCATCCGAAGTGTGCTTGTAGCTGAGTGGCTCAGGAGAGGTGAGCAGGCTTGTGAAAAGGCCATTGTTAAATCACCACATGTCAGGGTTAGAAGGAATTACATTTGCCTTCTATTCTCATCTACCATTGAATTCAGAAATCTATTGAATTGTACCCATGACTGACTCTGTCTGAATACTCACAAGTATAGTCCAGTAGGTTCACAAGACTCCAGCTATTGATTAACACTGCTGTATCTCCTACCAAAATCCATGTTATAATTTTATTTTGAACATGAATAAGAGGAACAGCTGTTAAGATAGGATGAGACCAATGAAGACCCCACATGCATTAATTCTATTAAAGACCCCAGAAAAGGCCTGGAGAGAAATGGGGCACTATTCTGTACTTCCCATCATGAGAACTCAGCTTTTGCCAATGGTAGCAACTGGATATTTTCTTGGAAACACAGAGCAGTCCTCATCTGGAGTCAAACAGCCAGCACCCTGAGCTGAGACTTCACTCCTTTATCAACTATCCAACACAGGTATTTATTGTAACAACACAAATGAAGCTGATTTTTAACTCTAGCTGTGATGGCTCTATCTTTGAGCAATACTTTCCAAATTCTATTGAGTGTTTATTCTGTTTCTTTCATTGATAGATGTGATCTATCATCATTCTAACACGTGTGTCTTTTTGTTGACTTGTGGCTACGAATTTAAAACCCAAATTGCACAGTTCTTTTATTTTTAAACTTGATCATAATAGACTATGAGCCTCTTAGGTGTGCACAAATTTACAATATAGAGGTTTTAAGCCATTTGGTTAAAGATGAAGCTCTGTGACCTAAATATTCCATTATTGCACATGATATCAACAGTAGCAACATGTAGGCTCATTAAGATCAGGCTGTGTGTTGAAAAGTTCTCAATTGACTGTCCAGTTTGAATACAGCACCAAGATATAATTTCTATGGTGGTATTGCATACCACCTTGGTATCAATGTCCATCCATTATATTAGTGCCACTGAATTCTGGGATGTCTTAGAAAAGTTTCCTCCATACCCTAACTAAGGAAACTCATGTGAAAATTCTTGCCTCGTTTTCATTTCTTTATTCAGTTCACAATGGTCTGTAGAATGACAGAGTCGGATACGACTTCTTACATGTGAGTCACTGCTTCGACCACATGTGAACAGCCTCTACTTGTTCTATGTTCATTACTGTCGGTGCCGCCCCCAACCAGCAGGAAAGACACCAACACCGGGAACTCTTCTTGTGGCAGTTTACTCAGGATTCTTGAATAACGGAGTGACCCCGAGGACCGCACCCAGAAAGCTTTTATAGTTCGACCGCTCCAATCAGAGCCTGCCACGTTGTCACTCACAATTGGTGCAGAAGGATCGCGCCACGGAGCGTCATACCATTGCGCATGTGCATAAGGGGCTCACTCAAGGGCGCATTGCGCATGCGCATTGCTCTGGGGAAGCAGCAGGGGGTGCTGCTATCTGTGGCTCTCCACACATTACCTCTCTTTTTCTTGTCTAAGTATCTTTTCAACTTTATCCACTCTGTGAATGGAAGAGTGTTGCCTTCTTAGTCTTTGCTCCATTACTCCCTCCATCCATTCTGGGTTGGCTGCTCTGTTGTTTTCGAGTCATTACTTATGTATAGTTATCAAATCACTCCAAAAAACTATCAGTAAATTCAAACAAATAATCTGATTGCTGTTTCCAACAAACTTTCAGGCCCAGAAGTTGAAGGTTTATCCCTATTGCTAAAGCCATTATGAACTTTGGACATAGGACTTGAAGAATTTGAGCTGGAACTGGTCTGAAATCCTCCTCCTTGTAGACTAGTTTATATAGTACCCAAATGTGCTTTGCAAGCAGATAAGGGAGGAAAGCAATTAATAGCCCTACTTACCTGTAACAATGAACGACAGCAAGGGACCAGCATGACAGGGTAATGCTAAAAGTGCAATAATGTGACTTATACCTTGGATATAACCAACAGATGTCTAATTGAACTTAAGGCCTGCTTAACAGAAGGAAAATCGTGCCTGGTACTAGAAACCCAGCCAACTACCAGAAGCTAGTGAGGTCATGAATCTTAGAGGAAAAAAATCTATTATTACCACTTTAGTAAGTCAGCATAATTGCTAACTGCATTCTAAAACTTATCTTTATACCTGTAGATAAATGTAGCTCACACCTCTCATCAAAGAAGCCCAGTATAGGAAAAGAAAAAGAGATCATTAAATAATAACACAGTGCATCGTAATGTAGTGATCAGCTCATGCTTGGACAAATAGCCCAGGTCCCAATCTAAAACACTGCATATAAGTCTCACAAGACATTGAGGAAGAGAGGTAGAAAGACTTTAAGCATCAGAGAATCAGAAGTTCTACTGTGAAACCTTGCTTTCCAGCTATGGCAAGGAAACTACGCCCATGAAACCTCAACAACATGGTTGTTTATACAAGATCTGAACAATTCCAATAACAGTTGAGATTCCAAAAAAGTTAGGAAAAATCTCACATGTCCCCCAACTCTAGATGAAGAGCGACTGAAAACTGGCACCTATTGAAAGAAGGAGACTGTTTTCCACAAGATGAGCCTCATTGGTTAGCTAAAGCCTAATGTTCAGCCCTAGGAACATATTCATGCAAACACTGACTGGACCTGGTAGATTGCATTTATATGCTATATGTATAGGTAACAACAGTGGTTAAAGAAGAGGATTTTGAAAAATTTGGAGGGAGCTGCAGTGAACATGATAAAGGTAGGAGAGAGCAGAGGAGAGATTATGTGATGTATTTAGTTATACTCTAATTAAGTAAAAAAGAATGAAAAGGAAACGTGAAGACTTGAAATACTTTGTGTTACTGCCCTCACTTGGCCTAATCCTTGCCCATTGCCAGTTACTATTAAAGTAACCTTATCCTATAACTCAAAATAGTCTTACTATAACTCCCATTTTGTTCTTTAAAGCAAGCTAGTCTCTGAGGAAAGAACTTTCTTGGCTACACAGGTAGAAAGAAAATAACGCAGTTAAGTTCACGCCTGGTTCATATGTCACCCAATCCTAATTAGACCTTGGACTCTGCTTCACTATGATTAGGTGTGCCTTACTGTCTATGAAGTGTGGGTTCACACACCTCCAAAAGAAGCTCTGTGTCTGCAAAGGAGAAGACACATTGACAGCCATCACAAGTATATATGCTTTTCTGTGTCTATTTGGGTTCTGCTCTTAAAGGCACTGGAAGGGAAGGGGAAAAAAAACCTGAAATAGTACAGACAACCAAGTGATCTATCCAAACTGTGCAAGTGGCTTTACAGGAGCATGCTTGACTCTGCTCATTTTGTCAAGAACTCAAAGTGTTTCTACTTGAAGTTCTTTTGCAGCAGATTATTCACCACATAAAATGGATCCTGACAGAAAGCGCCTGGTTCCTTCTATTAGTTTACTATTTTGTTCCATCTGGAGAGGCTGTGGCCATTCTCAGGGTTATGATTTGAGTATTTGAAGGACTCAGTGCTGTGTGCATAGTGCTTCCTGCTCTGAAGAGCTTGCCAGGAGGTGTAGAAATATGCAAGTCTAAGGGCTGGTCAGCCCGGCCCAGAACATTCTCAGAAAACAGGTGTAGTTTATGTCAAGAAAGCCCTCTCAATGTTAGAATAGATTTACAAGTTCTATAAATGTAATGGCATTCCATTTATTCAAAGAAAGTAATTCCTGCCAAATGGTGAAAAATTCACTGAAGGAAAAAAAAAATACAAACTGGGGAGACATGGAAGGGTTCTTTCAGATATTTAAATATTGAGAATTTAAAACCGTTATACTATCTTGCTTCAAAATTACACCTTGTTATTTCATAATGACATTAGGAATTATCTTTGAGTTCAGGAAAGTTTGCAAATAATATTCTTCATTCTCTTCAATTTATAAAGCTCCAAAGTGCTTAAGTGACTCAAATTCACATACAAAATGAAGGCATTTTTAAGTGGGGAGACTTTTATGGTGTCCTTCAAACTGCAACATATGGGTCTCTGTATTTATTCCCTAGACTCTTATGTGTGACCATTTGACTGATGCTACATGTGCTGGAGTGCCTTAGATATGCTTTCTTCCTAGTGTCTTTTAACAGATGAGCTGCAGTGTGTGTGTTTGTTTGTTTGTTTGTTCAAATCTATCTATGTAATGTATGATGCATGATGTATGTATCTCATTATGTGATACATTTAGAAACAGGTTTTCAGAATAAGAAAATAGCTATGGGTATTTATGTTTATTGCAGTAGAATTTGTTCCTGAGCTCAGAGTATATAGAAACAAAAGAAGTACAGACTAGACATTGTGTGAGTTAATGATTATAATTAATGTATAACTATTAGATTTGCATAATGGCCTATTTGTTTAACAGAACTAGCTAACCAGATAGACATGGTGTTTTATTATCCGAACAATCAATCTCTAAAACAAACAGATATTTCTTTAGGAAAAAACAAGACAAAATACCCATCCTTCCAGTAACTGAGTCCTGGAATTCTTTTTTAAAGAGACACCCTGCTGTCCTTTCAAGAAAATTTCTTAAAAGGGTATAGGGGAATTCTTTAAAAACAATGCTACATCCAACAGAAAGCTAGTATCCAAGCTATATAAAGAACTCAAGGAATTAAACCTCAACAAACCAAATAATCCAGATTAAAAATGGGCACAGAGCTAAAGCAAGAATTCTCAATAGACGAATGTCTAATGGCCGAGAAGCACTTAAAGAAATAATGCAACACAGATGTTCTCTGAGAGAGTCCACCCAGTGGGGGATGCGGACAGTTAATAGAACTAGAAGCTGGACTCTGGGTGGAGCGATGAGAGCTGTAGTGAAGAGGGGGGCACGGAAGGTCCAGGAGGGAGCAGGAGCTCCACAGGGAGACCATCAAAGTTGGCGGTTCTGGACACAGGGGGCCTGCACAAACTGATACACCAGCCAAGAACAATGCATGCAGAGAACCAAGACCCGCTGTTCAGATGTAACTAATGGATTGCTGATTCTCCATGTGGTGGGGGGAGAGACTGTTGCTGAACCTCTGACATGCACTCTGGTGCTCATAATATGGTCACTGCTCCTTGGCAAGAAGGCCTTGTGGGCACACAGAGGAAGGGGTTGCAGGCCATCCTGACGAGACCTAATGGGTTGTTTCCAGACAGTTGTTGTAGGAGCCCTCCCTTCCTGCCATCAGAGATCTAGGGGAGGGGAAGAGACATAAAAGGGAGGGAGGGTAGTAATGGGAAGATAAGGGAGAGAGAATAATAATCTGAGTGTAATGTTAATAAATTATAACAAAGAAAATACACATAATAAAGAAATGCTCAATGTCCTTACTCATCAGGGAAGTGCTATTCAAAAGAACTCTGAGATTCCACCTTACAAGCATCAGAATGGTTAAGATCAAAAACTCAAGTGACTTGTAGGTTTCTATTATGATAGGCAGATTTGGGCCAAGGGGTCCCGCTCAAACTAAGTCACTAGCCAAGGACAATACAGGAGGTAAAATTTAAACCCCTACCCAGATCTAGCCAATGGACAGGCCAGTCTCCACACTTGAGTAGAGAGTGGGATATGACTTTCTCAAGTACTCTGGTGCCTCACATTTGACTATGTCCCCTGGCAGGGGAGACCTAGTGGCACTCAGAGGAAGGACAGCAGGTCACTGAGAAGAGACTTGATATCCTATGAGCATATACAGGGGGAGGTAATCCCTCTGAGGAACAGTCATAGGGGAGGGTAATAAGGGGAAAATGGGAGGGAGGGGAAAATGGGAGGATACAAGGGATGGGATAACCATAGAGATGTAACAAGAATAAATTAATAAAATTAAAAAAAAAAACCTCAAGGGACAACTCATGCTAGGGAGGGTGTGGAGAAAGGGGAACACTCCTCTGTTGCTGGTGGGAGTGCATATTGGTAATAGTTCTAACCCAAGACCCAGCTATACCACTCCTGGGCATATACACAAAGGATGCTCCACCATACCACAAGGGCACTAGCTCAACTATGTTCATAGCAGCTTTATTCAAAGAGCTGGAAACATCCCAGATGTCCCTTAATTGAAGAATGGATAAAGAAACTGTTGTACATTTACAATGTGGAATACTACTGAGCTATTAAAAACAAGGAAATCATGCAATTTGCAACAAATGGAAGGAACTAGAAAAGATCATCCTGAGTGAGGAAACTCAGACCCAGAAAGACATGCATGGTATATACTCACTTATAAATGGATATTAGCCATATTGTACAGGATAACCACCATACTACAATCCACAAACCCAAAGAAGCTAAGTAATAAAGAGGCCCAAGGGAGGATGCTTGAATCTCAGTCACAGGGAGAAATAAAGTAGACGTTGGATGTGGATGAAGAGGGAATTGCATGAAGAAGGTGTGGGGAGGAGAGAGAGAGGTTGGGGACCAGGCATGGGGGAGAACCGAAGTCAGAAGTGAGAAGGCAGAGAGAGTGAGAGAAGGGAAACTGAAAAACCCACGGTCAGGGGTGGCATCTCTGGGACAAGCTGGATACCTGACACAGGGTAGGCTTCTGGAAGGATATATGGTGACTCTAGCTGAGACTTCTAGCAGGGAGGACATGGAGACTGAAGTGGTCAACTCCTAGCCGGGCAAGACTTCCAGTGGAGGGAGCGGGCCAGTAAAGGGACGGGGACATACACAAAACCTTCAATCCAAAATTTACCCTGCCTACAAGGTGTACAGGGATAAAAATGGAACAATATTGAATGACCAATCAATGACTAGCCCAACTTGAGACACACACCGTGGGAGGGAGCCAACCCCTGACACTATTAATAATACCCTAGTATGCTTATGGACAGGAGCCTAGCATAACTGTCCTCTGAGAGGCTTCAGACAGCAGTGGATCGAAACAGATGAGGAGACCCACAGCCAAACATTAGGCCGAACTTGGGGAGTCTTGTGGAAGACTCTGGGGGAGGGATAGAGGGACCCAGAGGGGACAAGAACCCTACCAAAAGACAAACAGAGTCAATTAACTTAGACCCATGGGGGCTCACAGAGACTGAAGTGCCAACAAAGAACCAGGTATGGACTAGACCTACATACCCTACACATATGTAGTCGATGGGCAGCTCAGTTTTCATGTGGGTCCCCTAGCAATTGGAGTGGGAGCTGTCTCTGACATGGACTGTGCCGCCTGCTTTTGGATCTTTTCCCCCTATCTCTGCTGCCTTGTCTATCCTCAGTGGAAAAAAATGTGTTTAGTCCTGATTCGACTTGATATACTGGGTGGGTGGTACAAGGGTGGGGCATTCTCCTTCTTTGGAGAGAAGTGGAGGGGAGAAAGAGGTAAGGGGGTGGGAGAGCAGACAAGGAGGAGGGAGGGGGCTGTGATTGGAATGTAAATGGAATAAATAAATAAAATTTAAAAATAAAAGGCATAGAACACCAAAATTAGGTAGATAGATAGATGATAGATAGATAGATAGATAGATAGATAGATAGAAAGAAAGAAAGAAAGAAAGAAAGAAAGAAAGAAAGAAAGAAAGA
>OU015750.1:37468154-37504442 GCA_907169655.1 Acomys percivali | reverse complement strand
AGAAAGAAAGAAAGAAAGAAAGAAAGAAAGAAAGAAAGAAAGAAAGAAAAGCTAGCAGGTAAGACTATGATTTGGTTCCCAAGCCAATAGGGAACTAAGTTAACTTCCTGCCCCTGTGTGCTGGATACCTTGGCATGGATTGTGGCACACTCTACACGCAGAAAGAGATTGCCTTTTCAGGGGGAAAATATAGGCAGAGAAAGAATTAGTGTCTCATTCGTTCTTGCTTTTCAGAGAGAGAACACTAAAATGAAGTCTGGATATTATTTCCTTAGAATGATAAATTAACACATATGCTTAAAGTTTTTGTGTGGGAAAGCCATTTGAATGTTTATAATTTCCTTATTTTGGACTACAGACATATACAACTTCCTTGTTATTAACTAAAACTCACTCTATGCTTTGCTTTTAAAGCTGTTTACTTTCTGACTGAGTAACATGGAACATACTTAGAAAATACATATATCATACAGTATGTTATATGTAAACATATGCATATATACATACTTACATATATTCTGTCAGCATATTGAAGATGGTACTAAGTATTCTGACATATAAAAAGGAGCATTTTTAATAGCACTTTTTAATTTGATTTAACCTGGAAGCCTTCACGTAATTAGTATTTATACCCAAAGATTTATAGCCTCTGTATATATACTGTAAAAATGTTCTTTTTACATAGTGAAAAAAAATGTTTTAGAAGAAAAATTAGACATAAATAGTGCATTTACTTTACCCTAGCACTTTTATTTCTTGTAAAATTTTAAAATGTAGGAAATGCATTCAGAAATATCAAATCAAGTTCAAATTACTTAAATTTAAACTGAATATTATGCCAGATCAAATTTCAAGTTATTTCTTCAATCAGCATTTATAATATGCCTCCATTTTCATAAGTATTCTAAGAAATAGAGTAACATTTGCCATACATACATTAGTAATATGTATTATACACATGAGCCCAGCAGACATCAGATAGAGTCACATCAATTGAAATGATGTCACCATCTAAATGTTCTAGCTCTACTCCTTTAGAAAATAGAAAAGAGTTGGAATTTCTCTCATAATATCCTTAGGGGTTAACATGAGTCAGTGCTAAACTATATTTGTGAATAAACTCATAGTTTAAGCAGGTAAATTTGCTTTCAGATAAAGTGTTTATTTGGAAGATAAAGTAAATTGAACATCACCAAAGAAATAATTGGTCAACATATTCTTAGAGGACATTTAAGAAAAGGAAATACTACATTGTTGAAAGTTACAGGTTAGAAACATGTATACACTTTGTGTTGTGACTGGAGATGAATGCTCTGCACTAATTGCTGGTACAACTGTGTAGCAGAATATCCCGTGTCAATTGTCAAAATCAACGCCAAAACAAAACAAAAACGAAGCCAAAATAACCCCAAATTATCTTTTGTTCAATTTCCATTTAGAAAAGGTAAGTGCTTCTTCATTACCTAAAGTTCTATTTAGAGTCCACTCTTTACAAATTTGACAGGTTAAGAAAATAAACCCATCTCTAATTGACAGATTTAAATGCTTATGAATTGTATTCTCTTCAACCTAGATTTGGAGGTCACTCCCTAGGTAATTTCTTATAAATAAAAATAATAATGCTCTTTTACACTGAAGTACTTAAAAATCTTAATAACTGTTTGAATTGATTCTTCATATTTGTTATTCTGTAATTTATTTTATCCTCTTTTACAGAAAGCAATAAAAGGAAAGATACAGCAGCAAGGAGCTGAGTCCAGGTACTACAAGAGTGCTATAAATCAGGCAAATGAAGTGTCGCCAGGATCTAGGAAACTCCAGGATGCATAGTCATAACAAAAATGCTTCTCAGGGTACCCGAGGTTGATAAGGACCATCAGCTCCTATTCATTTCACAACAGTGTTTGGTGTAAAAATGGGGTCCTCTTGATTTCTGAGACAGTAGTTGGAAAGAAAAATAATCAAATGGCCTGAATTGTGAAACCAACCAGTAGCCAAAACAAAGCAATAACACTGTCTCTCCATTAGTTTTTTTTTTTTTTTTTTTCAGCAATCACCGGCTTCCTGGAGTTCATGAAGTCAGAAGAAGAGAAAAAACAAAAAAACAAAAAACAAACAAACAAGAACCCAACACAACAATAACAACAACAACAACAACAACAAAAACCAGAAGCAAAACAAGGAGAAAGTGATAGAAAAGCAGCTGTAGGGGAAAAAAAAAAAAAAAAAAAAGGAGCCATCAAGAAAATGAAGGGAGGTCTGTGAAGATGGAGAGAAGACACATGGCAGAGCTGGAGAAACTGGTCACACAAACAGTCTTGAAATGAAAAGTTTCAGATTTGTATTGAAGTTAAAAAAAAAAAAACTACTTAGAGAAAGGCCAACAGGCCAGACTAAATAATCCTCGACTTACCGTCCAATTCTGAATCCCATATTAGCTGCCGAGATTTTAATGTAAATATGCCATTACACTGTCATTACAGTGATCAGCCTTCACGGCTCACAGGTCACATCTCAGCCACTGTTAATTTTGCAGGCAAAAGCTTTTTTTTTCTCTTGAAATGTTAATAACTTTCTATTAGTTAATGTAGCGTGACTAAAATTCAGATTAGATATAATTCATTTTAATATCTGTGACTGGCTATCCTGATCATTTAGCAATGGTTTCCAGCTGAATACAAGATGCTAAATTGGACTCATTTGCATAGCCCTGTTAAAGCAATGCCATTCTAGAAATGTCGGCATCTTCAAATTAATTTAAAAGATTTTTTTTTTCTTCCTGGATTTGCTACTAGGATAAAAATCTTTGGTTGGCAACTAATTGAAGTTACGATGAGCTGAGTCTACATCCCATTTTCTGCTTACCTACCACCCACTCCAGACCCCAAGAAAAATAGAAATCAAAACACTAGTCAGTAGTAACAACTGTTGAGAACCCCAGAATACAGGGAGGGTCCAAGCTGGTATCTCTAAGTCATTAATGAACCTAAGCTGTTGACTAGGTCTCTAACGACCAGATATTAAGCACATTAGTGTCGCTTTTGCAGACTAGATTTTAGCTGTCTGAACTAGTAGATTCAATGTGTCACTGTCTGTCCAGTGTATGGCATCTATTCTGTTGAACTACATTGAGAGATAAGATGCTTTCCAAGGAAGCTTTCAATAGGGAAGAAACCCTGGCTGCAATTAGTCACACAGTCTGTCACTGCTATTCCCTCCTGTTGCAATCTGCAACACCCATTAACAGCAAGGGAAATCACAGAGGATGATTTTTTGCACCAAGGGGCCACCAGACGGCTGAATGATGGGAGCACTTAGGTAAATGCTCATACAAACACTTCAGGCGGTGCACCTGTGAAAGGAGGCAGGGTTTCTTTAGGTATACTTTGATTTTTTTTTCTTAATTTCATATTGAAGATTAGTCTTTGCAGTTAAATAGAAATGATTTAAGCTATTAATTCTTGTTTGGCTATAGGCATAAATACTGTGTGAGTGATATGTAAATAATTCTACAGCTAGGTCAAAGCTTCCCCTCAGAAATCCTGAAGTGATTCAGAAAAAGTTAAAGTAGATACAAAGTTTAATGTCTTTTGCATTGGCTCCCTTAGTGGAAAAATTCAGTAATTGAAATACTAAATGAATTTAGTATTTACTTATACACAAGTAAAAAATATTTGGCTTTGGGAATTTTTTTTTTTGGAGACAGAGTCTCACTGTGTAGCTGGAACTTGCTGTGTAGACAAGGCTGGCCCTTAACTCATAGAGATCCACCTGCTCTTGCCTTCCAAGTGATGGGTGGAATTGAAGGCATGTCCTATCATGCCTGGCAGGAATTTAATTCTTTCTTTGTTTATTCCTTTACATCCTCTTGGTTTTTCCATTCCTCTTCTCCCAGTGCCACTCTCCATGTCCCTATTGCCCCTCTTCTATTTCTTTTCTAAGGGGAGCCATTCACCCCAGCTCATCAAGTTGTAGCAGGACTGAGCAGGTCCTTTTCCTCTGTGGTCTGGCAAAGCCATCTCTGCCAGGGGTAAGTGATCAAAGAGCTGGGAACAGAGTCCATGTCAGAGACAGGCTCTGCTCCCATTACATGAGGACCCACAGGATGCCTGAGCTGCTGATTGGCTACATCTGTGTAGGGTGTCTAGATACAGTCCATGCATGGTCCTTGGGTGGTGTTTCAGTCTCGGCAAGCTCTTCTGGGGCCCTGGTTAGTTGGCTCTGTTGGTCTTCTTGTGGAGCTCCTGTCAGCTCCAGGTCCTTTTCTCCTCCCCGCTTTTCCACAAGACTCTCTACTCTTCGTTCGCACAATGTTTGGGTGTGAGTCTCAGCATCTGTTTTGAATTCATTTTTATAATAGCTGTTGTGAATGTAATTTTTAGGACTAAAGACATAATTTTTCTTACCCTCAAAGACTAAGCATTTTCTTAATCAGGATTCTATAGCGGAACAGAACCAATGGACACACACACACACACACACACACACACACACACACACACACACACACACAAGGGTTTTATTAGATTGCCTTACACAATGAGATCTGGATCTGCACTGAAGAGGCTGGGAGTTGCTCACCGCACAAGGATTGATGCCTCAGTAGCCCCAATCTGTTGCAGAGGGCCTGGAGGATTTCTGGACAGCCACTGTTTTCAGTTCATGTTGTAGACCCCCCCCCCCAAAAAAAAACCTCTCAGACATCTTCCACTCCATGCCAGTCAAGAATCAGAGGCAGCATGACTGCAAGTACATACTTTGAGTGCTGTGCCGAACTAGGATAAAGACAAGCCACACCCCTTCCTTCAAAATCTATATGAAGAGATTTTCACTGTGAGCCTGAACAGATTTCCACTGTGGGTCTGAACTCTCTGTCTGTCTATGGAATTAATAACACTTTCAATAAACATCTTACTTATAAAGACAATCTATCTAGTGTCCCCGTTGAACTCCAAACTGGGAAACTTCCAGTTTCTATGATTGGTCACATGGCCTAGTTTGGTTTTATATACTTACCCATTCTGTGTTTTCTTCACGGTCATCAGCAAACTCCTCAGCAGCTCTTCTTTCTTTTCCAGGAGGGGTGACCCTCACTTTCAGTCCTGAAGGAATGTTTATGGTGTTGTAGCTTCCTACTGACCTTAATCATTGGACATGGTGACACCCACATGTACCCTAAAGGATCTTCTGTAATTCAGGTGTACCTCTTCTTGTCCCTTATGCTCTCTTGTTATTGTATAACAAAAGCAAATAATTAGTCAATAGGTGCAACTTATCTCTAAGGTGATTTGCTGGCCCCTCACCTCTCTCCTTTTCACAATCAATCTTCACAAAGCAGTAACAATTCTTATTTCCTTTTTCTTAAGTTATAAGAAATTCCTGTCTATGGAATTAATAACACTTTCAATAAACATCTTACTTATAAAGACAATCTATCTTGTGTCCCCCTTGAACTCCAAACTGGGAAACTTCCAGTTTCTATGATTGGTCACATGGCCTAGTTTGGTTTTATATACTTACCCATTCTGTGTGAAAGTAAGAAATTCCTTACTTTCAGCTTACTAGAAACAGACTGCAATCCTGTTTTCTTTCTTTCCATCACATATTGAAACTTCTCATGTTCTTTATAGATTAATTGTGCCTTTCCTGGCAAACTCACCTCCAGTCCAAGAAATTCAAGCATATGATCAAGATATATCAATGGCATATCAAGGTTTTAGGACACTGAGAGGATATCACACCTATGTGTATTAATTAGAAGTTTCTGGTTATGGGAAAAATGTGTGAGAGAATCACTTAACATGAAAATTAATTATTCAGTACCCCATATCTTTCAATTACAGATATATTAAAACCTCTTTTTCATTCATTAGTTCAGAAATTCCTAGCTACATTATACCATGTCAGGCATATAAATAAAATATTATACTATCCAGTGCAACAGATGGAAAGGCACGAACATAACCATGCCCTAAAAAAGGCAACTCAAGATTAACAAACTGCTACCTTAAAAGCAACCTGTGAAGAACAGGGGTTGTAACTCACAGATGGACAGCTGTGCCAAGAATGCTCTAGGTGCAGTCCCCAGCCTTGGAAAATCTAACCAACCCATAGACACTCCTCTCACATTAAAAAAAGCAAAACACTAGGAAAGCAGCCTTCAATCCCATCTTCCAGAAATATATATTGTAACTTGTCTAGTTTCATGAGGAAAATGTCTTCTACTATCGGAGGTAAGGATGACCTAGTAACAGATGATATTTACATCACTTAAATATTAAAATATAAGTGTATAAGTATCTCTATTAAAATATTATTTTGTCAATGTTTTAAACTATCTATCCAGGATTAAGAAGTTTTTGGTTTCTATCTACTACACACAGTCATTTTCCTATTTTGACGTTGCTGATCTTCATCTTAAGATATAAATAGCATTTAAAGCATGTGCATAGTGCAGTTACAATATCCTATTGGGACTCTAGATGAGAGAACCATGTGAGAATAGCAATGTAGAAGGATCCAGAGGGTCCTAGAAACCTACAAGTAGAACATTATGATAGGCAGATTTGGGCCAAGGGGTCCCGCTCAAACTAAGGCACTAGCCAAGGACAATACAGGCAGTAAACTTTAAACCCCTACCCAGATCTAGCCCATGGACAGGACAGTCTCCACACTTGAGTGGAGAGTGGGATATGACTTTCTCACGTACTCTGGTGCCTCACATTTGACTATGTCCCATGGAGGGGGAGACCTAGTGGCACTTAGAGGAAGGACAGCAGGTCACCGAGAAGAGACTTGATACCCTATGAGCATATACAGGGGGAGGTAATCCCTCTGAGGAACAGTCATAGGGGAGGGTAATAAGGGGAAACTGGGAGGGAGGGAAGAATGGGAGGATACAAGGGATGGGATAACCATAGAGATGTAACAGGAATAAATCAATAAAAAAAATGTTAGGGTTATCACATACTTGGTTGTTTTGCTTATATTTAACTGGGCTAATGTGCAACAAAGGGTTGTTGTTAAGTTCTTCCTTAATAAAAGTAAGCTTGGCAGGCAAAAAGAAAAATAATAGAAGTATCAGAATCACTGTGAAACAATATTTTTCTTCAAAATGTGTCAGAACAAATATCTGAGGAAAATAAGTGGTGACAACACTGATGTGAAAATGATGATAATGTTTATTACTTGAATGTTTTGATGGGAATAAAAACTTTCCACATTGACAATTCTGTAAAATTTTTGTAAAGAAAACATATATCTGTAAATCAGGGCACAAAGAATGATCAATTGATTAGGCAGAATACATGGTTTCTTTCAATGTGAGCATCAATAAATTGTGTTGAGTGTGTGGTGTCACTTTCTATCGAAGTGGCAATTCCCTTTGAGCATAGTCAGGCATTGGGAAGTGCCCTAATAAAACACAATAGTGGTACTAAGAAAAGATAGGGTCAAAATATCTGTTAATAGAAGACACTAAATGGAATTCAGTTATTCAAACTCAGGAAAAAAAGTCATTTTACAAGACAGGCTGTGAGTAAGTCTACCTAAATTGCAGAGTAGATATTCAATGAATATAGTTTTTTTTTCTTTTTCTTCATCCCTCCTGCTCCTCTTCTTCTTCTTCATGTCCCCTTTCCTCCTCTTCTTCATATCTCCCTGACTAGTCTTTTACCTTTTCCCCTCCTCATTCATGATGTACATATTTGTTTTAGTATTTCCTCTAAATAGAAAATAACCATAGTAATTCAGTATTAGAGTAGGCAAATCTCATAGCAGGAATTTCATTAAACATTGCCCATTTAAATAAATTATTCTAAGCTGTGGGTGATAAAACAGAGAATGTGTTTAAGAGAAAATACAAGAATCCCAAGATAGCCTTAAAAAATAAATACAAAAATTCAAGAACATGTGTCACAGCACCAAATATTTTACTTTTTATCTGATAAATCTTTTAAAAATGAGTCACCTATACATCTAAGCAGATTAAGATATTTGTGACAATCCTCATTTGCAAAAGCCACAAAGTCTATGGATTTTTCCCATACTTAAATAGAAAAAAGTCTATCAATGTAGCCCTCCCCCATTAGTATAATCTGTTTGAAGCAAAAAATGAGAAGGAAAAACAATGAGAAATTTCTTTCACACTTTATTTTTATGTGAGAACACACATGTGTCTACTGGCTAATAAAATGAAATATCTCTCCCAGAATGTACATTTAACAACATTTTCTATGTCACTTGAAATAAAAAACCCTAATAATTCATGAGAAAATAGATAGTCTAATGTTTTTAAAAATTATTTTGTTATGTTTCTTCTTTAGCATATACCTTTTATATTACTACATATGTATAAAACAAACTACATACATCAGGAAGAACCATGAGACAATCATGAGTAATATGAATGTTACATTCCAGTACCAGTACCAGTAATTAAAACAGTATGGCACAGCAATAGGTTGGTTCATCAATGGAATTGAATCAAATTCCCAGAAATGAATCCACACACATATGGTCACTTGATTTTTGATAAAGAAACTGAGTCTATTCAAATGGGCAAAGGATAGCATCTTCAACAAATGGTGCTCGTCTAACTGGAGGTCTACATGTAGAAAAATGCAATTAGACTAACATTTGTCACCATTCACAAAACCCAACTCCAAGTGGGTCAAAGACCTCAATATAAAACCAGAGACACTAAATCAGTTAGAAGTGAAAGTGGGGAAGAGCCTGGAACACATTGGCACAGGAGACAACTTCTTGAACAGAACACCAACAGCCCAGGCCTTAATGTCAACAATTAATAAATGGGACCTCAGGAGGCTGAGAAGCTTCTGTAAGGCAGGAGACACTGTCAAGAGAACCAAGGGACAGCCTACAGACTGGGAAAAGATCATCACTAACCCTACATCTGACAAAGGTCTAATATCTAAAATATATAAAGAACTCAAGAAATTTAACACTGCCAAACCAAATAACACAATTAAGAAATGGGTCTCAGAACTAAACAGAGAATTCTTAACAGAGGAGTATCGAATGGCTGAGAAACACTTAAAGAAATGCTCAACGTCTTTGGTCATAAGGGAAATGCAAATCAAAACAACTCTGAGATTCCATCTTATACCCACCAAAATGGCTAAGTTCAAAATTTCAAGTGACACCACATGCTGTCAAGGATGTGGAGAAAGAGGAGCACTCCTTCATTGCTGGTAGGAATGCAAACATGTACAACCACTTTGGAAATCTATCTGGCACTTTCTCCGAAAACTGGAAATAGGGCTTCCTCAAGACCTAGCTATTCCACTCCTTGGAATATACCCAGAAGATGCTCCACCACACAACAGAGACATATGCTTAACCATGTTCAAAGCAGCCATATTCATAATAGCCAGAACCTGGAAACAGCCTAAATGTCCCTCAGTGGAAAAATTGATAAAGAGATTATGGTATATTTACACTATGGAATACTACTCAGCTATAAAAAAAAAAAAAGAAATTCCTAAATTTGTGGACAAATGGATGGCACTAGAAATGATCATACTGAGTGAGTTAACCCAGAAGCAGAAAGAATCACATGGTATATACTCACTTATAACTGGGCATTAGCTCAAAAGGCATGTCTCATGAAAGTCTTCACTTACCAGGATATTGAGATAGATGTGAGAACATCACACTGCGAGGTAAGAGAGATATAGGAGATGGGGAAATAGAAGGATCCAGAGGATCTTAGAAACCTACAAGAAGAACATCTTAATGGGTGGATCAGGGCCTGGGGGTGGGGGTCTGTTCAAACTATTGCATGAACATTACAAGTAGTAAACATCAAACCCCTACTCGGATCCAGCCAATGGAGAAGACATTCTTCACATTTGGGTGGAAAGCACGGACTAACTCTGTCATGAACTCTGGTGCCCCATATTTGATGACCTCCACTTGGTGGGGAGCCCTGGTGGCACTCAAAATAGAATAAGCGGGCTACCAAGATGAGACTTGATAGCCTATGACCATAAAGTGAGGGAGTAGATCCCCCTCGGTCATAAACTTAGTGGAAGGGAATAGGATGAATGTGTTAGGGAGTGAGGAAAGGGAGGATACAAGTAATGGGGTAACAATTGAAATGTAATCTGAATAAACTAATTAAAAAATAAAAAAGTAAAAAAAATGTTACATTCACAGTGATTTGGATATTTTTATTTGTCAAACTTGAGGTAAATATCTTTCCTATCTTCTTGGGTCTAAGTTTCTGAATGATAATCAATATCTATAATATCTTATATCTATTAATTTAAATTATCTATTTTGATCTAAAAAGATCTTATCCCCTAACCAACTAAACTTGATTGTAAGACTAAACAATCTGGTCTTCGACCCCCATCAGAGACAGGTTCAATCATCTACCTTTTGTTCTATTCTCCCCCTGTATTTCTATATCACCCGTTCTTTCTTTTCAACTCCTATCTCCTTGCCTAGGAAAGAAAGATAAAGGAAAAGAGAGATGTCCTTAAATCCAAGCTAGCTTTTCCTCTCTATAAGACCAATAATAACTTATAACTCCCTCCCAGTGAAAAATAAGCACCTATAGACCAAGAGAACTGACAGAAACCTACCCAACCCACTTTAGAGGAAATGGGATGTTGTTCTCTTAAGATTTCTTCAGGCTGATTTGGAGTGGGTAATACCTTAGAAAAAACCTCAAAATAATTGGGGAAAATGGTTAAGCAAGCCAGAGATTGCATTTGTGGTCTAGTTTCTGAATGTTGAGAGATCCCAGGCTTAATAGGAGTCCTGTGTGGGACAGACTGAAATGCAGGACCAATTGGGATCAGAAGCTTTCTACAATGCTGACATGGAAGCGATCTAATTCTGATGGGTATTAGCAACTGAGGCTCCTGGAGCTGAAAAAAGGAGGATACAGGACGTCAGCATCCAGCATGCTGAGAACAATGAATCCTGTTAGGTCTGATCCAGAGTCAGGGTCCGGCTCTTTTGTTACGAAAACATAATTTCTCACAAGCATTATACAGTTCTAACATTATAATTGTTTGAGGTGTGAGGAATGTACAGAGCAGTTAAGGCTGATTCTTTGCTTATTGTATGAGCAGAAATAAGACATCTGCATATCTTCCTTCATAAGAATGGCCTCTAGTAATTAGTCACAGAGAATCTGTGACCAACATGTGCACAGCCTTCTTGTCCCCCATAGTCCAATAGTATATCTCTAAGTTTATCTCTAAAAAGTTTGAACACTGTAAGTAAGCTTGAGGGTTGTAACTAAAGCATCCTCACTACTAAGCAGCAGACCTAGGTTGTGTGCTGCAAGAAGCACAAGAAGACAGTGCACGATTAAAGTAAGAGACCAAATAAAAGTTATCCAGCAAAACTTTCTATTAATCATTGTCCTATGTCAAATGCTATTTTTAAAAATTTTTACTTTACATAATGACATGTTTTGTTTTGTTTTGTTTTTCTGGCATTACTGCTTGGCTTGCATTAGAACTGACTCTTCAATATTATCATGTATTCACTACCCTGGATTTTTCTTTTTTTATTATTATTATAGTCTATCCATATTACATCCCGATTGTTATACCATCACTTCTGTCTTCCATGTCCCAACCTCCATCTTTCCTCTGTTCTATTACCCTCCCCTAGACCTCTGATGGAGCATGGGGGTGGGGGGCTCCCTAAATGAACGACTTACAAGGTAGAATGAAAATGAGAACAAAAGTCAGTGAATAACTCCTGATCCTTATATCCTCACTTATAAGTGCATACTTGCCCAACATAGATGTCCTCTGAGCCAAGTATGTATAGTCTTAGATATCTTCAGGGTTTTGGACATAGTCAAGCTTTTTTTCACTTCCAAAACCAAGGCTTTCTGCATACTCCCTGGAATAGTTTGATTAGTTTTATTGTTTGTTTGTTTGTTTGTTTGTTTGTTTGTTTGTTTTGTTGTTATTTTAGTCAGTGCAGCTCCTCTTTCCTTTTCAGAGACTCACATAAGTGCTGAATTCTTATGAGTTATTCCTTCACTCTTCTAATCCGATTTATATTGTCAATAAAAGCATATTTTCAGGGTTTCCTACAATGTGTAATTTATGTGTATACCAATTCATAGGCAAATACACATGCATGTACAACTATAAGGCCTATATATATGTATCTGTTCATATATTTCTGTATGCTTCTGACCTGACATATTTGCTTAGATGCTCATGTGAGTGTGTGTATATGGGTCTGTGTGGGCAACTTCCATTCAGACCACCATAGTGTACTAGTATGCGAATTTGGCTTTAATTTTTATTATTACTAAGGATAATTATGACATTCTAGGCATTTGGTTATAAGTATTGATTCTTTGGACATCTTCTGTGGAATATCCTGTCTGTGGATTTTTCACATTTCAAATTTGATCATCTTTTTACTTTCATATTTGTGATTCTTTTTGGTTTAAACACATATTTAGGTATATGTGCCCATTAATATATATTGTATGTCCTTGTTTTTTGTCACCAATGATTAATTACATATAGTTATTTTTATCTGAGGCTTTAAAATTTTATTTTCATAAAAGTAATTTATTTAACAAAGAATAGTTTATAATGAGGCCAAACTCAATTTTTCTTCATGGTTATTGTCTGTGTTTCATAGACAATAAGATTTTACCTACATTATCTTTGTATGTGTGTATGTCCATTTGGTGTGGGTGTATGTGTTTGCATGCCTGTAGGGCAATCACAACTTGAGGTTACATGTCTTTCTCAATTATTCACACCTTATTTATTTTTAAACAAAGTCTTTCATTACTAGGACTACTAGTTAGGACCACTTTCTTAGAGTCTAGAAAGTTTCCAGTGCTTTAGGTTTCCATCCTTCCAGATGTCTACTGCCCTGAATACAGCTATCTCTCCCCACATTCTTACTCCTCCTCCTGTATCTATACCTTGTTCCTCAACTCCTGTCCCTATATTACCCAGTCTGCTCATAAACATCTATTCTATTTCCACCTTGCAGGGAGATCACTGTGCCTCCTCCAGAACACCCTCTTACCTAACTTCTCTGTGTCTACTGATTATACCTTTGTTATTATCTACTTAATGTCTAATAGCCTCTTATAAGTGACCACATATCATATTTATCTTTCTGAGTCTGAGTTACCTCACTCAGTTTCTTCAGCTCTTTATATATTTTGGATATTAGTCCTCTACTCTGGAGTTGGTAAAAATATTTTCCCATTTTCTGGGCTCCTTCTTGGTCTGATTGATATTATCCTTTGCTTTATAGAATCTTTAAATTTCATAATTTCATGAGGTCCCACTTATCAATGGTTGCTGTTAGCACCTGCACTATTGGTAGTCTGTTCAGAATGTCATTTACCGTGCCAATGAGTTCAAGCCTATTCTCCACTTTCTCTTCTATTACTTTTGGCAATATCTGGCTTTATGTTGAGCTCTTTGATCTACTTGGACTTGAGTTTGGTAACGGATGGTAAGTATGGGTCTATTTGCATTTTTCTATTGCATATATGCAGTTTGACCTGCATTCTTTGTTGAAGATGCTGTCTTTTATTCCAGTGTGTATTTCTGGCTTTCTATCAAGAATCAGTTGTCCATGGATATGTGGATTTATGTCTATGTCTTCAGTTTGACTCCATTGACCAACCTTTCTGTTTTTATGCCAATATCATGAGGATTTGTTTTTGTTGTTGTTTTGTTTTGTTTTTGTTTTTGTTTAACTTTGCTCTGTAGAAGAGCTTGAAATCAGAAATGGTGGGACATACAGCAGTTCTTCTATTATTGAGTATTATTTTTAACTATCCTGGGTTTTTTGTTTTTCCATTTAAGCTTGAGAATTGGACTTTCCAGATCTGTAAAGAATTCTGCTGGAATTTTCATAGGTATTGCATTGAATGTATAGATTGCTTTTGCTAGGCTGGCCATTTTTAATATGTTAATTCTTCCAATCCATGAGTGTGGGATATTTTTCCATCTCCTAAGTTCTTTAACTTCTTTTTAAAGGCTTGAAGTTTTTGTCATACAGGTCTCTCACATGCTAGGTTAGAGTTACACTTTCTTTTATATGTGGCTTTTGTAAAGGGTGTTCTTTCCCTGATTTCTTTCTCAGTCTGTTTTTCATTTATATATAGAGGGCCACCGGCACTTTGCATTTATCTCCTATACAGCCACTTTGCTGTTTATCAGCAGTAGGAGTTCCCTAGTGGCATTTTTTTAGAGTCACTTATATATACTATTTTATTATGTTCAAATAACAATACTTAGATGTCTTCCTTTTAAATTTGTATCCCTTTCATCTCCTTCAGTTGTATTACTGAATTGATAAGGAGAGAGTGGACAATCTTGTCTTGTTCTTGATTTTATTGGAGCTGCTTTGAGTTTCCATCCATTTAATTTGATGTTAGCTATAGGCTTCTTGTAAACTGCCTTTACTATGTTTAGACATGTTTTTGTGTCCCTACTCTCTGGAGGACTTTTAAAATGAACAGTTATTGGATTTTTTGTCAAAGGCCTATCAATCCTGTGGTAGTAGACAATTCTTGTATCTGTTTAGAAAATTTGTATTAAATATTTTTGAAATATTTCTTCTCATTGTTTTTGGCTTTGTCCTTTTGGGAGATTTATTTATATATTCACAAGATATTCTTTCTATGAGTCTCTGTCTAAATATTCATAACCATTTTTATATATGTATGTATAAAATCTTTCTTTACCTAACACTCCACCCTCAATTTTCTATGTAGTCTTACTCTAGCTCTGACTAATTTGCTGTTAAATATCCATGAAGATCTCTCAATGGTATTTGTGTTTCCATTTCAGAATTTGTATCCAATTTATAGATTTATATGTGAAACTTTTTCTTTATGTTTTTGTATGATAATAATATCATTGGCAGGTGTCCCAAGAACAATGGTGTTGTCAAATGTTAGGATTCCCCACTGAATGTCTATTTTCTTAATAGATAAGTGTTTCAAATTCCAATTGCCTTGGGTTTTTTCCAGCATTCTCAAAGAATGTGTACTTCTGTTGCTCAGTTTTTATAGTTGTACTTGGGAAGACAAATCATTAGAAACAACCTACATCAGAAAAGGAGCTTGTTTTGGCACCCATAGGTACTAATTCATAACACATGCAACCAGTTAAATTCTGTACTAAATTCCAGGATTTTACTAAGCGTGGAGACACTTGCAGGTGCCAAGCCCCCGGGGACATGATTTTTGGAGCAAGTCCATGGTAAAATACAAGGCTAAGTATTTCACTTAATTTCTAAGCAGCCCTAGAAATGTGGTATGTAGGGCAAAATTCACTCTCATGATTTTAAAATCGTGATAAGAGGCACAGAAAGTCAACATGATGACCCTAAAACCACTTTGTAATCAGAAAAGCTAATCAAGAGAAATATGAAATAGCTGTAGTAAATATGGGCAGGATGGGTAATATTTTGCATGGAAAAAACAGTTTAGATCAGAATAGTATTGAGAAGGTCACACTAAATGTTGTCAAAACTCAAATAAAAGTTGCATGAAACTTTGAGAGCTCTTGTAAGCAAGGTGCAATGCTCAAGCTCAGTGCTCACACACCCAGCATGCTCTCTGACCTCACAGAAGAATATTTCTTGTCTCTGGGTGGTATTTATTAACTTCATTGTGGCTTTTGTTTTTGTTATTGTTGATCTCCTCCACCTCAATCAGACTTCCCCTTGAATTATCAGATAACATCAGAATTTTGTCTTTAACTTAACAAGCCTTAGTTATGAAATCAAGCTATCATTGTATACGTTTTCTTTCAACCTTAGCAGATGCAGCGGTGTTCTCCATAAAGATGGATATAATGACATCTTCAGTGAGTAGGCACAGAGAAGGTCTATGAGATTCTCTGCTATCATGGGGCGTCTCTTTAAGAATACCAAGTGATTTACAGGTGGCAATGCACTCATATTATTCTTAACAGGCTGCTCAATTTGACACCTGTGTGACGAGCGAAATGTTTTGCTGCAAACGAGTGCACCTGTATGCAAGCTGCTAAAAGGTGTATTGACGATAGGATGTGGTTATCCAAAACAGCCCTCAAAACAGCGATGGGAAGATTTATCTTTCTTTCAACCTCCTTTTTCCCCTCTCTGAATTCAGTGTCTTACTAGGATATGAGCTTAGAACTTCTTTCTGGATTAGTCATTTCACATATGAAGTAAGATGGAGGTAAAGCATTGGCTTTTAAATGAAGGTCAGTGTTTTATCCATTATAGTCACAAGCTTCAGATACTAACAGTTAATTGCATACATGCCATTTTTATAGAAAAGAATAAAGAATCAGCAGTCAGCAACTTTAAGAAATACAAGCTAAAGGTGTCCTATCATTTAAAATGATTTATCATCCTAAGAAGAAAATTTAAAAGATGGTATATATGCTATCTAAAATTAAATACAAGTTTTTGAATTTCAGGCTGCAAGACTAAAATGATCACAGGAAAGTCCTTAAAGTGCTTTGGAATTCTATATAATACTTCCAGGGAGGTCATTTACTTTCATAATTTAGTCTGATTTATTTTGGCTTCGTGTCTATTAGAAATATATGGCAAAAAAAGATGACCTCTTTTTTTCCCCCTTTAATTTTTAACAGCAACTTGCCATAAGAAAGAGAGATTTTTGAAAGAGGAGCATTTAATATAGTTCTAATAGCTTTGAAATTTCTGTCTTTTAAAGTCTGATTGAGAGGGATCTTTGAAATATCTGTTTTAACTCTTTCCTCTGTTTTGAAGAGGAATATTAAATTGGACCTGAAGTGTTAGTCAGATACAGCCCACTATCTATGATGCCTATCACTGTCATAGAATAGCTAAGAAAACTGTAGTGGTTGAAGGATTGAGTTGGTTACTAACAGATTTTATTACTTCTGTTATTTTTAAATGACCAGTTCTTATTACTGTGAACTCTTTTAATCAGTGCATAGCTCAATACTCAAGACGAGCAGGGGGTCAAAGATGGGTGGGCAGTTAAGAGTGCATACTGCTTTTGCAAAGGGAAGGAGTTCAGACCCCAACCTACCTGCAAGGGGCTTACAACTGCCTGTTATTACAATTCTGGAGAATCTGATGCCCTCTTCTGGCTTCTAAGAGCAGCTGCACTCATTGCACATACACACTACACACACCTACACATAATTTAAAATAAGTATCTAAACAAGATACAGGTGCACATTTTTACTTCCTTTTCTTTCTCCTTTTATGTCTCTTTCATCTCTTCCTTTTCCTCCTCTTATTTTTGTCCATCTTCTTCTCTTTATTTTGATTTCATTCTCCCCTCTGTTAATTTCTTCCTATCCCACATCTCCCATTCTTACAAAACATTAATATAAAAATTAAATTTAAAAAATCATGTATAATGTTCTGTAAGGGTGGAAGTACTTGGCGGGGTATTGAAAAAGAACGTGCTCCCTATCTCTGTGATTTCACAGTTTAGGCTCTTTTACTCATTTGTCTTCAGTTTTCATCATTTGAAAAAATTACAAGTTTGTATTGAATAAAATTTCAAATCTCCTCATCAAAGCTCCCCATTCCATGCATGTCTCTGTGACAGTGGTGATTATTGTTCACAATTAAAAATCTTGCAAGAAAGTGTCCATCAATTCTAACTTTAAACAAGAAACTGATTTTTTCAGTTTAATCAGTAAATTTTCTGCATAAGTTTTCATCAGAGCATGTCTCTATCCCACTCCGAGGACAGCAAAAAGACACAGGTTCCTGGTGTGTGTTTATTTAGAGTCCAGGACTGTATATGGTTATGAAGATTCATCCCATCTACTGTCAAAAACTGTGAGAAATACACTATTGGTAAATTATTTGCACAACAGCAGCTTGAATTAAATACAATTTCAAGCATAAACAAGGTTTAAAAAACCGCTTTCTCAATTGGTGATACTCAATATTGCACTCTTTACAAACGTGTATGAGTCTATGGTTTATAAGCCTAGAAATTACTATTTCTTCCAAGGTCGGTTTATTTGTTGACACCTTTTACATCCTCATAAAATCGAATGGTATTTTATTAAATAATTTAAGATGTTTAGGACATTGACCCAGTTTTCAAAGCAACTTTTAAGTTCCTCTATTTACTTACTAAAATCTTCATACCTTAGATAATGGTATGCCAATGTCTTTTTAATTTATTTCCTTCACACAGTATTGTTTCTGCACTCTGGAGAAACCAGACGTACAGCAGCTTCTACTTAACCTCTCAGTTCTTAGCTCTTTCATTCCATTTAATTTCATTCTCCTTCCTTCCTCCCATATCCATTTTACTTAATCAACTAAATATTTGTTGGATCTAGCATGTCCCGTTGCTTAATAATTAATTACACATTTTCAAAGAATAAGGCCATTCTTTTGTATAACTATGGTATAACAGCCCAAGCCAAGAACTGTAATATTAATATATTTATTATACGATAAAAACTAGAATCTAATTCAAATTAAATGTATTTTATGACATATTTTTGTTTGTATTTTGCTGTGGAATGTTGATCATGAGCAAATATTATTGCCAGGACAATTGCCCATACATAGGTAAGTAAAGATGACACTGAGTACATAAATCATGGGGCTGACCTTGGTTTTGAGGCTAGTTAGAATAAGGAAGCACAGGTGAAACTTGATTAATACATTTGGTGATGAAAACGTAGCTGTTTCTTTTGTGCTGTGAATCCCTACATAGAGAAATGAGAAGCTGAAATTGGAGGAGCAGGTATTAGAAGATTAATGATGGAGAGAGTAGGATTCAGTAGACATTTATCAACACAAGACGATGGGTGGATTTAGGAAACTGTATTCTAGTTGAGAGTTGCATAAAGGGGCTACTTGAGGTTCATGGTTTATATTTTCATTTACTTATTTTACATCCTGATTACAGTTTCCTCTTTGTCTTCTCTCCCAGTCCTTTCCTTCCACTCTTTCCCTTTATCCGTTCCTCCTCTTTTCTCTTCAGGAAAAGGCAAGCCTTGATGGATACCTATCATGCATGGCATATCAACTTGCAATAAGACTAGGCATTTACTTATTAAGGCTAACCAAGCCAACCTAGTAGAGGAAAAGAGCTACAAAGGCACTTAACAGTGAGAGACAGCTCCTGCTCCCACTGTTCGGAGTCACATAAGAAGGTCAAGCTGTACATATTGTGACATATGTGTAGAGGAACAAGGCCAATCCCATCCAGGCTCCCTAGTTGGCAATTCAGTCTCTGTGATCCCCCATGGGCTTAGTTGGTTGATTCTGTGGGGTCTTTTTGTGGTGTCCTTTCACCTCTCTAGTTCCTACAATCTTTCCTCCTCTTTTTCAGAAGGATAACCCAAGATCTGCCTCATATTTCGCTGTGGGTCTCTGCATCTGTTTCTATCAGTTTCTATGTGAACCCTCCCTGATGACAATTGGGCCAGACACCAGTCTATGAGTATAAGAGAATATCATTATGAATCATTTCATTAACTTTTTTGTCATTTGTGTTTGGTTCTATTGTGAGTATTTGAGCTATCCAGTGTCGGGGTTCTGGTCATCGAGACAGTGTCAGGGGTGGGCTCTCTCTCATGATATGGTTCTCAAGCTGCATCAGTCATCTGTTGGGACACTCTCACAATTTCTATGTCAGCTTTACCCCAGCACATCTTGTAGGCAGAACAAATTGTAGGTTGAAGGATTTATGGATGGGTTGGTGTCCCAGTCCCTCCACTGGAAGTCTAGCCTAGTTACAGGAGATGGCCAATTCAAGCTCCATATCCGCCATTGCTAGTAGTCTTTGCTAGGGTAACCCTTATTAATTTCTGGGAGTTTCCATTGCCCTATGTTTCTAGCTTGTTCCAGAGATGTCCCTAACCTGATTCCATTTGTCTCTCCCAGTAATCTCTCCCTCCATCCTCCCCCCACCTGATCCCTCATTTTCACCGCCCCACCTCCCAACCCCCATCCACTCACCTTCCCCCATTCACCAGCGATGTCTTTTTCTGTTTCTTCTTATAAATGAAATTGATGTGTCTCTCCCCACCTCTTGAGCACTCCTTGTTTCTTTGCCTCTTTGGGTTTGTGGATTATAGCATGGTATTCTTTAATTTATGGCTAATATCCACTTATAAGTGAGGACATACAAAGTTTGTCTTTCAGAGTCTGGGTTACCTCACTCAGGATGATCTTCTCTAGTTCCATCTAATTGCCTGAAATTTTTATTATGTCCTTATTTTTCAGAGCTGAGTAATATTCTGTTGAATAAATTGACCACATTTTCATTATCCATAATTTGGTTTAGGGACATCTAGGTTGTTTCCAGTTTCTGACTTTTATGAATAAAGCTTCTATGAGCACAGTTAAGCAAGTATCCTTGTGGTATGGTTGAGAGTCCTTTGGTTATGTGTTCAGAATAGTATATATAGCTGGTTCTATATTTCTGAGAAATCACCATATTGATTTCCAATGTGGAGATGGAGAAGTGTTCCCCTGGCTCCACATTCTTGTCAGCATGAGCTGTTACTTGTCTTAAAGTACATTTTGAATGCCTGCTGTTGGGTAAAAGCATTCTTGAGGAGATGTGAGGAAACATCTATTCATCCCAGGTGGGGAACTGATGATGTACCAAAATATCAACCTCACCAAAGTCCAGTGGATGATCCAGTAGTTGTATTGGGTTTTCTTATAGAAGTATAGGTGGAGAGTCAAATACAGCAACATCACTAAAAGCCTATTGCATCCTGGTGTCAGATATCCAAAGCTGGAAACCTGGGGTACACTATATAACCTTCAGGAGGCACAAGAGTTTTGAGACTGTCTCTTTTGGGCAACTTGGGTGGTCTAAGCCTCTTCAGGTGGCTCTGCTGGTCTGGTCTGGTCTGATTTGTCTCAGTAGCTCATCTCATCTAAGAGTCTCTTCCAGGAGTCCATTTTGCTTATATAGGCTTGGAGATGGAGAGGCCTATTAACTCTATCTACTTTCAGGGAATCCTTGAAGTTTTTGAGCTGTTTATTTCCTGAGCTTTAGGAGCTTCCGTGTAGGATGAGATGTTTTTATCTCCCTTTATGACATCCTGTGTCTTAAAGATGGAAGATTTTAATCTTAGAAAAAATCAACCTCTACAATTTATGCCAGTTTTTCTTTAGCCACATTTGATTTTGTATGTGATGTTTCAGAGTAAGAAAATATTTGTGTTTAACCAGGGACAATGCCTGAGGTGGTTGTGTAATGAATTCACCTGCTTCATCTTCTGGGTAGAATATAGATGAGAGAATGTTCCTGACAAAACTCCTGTCCTAGGAGAGCTGTGGGAAGGACCCCACCCTACACAGGAGTGCTGTACCTGAGCAGTGTGAACACCAATGACACTTTACATCTGTATCCAACAATGCTGCATCAACTGGAAATGAAATACTTTAAAGACAAACTCCATGTTCTGATTCACAACGTGGCCCTGTAAGAATGTAGCAGGTACCACAAATAAGATGTTCTGATAAAGGATGAAGGTGCAAGCAATAGGACTTATGAAGTTGGAGATGTAAAGTAAACATGTCGAGCCTTTGGCCTTACGATTCATTTTGCATAGATTCAAGCATTGATAGTTTTCAAAATGCTCCCAACAATTCTAATATGTTTGTGGGGCTGAAGACTAATGTTATAAATATTTTGCTTATAATCACTTAGTAATCTTTATTACAGTGCCTTTATCTCTGTATTAGTTTTGTACTAGGTGGCATGTGCATTCTATTACATATTGGAGAGGGATTGAATGACCCACATACTCTCACAATTCATTGTGCCCAATACTGTCTCTGTAGATAGTTTTAAATTAATACGGATAGTTACCACCTGACAACTAAAGCATTCCATGGTCCTTTGCCAGAGTACTAAAAGAAATGCAATTCCAACTAGACTTTGGATCTATGTGGTGCATTCAACACTGCACTGAGTCTTCATTGAACGTGGTACTATATACTGGTTTGGGCAGCAATTAAGTGTCCAGAACAAAACTGTTACAAGTTTAAGGTAGGTCTGAGTTTTGTAGCAAAATTATAACAAAAAAGAAAAAAAAAAAAGCACTTTCAGATGTTTGAGCTGAGATTAAAAACAAACAAACAAACAAAATTCAAATGTTCCCAAAGCAAAACAGCTATGCCACAAAATTTTTTAAAGTCTTATTTTTTAAAGTATAAATTTGTATTGGCTCATGGCTTTATTGCTTACTGGAGACTCATAGAAATCAAATAGGTATCTTAGTATTTGCTGATATTTAAAAGCTGAGTATCTCTTCAATGTTTTTATTTCATAATGAATATATTCTGTGGTCTCCATTGCTGAAATCATTTGAATTTATGTTTAAGGTTTGCTTTACTTTACAAAACTAGGTATTCTGAACTCAACATTAGAGGTTTTCCCACTCCCCATCTATAGCCTATTCTCTGACACTAAAGTATATCTTTAAGCTGATGGTATTGCGCTTTGCTGTTTAACAGCCTTTTTTGTATTTAAACATTAAATTTTATTATGATCTTTACTGACTTTTGATAAAAATAAATAATGTCTTCCAATCAAGACAGATCTGTTTTCAGTTCCCCCTGAGTGTCCAAACAAGCAAAACCAAGCAAAAGAAGAAGTGTCTGCTGTAATTTAAAATTTCAGTTTGCAATTATCTGCACAATTTATTGGAAACTTCTCTCCATTCTGTGGCAGTGGCTTCACCAATTATGATGAGCCTGCACATCATCTGTCAGAAGCAAACAGATGGAAGATGTTTCACTCATTGCTCACAGCTTTCCGTTTATTATTATACTAAGCACAGAATGCAAGCGCTCTAAATGTAGCACATCATGAAAATATTATCCTCTGTAAATACAATGATTTGGATTTGTTCCTATTCATAGGACGTGCAGGAAATGCTTGAGGATATTGTACGCTGATTTCTTTCAGTCTGCAAGAGTTAGACCCCTCCCCCACTTATGGATTGATACAAGTAGTCAAATCACTCCCAAATCTTCAGGAAATGAAAGGCTAGATCACTAATCACCGCGTGCACACTTCACTTTAATATTTCATTCAGCTTTGATAGAAGATTATAATGGAAGATATTATGAAAGGGCACCGCTACAATTGTACTCAGTGGGCCATGTGTAATATTTGAAAGTACATCATCTCTGTGGGTACTTTGCAAGTTGCAGTTGTTAGATGAAGAATAAATGTTAAACTAGATTCTTTTGGCCATCCAATCACATACATTTATTATGTGCCCTCTGTGTGCAAGAACTGTATTAAACGCTTAGTTTGGTCTCTGCCGTTATTCTTAAACTATGCTCCTGGTGTGTGTTAAGCAGAGCCAAATTGTTCCTCCAAATAAAATAAAATAAAATAAAATAAAATAATAAAATAAAATAAAGCATTTTCACCAGTTTCTAGAAAATAGTTGACTGCTCAGAATTGTAAGTTGTATTATTTTCTGCTCACTTTATTTTTAGGTGTTTGATGCCTATTATTGACTATTAATATTTGTAGCTAATAAAAGAAGCTCTTAAATTATTTAAGCAGCTGAACTAAATTTATAATTTATTTGGGTCCAATACATTTTATGATGTAGCATCTTCAAAGATATATGAACACCAATGGAACTTAAATTAAGATGATCTGGAAATGACTATAATTTCTTCAAGCTGCTAAAAATCAGCCGTTTAGGCAGTTGCCTAAGATATAAATATCTAAAATATAATCCCATGTATTTTGAAAGAACTAACGCATCATTATAGGCAGTTAAAACATGGAAATCCCTAGGATGCTTAACTTATTTCTTTTTATTCATAGCTCTCATTTTCTATAGGGCAGAGTTAAATTGTGTCAGTTATTTCTAACGCCAATCACTTTCTACAGCTACTTTAGATCATTTGCAGACAGTCTACACATACCATGCAATAAATATGCTTTGAGGTGGTCAGACAGCGTTGGGTAAGTATTGAAAGGTGACAGTAAACACTAATCATGCACACACATCGTGTCAGATACTGCATCCTACATTCTATGCCTCCTTCAGACCGCACACTCACCCTATGGAAAGGTGCCTTTTTTTATTATGACCTTCCTTTGTTCAGAAGGAGAAATTGAGACATAGAGATGAAATAAACTTAACCCTGTTTACATGGTTAACTAATGACGTACCAGGGATTTTAAAACCAGGCAGTTTGGCTCCAGAATGTAGATTCTTGACAATAGAGGTATAGGAGCATTATTATGAAAATTATTATAATTAATTATAATTATTGGCTCAAAAGTGTTGTATTATTTAGCTTTTCTATTGTTGAAACTATTACCATAACCTAAACTGGTGGAAACAAATAACCAAAATTTACTAGCTTACATAATTAAAGGAATGACAGTAACAACTGTTCGGGGAAGGCTTGGTTTACGGGTCGAACAATGTCACCAAGAACCCAGCTCCCTTTGCTCCCAATGCTCTGTTTCCTAAGATGAATGTCAGCGGTAAGAGAGGGAAACTTTCCCTTATTCACATTCAGCCAGGAAACAAGGCCGGAGGCTCACTGCTCCTCCTTACAGAAATCTCAAGAACCATTCTGAATGATCCGACTTAAGAGCTGACTGCCTGGGAATCAATAATTATGGTCAGAAGTGAATTCTCTGGTATTACTGCAGTTCAGGGAAATATCCTTTTGGATAATGCTGGATCACACACACTTCCCTGAAGCCATAGGATCCTTGATGGAATTCTGATAAAAGAAGAGATGGGTATTGCAAAGGCAACCTACAATAAACAGGATATGAGACATATATATTCTAAGGTTTATACTGAGTACATCAACTCCTAGGTTACTATATACATGTATATGTAACATTACATATTGTCTGTCACTCAACACCTGTATCTATCAGTTATCTCCTAGTTAGTATATTTCTTTAAAAAGTAATTATTGAATAGACAAAGAAACCATACAGAATAATTTTCCTGGTTAAGAGAATTGAAATCAAGGATATGTACACTAAACCATCTTGTAAGCCCATCATATAAGTAGTGTTGACTATTAAGAAAATAAAACTTATCCAAAGGATTTGACACTGTAGGTAACTGAAACACTCAATTAAACGAAAAAAAAATTTTCTCATAAAATGATTGTATTCAAGTATGAAAACTGATTTTATATATAATTGTTAGATGAATAATTTTCCTTGGTGTCATTATATTTCATTTTTCCTTGCCTTGTTAAAGAAATAAATATTTCTCAGAGATATGGAAGTCACAAAGCCTATAGAGTGAGAAATTTCAATGCCAAGGTTATAATGACAGCTTGTAATGTAGAAGAATGAAATCCTTGTCCAAAGGAGGTAAACCTGCTTCATGTTCAATGCTTAAAGACAAACATCATAAGAAAACCCACCTCTGAATTCGCATGTCAAGGCTACTCCATTTACAAAGTACAGTAGCAAACCCACAGATGGAGGAAGAGGGAAAAAAAAAAAGATAAGTGAATTCTTTGGTATTGCTGCAGTTCAGGGCATCCTAAACTGAAAGCCTTGCTCACCCATTTCAATGCTAGGATATATGGCATAGACAGGCTTGTTGAACTCAGAAATTCTGAAAGAAAAATGACCTTCCTACACTTATGTAGAAGACTCTTTCACTTATGTCTTGTGTTTCTATATCAAATTGGTTGTACTGATCTTTTTCAATGAACTGTACCATTTTGTAGATTTATACAACATGCAATGTACGTGCTTGTGAATCATCAAATTGTGTTTTGTTTGTTTGTTTTTTTAACCTTGGATGGTTAAAAATGGACAGAAAGGTATAATGCACACATAAAATCTGGAATTTCCAAATAGTATATGTCTTTTGATTAGTTAATTGAAGACAAAATGAAAACTACTTCAAGAATGTATTTATATATCCATGAGTTAAAAATCAGCTTGAAACTAGGGGTTGTTTTGATTTACAGAATCACTGCAAAAGTGGTCATTTCTAAATATGCTATACCTAGTTTTATATACTAAGATTTTATATTACTGTGATATATTTGTTATGATTAATAAGCTAACATTGTTTCACACAGATGTCCTTGGGTTTCTTGCATGAAATTTTATTATTGTAAGTGCTCTATATATACAGAATAAACTTGATGCAGAGCAGAGAATTCTCATGTACCCCACGGTGAGCTTTCCTTATTACAGACTCCTTGCATTAGCATGGTACATTTGTCAAAATTAATGAACCATCATGGATGTTGTGCCACTGAGGACAGTCCACATTTCACTCAACTTTATTCCATTTTTCTTTAATATCCTGGTCTTATTTCAGAGGCCCACCAAGAATATCATATGATTTTAGGCAACATGGCTCCTCCACATTTACCTGATCATTTATTTATTAGACTGTCCAGGTTGCTAATTACTCTGACGGTTTTGTTGATTATTGATCAAGTATTTTATAAGATGATGTTGTTCATTTGAGATTATTATTTATTTTCTTATATTTGGAGTGCTTCTTTGCATTTAAGGTGCTGATATCACAGAGACAATGCCATTTGTACTGTATTAAGACAAAATTTAAACTATTATTTTCTGAATAAAAATCCTAAACCATTATCAACTACTTGCTAAACCTTTTCTGACAAAACTCATTTGATAAAGGCTTCCTGTCTTTGATGAAGATGATGACAATGATGATGATGATGATGATTCAATCTATGAATATATTTTCATCATTGCAGTATTACTTTCCCTTCTGTGGACCCTTCTTCATCCAGTAAGACCCTTTATGGATTTTCCAGTGCATCACTGCATAGCAACTGTAGTTGTATTATAAGGAATTAACATATAGTTGTGCTTCGTTTTTCTAAGGTTCCTTGGTGCTAAAAATTGCTCTAATATTTTAAGAAATTTGCCTAGTAATTCATGAAGTGACCATTAATCGTGCATATTGTTATGGATAAACAAAAGCTGAAAATATTGATTTTTGTCTTCAATAGACCAATGATTGAAAATTGTAAGAGTAACAGGATTGGCAGAAATGAGAACAGACAATGCTAAGCTTGATTTTTAACAGGAAGTCAAAGGCTTCATGGAGGAGGCAACACTGGACTTACATATCTTGAGTGAGAGAACGCAATTAACTCTTTGACCACCAAGGATTCAAACCTACCAATCACTGCCAGTGAAACTCTTTAAGGACACTTTGCCGAATACTGTCAATCCTGTGGTCTATTTTCTTTTCTCTTTTCCACACAGTGTACTATGCTTCTTTTTAGCACTTTTCTAGTGCTGGTCTCCTTGAGTTGCAGTCCTTTAATATTTGATTTAGTGTTTGTTTAATTTTTAAACTCTCCATAGTGCTTAGCTTTTTTCTAGAATAAAATTCCTAATACATGGATTTTTCTCTTCTACGTTAATCAAGGGTTCTGCGTTAGATCTGGAATCTGCTGGAATCTGGTCTCCTTAGCACTCTCTGGACTCTATGGGAAACTCTTGAATTTCTAGTCTGACACATCATCGTCTCCAAACTCTCCTTCCCATGCTGGTGTTTTATTCCAAACATATTATTTTGTATGTCTTCCTGGACTCCTAGTATGTGACATCCTCTCTACCCATGCAGCAGTAGATGAGCATTTACTCAACATCTATTCAAAATTCATTCCGAAAAGAGTTTCAAGACAGACCTGCAACTTCTTCTGTGTTCCTGCTACAAACTTCGCATGCTAATCCCCTAATATCTTACTGTTTTCTTGCATTTACTTATGTATGCATCTCTCCTTTCCACCAGTGCATATGCTGCTTGATCGTATTGATTAGCATCTAAGATTTCCTTTAGTCTTAGATCCTATGTATTTGATAAGGTCCTGTATGGATTGGTTAGTAGTTCAGTAGTCAAATATTGATACTTACTTACTCACATTTCTTTTCATTTGTATAATGATGTGAGCTCTTGTTTCTATCAAAGCTCTATGTTCTGCAGGGAAGAAGCGTGGTATCAGAGATCTAGAACATTCTGGATTACTTATGTGTTAGGTGATCAGTGCTGGTGATATTGAACACTGCCATTGAATTTCAATCGTATGTGTGTCTTTATTATTTCAAGCCACCCTTTGCTGTTTTTGTTTGTTTGTTTGCTTATAACAAGGTTCTCTTCTTTGTCATAATAGTTCTACCTGGGTTCATAATTACTTCATATCTCAGTTATATGTTCTGAAAGGAAAATTCTATGACTATTTTCACCTATATAGATCTCAAACCTAAAATTAAATTTGGTGGGGAAATCCATCAATGATGCCCTGTATCTTCATACCTCAGCCTGTCAGAAGGTATGCTACAATGCAATTACCCATTTATTGAGAAATAAAATAGAGATAGCGAAGCATTTAATTTTAATTGCCTCTGATGCTCACCATATTGTCATTTTCCACTGGCTTTCTGTGACTGCCCAGCTAGAATTTCTCTTTCATGCAAACAACAGAACTAAATTGAATTACATAAAAGAAGCTACACACTGGCTCCCAGCAGTATGTTTTGACAAAACATTTTGTCTCCTTAAATGATTTCAGATGCTATAGTCAAAAAGCCTTGACTGTAAATAATGGGTTCATAAAACCTATCTTTAAAATTTTACCTGACAGTTAAGCTGTGCAAATACCTGCACTTCCAGTTCACCTTCTCCACTTGTTTACATCAGGATTTTAATGGAGTGGCTGTCACAGAACAACAGCTAAAGGCCACTGCTTGATAAGTTGCTATAAAAACACAGTGTTTAAAATGAGAATTTCCTTCTTAAATTCAGCCATCATAAAGGTGATGTGGTGGTGGCTAGAAAAAATTACTGAAGAAACAGGTTTTCTTGGAAAATCTCAATAAAATTCCTTAGGGTTTAAGTAATATTCTAAACAGCCATGACTTTCAGATTATGAATTTTGAGTTGCTAATGCAACACAGCAGAAGTATCTCATATATACACATGACATTATATAGACGGAACATGTTGTATTTATGAATACATGTATATATATTTGTCAATATATATGTCAATAGGCATAAATATGTGTGATTAGGAATATGTATATTTATATATGCATTTAACAACAATTATTGAAAATGGAGGCTATGATTTGCTAGAGCAAGAAGTATTTGGGAGAGTTTGAAGGAAAAGGGAGACATGATATTATTATATTATAATCTCAAAATATAAAAGAAATAATTAAAAATTAAAACAACATTGAACTTTTGTGTAGATTTTTTAAAAATGTATCCCATATGGTAGATGCTGAATAAATGTCTTCCTCAAATAAAAATACTATGTGTTCTGTAAACTATAGGCACATTTTTAAATTCAGCCCTATCTTGTTTAATTCTGTCAGAGTGATGAAATCCTTTCTTCAAGAAATTTGTATTTATGTTGTAAAATTTTATTTTTCTTCATATTTACATATTTTTACAATATGTAAATAAATTAACAGGCTATATATGGCTAATATATGTTTTGCTTATTTGCTCTCAAATCTTTCTAGGTCCAAATAAGACCATGATAAAATTTAGAGTGCTTTGTATGAGTGTTACAAGGTGTTGGGCACTTTAGATGGATTGCTTAAGTCAGATGATGCAGGAATTATTTATGAAGACTCTGAAAAACATTTCTCAAAATTGCCTTCTGTCATTTAACTAAATGTCATCTTGTTATAATGCTGTAGTCATATGAACTAATAAACAAATAATTTGGTCGATTCGCTGAGTTTCTTTCTTTCTGTGTGCCTTGTTGGGACACTGGCTCTTACTTCTTACTGAGAACCTGTTTCTGTGTCTGATCATTTCTTCTAAAATAAATGCTGAAAGTTCCTGTTTTAACACATCTTCAGATCCTGTTTTAACAAGGTGAATTCCACACCTGCTTTAGTTTGGCTCAACAGTTCTGTGAAATGCGCAGCAACACTATTTACCATTACCTACTTCTTAAGAACTTAAAATCACTTCATTTAAAAATGCAGGGTAACATATTTACTATAACAACGAGACTCTGAAAATGTCAAATAGATACCCCAGACGCTCATGTATTTTGTCAAGATTAAACATTCTGGATCCACTTTATTTTCTGCTTCAAAATGATTATAGTAACTACTAATCATTTCAATCTGTGTTCTTATTCAATACAACTCTATTTCCCCCAAAGAAATTTGTTTCTTTGTAAGAATTCCCAGGATAGTGTCATATGTGGTTTGATTGATTCTAATGACATAATCTTCTTCCCTGGCAAACTCCTTCTACACTGTTAAGAGAAACTTTTCTAGATTAACATTTTTGAGATTATTTTAATTCTCTTTTTATTCTGAATAAATTAAATTCCCTGTCTCATCCTTTCTTGCTCATTTTATTTCATCAGTCTATAATTTGAAAATGGGAAGCAAATTAGATTCTGATCTGCAATGAGATGATATTTCGGAGATGGTGGCATCCCTTGTGATATTACGGACTCTACTGGAGAAGAAATGACCATCCATTTTTCAACAGTCTATTTTATGCCATCACCGTATGGATGTGTTCCAAGTCTATACTGCTGTTACAAAACCACTCGCAAAAAATGTCTTTGAGTCAGCATGTGAAAGCCCTTGAGTCTCAAGGTTGAAGCAGCATAAACGATGTAGCCCAGAAACTATTTCTCTACTTGAATATATACTATTTCTTCAATGCAAAGGAAATTTCAGAAAATATTGAATTCAACCTCACAGGAATGCTCATTTGCCCTCTTGGTCAACAAAAATGTCAAAGCAACTCTTGCCCCTAAGCTGTTTCTGGGAGCAGAAGGGCCATAGAAGGTTACAGCCAATGCATATCTTAGGTGTAATTTATTTGATCAGGGAAGCTAAGTTTTGTCTTCAGTACTCTTCCAGGAGGGTGCAAATACATAAAGGAACCCAGTTGATTCATCCATCCATTTTCCTCTGGTGTCATATTTGAGACACCAATTAGTCTTTTTTTTTTTTTTTTTGCACATCCCGTAGGTGAAAGATGAGCAAAACAAAATTGCTCTCTCATCTTTCCATCTCTTGTTGAGACCAACAGCTCTTTTGCAAGTCTCCTGCTTCTCTTTGGTGCAGGCCAATTTTTTTTTAATTTTTAATTAATTTATTCTTGTAACATCCCAATGGTTATTCCATCCCTTGTATCCTCCCATTCTCCCCTCCCTCCCATTTTCCCCTTATTCCCCTCCCCTATGACTGTTCCTGAGGGGGATTTCCTCTCCCTGTATATGCTCATAGGGTATCAAGTCTCTTCTTGGTAACCTGCTGTTCTTCCTCTGAGTGCCACCAGGTCTCTCCCTCCAGGGGATGTGGTCAAATATGAGGCACCAGAGTTTGTGTGAAAGTCAGTCCTCACTCTCTACTCAACTGTGGAGAATGTCCTGTCCATTGGCTAGATCTGGGTAGGGGTTTAAAGTTTACCGCCTGTACAATTATTCTTGTATAAACAAGTCAATCAGTAGCGTAAGGTGCATGTGAGCAAAGAAATACTTTAACATGCCTTGGGCTTCACAGCCTTGAACAAATTACACACTTGTGTTAAACTACAGCGTTGTTATCTGTAAAATGGGAATAATAGCTAGCATTAGGAATCTATTATACTAACTAATAGAATGGAGTTTAGCAAAACAGAGAATGTCAATAACTGTTAAACATTAATAACAAATTTACCTAAATTGCAGCTTGCAAATATGTATAGTAGAATGGAAGATAGGTAGGTTAATGTTTCTCAGAAATCAATATACCAGTGTGTGTGTGTGTGTGTGTGTGTGTGTGTGTGTGTGTATGTGTGTGTTTACTTAAAATTTTAAGTTTTATGGCAGTAGTATAGGTAAGAGTAAAGGACTTGTCTGGCATGTTGAAGTTCCTGGTTTTAGCCTCAAGTACAACTTTAAATAAATAATAATTAAAATAAAACATAAATTATATTTATTAATTTATAACATATACACATAAAATGAATAATATGTACTACATTTAGATTCTTACGTGACAAATATATCTTTATAACCAATAGCCTAGGTCTACAAATATAACGTATATGAGTGCCTTCTTCTCATCTTGGTCATTGGTCCCTTAATGAAAATTCAATTTTGTCTCTAAACATCACTAACAATCAGTTCTCTATTTTGGAAATTCCTAAGAATATAATTTGTGCTTGCCCCATAGATTGGTTGATACCATTAAGTTTTTACTACATATTGTTTCTTATTATAAAAAGCAGTATATGTTATTTGTCCATTGTAAGGGTGATGGATATTTGGGATTATTTTCTGTCTGGGCTCTTTGCACATAAAGCACCTGTGAATATTCTGTGTATTCAATTGGTGTGCATAATATGCTTTCCACTGCATATGAACCCAGGAACAGAATTTCTGAATCACACAGCAGTAATACATGTCTCTAAGCAAGCTAGGCATAGTGGTGTGGCGTTTGCTTGTAACACCAGTCAAGGGTCTAATTGTGAGTCAAATGATACGATCATCTCTGCTCTATGGATTATGAGGCTGTGACTGTCCATTTAACCAGTCATCACCAACTTTCAGTTACTCAAACTTCTTAGTGCTATTCATAGTAATTGGCAACATAAATGACTAGAAGCGGTCACTCAGGACCAGCTGCTGAGAGCCGAAAGATGTGAAACTGAGGCCTTCTCAGAGGTTCATAGGCAAGGTGGTGTAAGTCATTTTGTCATGTGATTGTTTCATTACCTTGACACCATTTTTCATTAGTGGTACATATGACGTGTCTTTACAACTGCTCAGACCTTTCTCAATAGTGAAAATTAAAGACAAGCCAATGTGTAGGAGCTAAATACTGCTTCCCTATTAGTCTAATATTTTCCAAATGGTAGTCATAATCTCCTCAATACTCACTATAGGATGAGCAACCAAGGTCCTTTTAAACATGTAGAATAGAAAAGATAGTCTATACTGTTTTGTCAAAATGTCTTTCTATGTATTCCAGTTTAGTGCACAAATATAATACAACTTATTTCCAATCACTCCATGTAGTGATTTCTAAGGAATCAGAAAATCCTATAAAGGGGGAGGGTATGCATTGGAAGTGTATTGTCTTAGACATAAGGCAGGTAAAAATTTGGAATCCAGGTGTCACGGGCTGGACTCCTTTGCAGGAGGTCATCACCATGCCCCTTTTTGTACCTCGTGCTTTACTGGCTACCCTTTGCTGCCTTTATTTGCCTAGAGATGTATCACTCTTTTTGCTGCCCTCATCTTTTTTCATTTAGGAGAGATTGTATTGTGTATATTCTTCAAAAATGTCACGAAGTTGTATGTTTTCACGCAGTATATATTATATACTGAGCATTTCCTCCACATACCTTATATGCATACCTCTTTGTCCCTCATTTCCTGTTAGTTTTTGTGTTTTCCACCAGCTGCTTCACATGTATTTTCATGTCAAATAAACACACAGGATTTTATGTATCTACATGAAGTACAAGAACCACAAAGGAAGGAAATGTATAGTGTGTGCTTTTTTGAGAGGGTCAGCCTTCATATTAGCATGTTTCTTTATCTCTCATTGTATCCTTATCCTCACCCCAACCCCATTTTTACTTTGAAAGACACAGCTACATTGAATTAGGGCTTACTGTAATGGAGCCACCAATTTTTTTTTTCAAATAAAGCCACCAGATACGATATTGAGAATTTCGACTTGGTCATCTTTTTTTTAGTACTCAATTTGACCAAAACATTGATCATGGGCAAGTTAGTATGTACACATCCCTTTTCCACATAAAAATTTGACTACTAAACCCAGGATACTAAAACTGGGCAAAATTCCATATTGATTTGAAGATATAACCTGGTATTGAGTGCTGGTTTAGGGTAGTCTTTTCTGACCCTCACAACCACGGACAAACAATTTGGATGATTGTAATTATAGTTCCTTTTACCTGTGCAGCTGACACATATATTCAAGATGTTTAGGGAGTTAATAAGGAAACTGAGCAGTCACTTCAAGACCATATTTATATTTACTTCAGTCTACTTTATATTAGGTCTTAAAAGCTTACCTAATATTTAGCAATTTATTAAAATTCCAAGTGTTTTTAAATACTTATTAAAATACAAGCATTTTATTAAGATAATATAATATATAACATCGTGTTTCTGAGGGGGAGACGTTGATGCCAGCTATACCTAGATGCATGTATTTATTTCCTACTTCTTAATCAAGCTGTTGTATGCAGTCATCAAGTTTCTGTCAACTATGGGCTCACATGCCACTCATTCCTTCCACCCCATCTGGTTGAAATTAAAATATTGACAGAAATAATTTTTTCATGGGAAGTGGAAAAGCTAATAAGGGTGTGGGAACTAAATTGGTTTATGCATGCATTACCCCTGACAGTACTCTGACAATTTTTAGTTCACTTCCTCAAGTCATGTAGTAATACCCTGAAGTAAAACATAAAGAATTGAGCTGAGTATAAGCTTAGGCTCTGCTTTTAAAAATAGTCAAGAAACAAAACCACCTCATCCCAGACCAAAAATGGCTATCAAGTACCACTTCCCACATTTTCTGGTGACCCTGTCTAAAATATGGTATTCAGAGCAGGTCCTTTGTTTACTTTCACAAATACATACTTACAGTAACAGCCATAAAATAAGGAAGGTCAAAATAAAATAAAAGCTCAAAATACTTGACATATATCAGTTGCAATTCTTTTAAAAAATTTAAACAGAAACTAACATAGCTTTTAATGAAAAGTTTGACTGTGTGAAAAGTTCTGACTCTAAAATTTATTTTCAGCTTGGCACACAGTAGTTGTTCTTATGAAATAGTCTATGCTTAGGTTTTAGGATTTCCCTGGAACATTCATTCTTATACCTCCTGTGAAGGCATTTGAGAACATTTTGAGCTAACAACTAGCATTAAGCTCTGTGTGTCCTTGGCTCTCCTGGACTTGCTTTGTAGACTGCACTGGCCTTGAACTCACAGAGATCTACCTGCCTCTCTGAATGCTGGGATTAAAGTGTATGCCACTGCACCGAGCCAATAGAACTTTTCTTGTTAGCATTAAGAAAACATAAGTTGTACTGCAGAGAAGGCAAATTGAATAACAACAACGCTGTTCTTCAACAAGCCTGGAGGTAATTTTTCAGAACCCATATTAGAGAGCCCTTAACAATCTATAAATGTAGCTCCACAGCATTTGATGTCTATTCTGATTGGTGGCACTCTTATGTGAATATCTGTACAGTATATACTCAGTTTTTAAAAGAATCAGTAAGTCCTGTAAAAAGTTTAATTGGCTTTTGTGGACATGTTTTCCACATATTCCATATATGTGGAATTTCCATATATTCCAGCTATAATATCAGAATTCACACAGCTGTCTGCTTTTCACTCTAGGTTAGTCAGAATATTCTGTTTAACTTGTGATTAGGCCTTTGAAAATCAGCAGCATCAGCAAGCATCACCATTGTCACAACTGCATAGGGTTTTCCTTAATGCATTTTATATCTTTATTCATATCTTACTCTTAGCTGTGAGTCAACTTATAGCACAACTTTGTTCTAGTGATAAAGACTTTATCCTCTGCCTGAACATTTTAGAGCAAATTACATTTATATTTCTTGATTTATTGCCGTGTTGATTCTCGTCCAACTGGCTGCATTTTTTGCTTGCAGGACTGAGCTATGCCAAAAAAAAAAAAAAAAAAAAAAATCACTCAATTTTTAAAAGAAATCCAACACAAGTACATTTAATGCTTGAATAGTTGGTACAGTTTTTGAGTTATTATATTTATTCAGTAGCCTAATTATCATTTGCAGTCTAGATTGTTTTGGGCCCCACTGTTGTTGGTTTAAGTTGAGACAAAAGAGTTCAACAATTAGCAAGGGCCACAGGAGATATGCTATAGTAATTAGATATGCATAGTTCAGTGTGATGAGATATTAGTAGGGGCAGGTGGAGCAGTGATGGAAATGAGTTAAGAAAATGTTTTCCACAGGAACTATGTTTGTACAATGGCTTAAGTTTAAAATAATTTTGAAAAAAATTTTATACAGTACATTTTTATCATATTCTCTCTTCCAAACTCTTCCTCTCGAATTCTCTCCATCTCCTACCAATACATCTTCATATTCTTTTTACCCTAAAAAAAATCCAAAAAAAAAATCCAAAAGTTAAAAAAAATTAAAGCACAGAAGCAAGGAAGAAGAAGAAGAAGAAGAAGAAGAAGAAGAAGAAGAAGAAGAAGAAGAAGAAGAAGAAGAAGAA
>OU015750.1:37452772-37462984 GCA_907169655.1 Acomys percivali | reverse complement strand
TTCTTTCTTTCTTTCTTTCTTTCTTTCTTTCTTTCTTTCTTTCTTTCCAGAAGCAAGCCTGAATGAAGAAACAGCTATGGGCCCAGGAGGTTTTTGGCTAGAAGATGGTCCCCTAAGACCTTCTGATTGGCCATTCCACAATCCTTTAACTTCACCTTCAGTCACTATGTTCTTTCATTTGCTTTCCTCAAGCCAATCCAACTCTGAAGCATCTTTACAAAGCACTAGAAATGGCTTCAAACTCAAAAAGTAATCAGTGAACCTGGAGTCTCCTGCCCCTTGCTCCCACTGCTCTTCGATCTTGGGTAAAACTCCTAGCCTCTTCCTGATCTTTTGGAAGTCTAGGCATGGGCCATGCTAATCCTACAGTCTGTGCTAATTGGTATAGTTCTTCAGAATGTCTGAAGCTCTTAAGATCTATACTCTTAGTCATTTTTTCAATGTTTCACTGCTATCTTATTTTTGGGCAACCTCATGCTGTGTGCCAGATTAGTTTCAAGATATAAATGTTTATGTTTCATTCTTTATATGGAGGTGTTATATCTATGTCTGTGCTTCAATATTTTGATATAAACTGATCCTGTTAGACCATTAACCTTTTTCTTTACACATTTCATTGACTTTCTGTTTCCTTTCTGTTTTACTAACTGAAAGATTTTTTTCATAGTTATAATTTGGCAAGGGGATCATGGAAAATTTTAGGGTATGAAGACTTCCATAGGAAACTTGAGTGGGAGTGTTTTCCTGAAGTTAATAAAAGCAATTTAAGAATCAAGCTGACAACAATGTTAAGAAATGACACAATTTATTGATGAAAGCTTCTGTGGTTATTTTAGTGGGAGATGAAAATTAGAAATAAAGTGAATTAGACCTTGGCTGTAAAAAGCAAATGCTGTTTCATCTAATTTCTGTACTTAAGAAATAGAGCTGTTTTATCTATTAATTAAGCTGGGGCATGCTATCATCAACCTACACACACAAAAGGAAGTCTATGAAACTTCGGTCATTTTGATCTCAGCATGGCGATACCCCCCATGAAGTTTTATAATTCTCAATTAAAATGAGTAATTTAGTGAAAGAATAAATCCCATGAGGGACAATGCCAAAAGGAATTGTAACATTATGGAAATGTTTTTGTGTGGTAATCATTGCTGATGTCTCAAGCACACCTATGATCACCATACTGTCTGTGAATTCAGGAGAATTTCAAAGTTAGATTATTCCATTGCCAATTGTATTTTTTCTCTTACTTATTTTTATTATTCTAGAAATAAATGAGATGCAAAACGTACTGGAACTATGAATTTTTCTCTTTTGATTCCATGCATTTTATTTGCATTCCTACTCTTTTTCTATCACTTTTTTCTTCAGAATAGTCCTGCATTATTTAAGTACATAAGTCACATTCACCAAAGTCATAAAGTGGTAATTGATGAGGATGTGAATTGAACTTTTAAAAAAAGTTATTTACTATATGGTTGGCTATATACTTACGTGTTTCACTGTCAGATGACTAAATACATTCAAGTGTAGAGACTCCAATAAAACTTAAAGAAGGTATTAAGTGTAGTTATAACTATGAAGAATAGTTGGTGTGACTTGCTTTAACTTTGGGAGCAGTGAAGCAACACTGGAAATGGCCTCTCTCACCATCCTTCCCAATAAGTCAGCTTCCTTGTTTCCAGGTGTTGTGGACATGAGTTAATGACAGTTAAAATGCCCAATGTTTTCAGAAGGTCTACTGCATACTCACACTCTGACCACTAATACTTTGTTCTAAATTGTTCTTCAGGTCTTGTCTTCAAATAGAGCCACGTGACTAAAGTTAAATAAGGAGAATTTAAGTGGTAAATATATTTTACTTAAAAAGTAAATATAGTTTTGTTAAATACTACCAAACAACCAACTAACATGACAGAATAATAGCCAGCCAAGACACAAGAAAGTAAAGAGTGAGTCAAGACCTCAAGTATTACATGAAATCTAGGAAAAGATCTAGGTGTTCTTAGTTATTCATAAGGGATAAAGCAGTGATTGTAGGATTTTAATTTATCAACATAGACCATTATAGCAGATAGCAAACCTCTCAAACTGTTTTGGGACAAAACATAATAAGGTCCTAATAAATGACTCCAGGTTTCACATTTGGTACCAGACTGGGATAATTCTAATTTATTAACTGTTCTATCTATCTATCTATCTATCTATCTATCTATCTATCTATCTATCTACCTATCTATCTATCTCTATCTATCTTTATATCTCTATATATTCTGTTACTAATTTATTATGCAATCATTTACTGTTCCTCAGAAGCAGACGCCTCATATCAGTTTTACGTTGACTTGATCTGTGTCCTTCATTGTCTGTTTCCTGATTCAGTCAAAATCAAGAACAGTAAGAAAGATCTGTTTGTCTTTAGGACTAAGGTAGAAACTGTGAAATGAACAGCATAGACAATGCAGAAAATGAGTCACTGACTCTGCATTTCCTCTTAAAATCTAGATTCGTATTCCTTGGGGTTTGTTCTCCACACATTCAGACCAATCATTGCAGTTGTTATTTCTGATAACTGGTTAGTTGATGGAAATGTCATGATATTTACAACACTGAGGGACATAACTAAAGCCCAAATCTTTCTATTACTGGCTTTAAACTCTTACTTTTCAAGAGACCTTTCAATGATACTCTTCTTCCATGTGCAAAAATGAACCAATTAAGCTGTTGTTTTCTATACAACTTCATTTCAAGAAATTAATTTCATTCACAAGTCAAATAAATATCAAAGTCAGTTGCCTGAAGTTTTCAATCATCAGTTTGGTAAAAGTCTGCAGTTTTAATGAGAAAACATTTAGAGAAAAGCCAGGTAGCTATGTATGGAAATATGTGGGTTGAGGGTGAAAGAAGGAATAGTTAGATTCCACCAGCTAGGACAAAGAATAAAAGCATTTAAGAATTTCAATTCATTATTCTCTGGCACCAATACTGCATGCAAATGAAAAGGCCAAAATAAGCATGAATTTTGTTTTAATTAACTCAGTAAGATTTGTCTACCATTTAGGTGCCCCCTCCCACCTTCATCTGTTATTTTGTTCCTTTTAGGGCCATTAATATTATTAATCCACAGAGATTTCTTTCTGCTCTCTTTAGTTAATTAAAGATACTCTAGAATTTATCTTTTGCTACCACCAGGAGGGCACAAAAAGTGAAATATTATAATGCTGGATAGTTCTTTCATTAGCATAAAATAATCAATGGGATTGTATACCTGATTTTCAAATGCATCTGCCTGAGGTTTTCTTTGAGGATCAAAGAAAAGGTAGCCACCCAAAGAAACTAGGGAGGGAAAGAGGGCATGCTGAGAGGGTATCAGATTATGATGTTAGGCTACAATGAATACATAGATTAGTATTTTCAGAGACTAGTCTTCAACACAGAAATAGGCTGTAATAATTCCTGCCTGAATATCATAAAGTGGCTCTTCATCTGTTTCAAACTGTGCTGCTCAGAACGGAGAAGGGGCCAGGAGGGCAGCTGTCAAAAAAGGAGGGGGAAAAAAGCACGTAAGTGATGTCCTTATATTTTACTTAACTTATTTTAATGGTTTTATTACAAAAAGAAACTATGATGTAAACTTCATGTATCATTCACTTACAAGATTTTATACCAAGCCAAGCAGAACCCAAGACTAGACAGTTTCACTATTTATATTCCTCTGAGGGAGTCTCATCTTGCCCTCTCTTTCCACCCTCAGTGTTTTTCTTCCTTCAGGGAGAGATTCTATATCAGTGGTTTCATTTCTCCTCTGGGTAGACTTAAAGGCCAGACACATTGATTATTAATCATTATATTGGGGTTTCTCTCCTTCTTGACCAATGACATAATCTGCCGAGCATGGTGGGTACACTGTAACTGACATCTGTATTGAAAAAAAAATCAGATTATAGAATATATATCTGCACTAATAAAAAAAACCATCTTTCAAATCTTCCTTTTCTAAGTCTGTCTAAAGAGACCACTGTGCCACAACACATAGGCGCAGATCCATAAATCCAGAGATGGATCTGAAAGCCCAATTTGGAACATTCTTTACTTAGACTCTTGGGACATTGCAGACTTAACTAGAGTCACTTACTTCCTGGCCCCGGCCCAGAGTTTTACTGCTTAGGTATATCAGAGAGAGAGAGAGAGAGAGAGAGAGAGAGAGAGGGAGAGAGAGAGAGAGAGAGAGATCTTGAAGCACAAAATGTCGCTACTTGTTAACAGGTCATCTTTTCCATTATTTCATTTAGGTGTACACTTTTATTTGTGTAAATTTTTTTTAATTTTATTAATTTATTCTTGTTACATCTCTATGGTTATCCCATCCCTTGTATCCTCCCATTCTTCCCTCCCTCCCATTTTCCCCTTATTCCCCTCCCCTATGACTGTTCCTCAGAGGGATTACCTCCCCCTGTATATGCTCATAGGGTATCAAGTCTCTTCTTGGTGACCTGCTGTCCTTCCTCTGAGTGCCACCAGGTCTCCCCCTCCAGGGGACATAGTCAAATGTGAGGCACCAGAGTACGTGAGAAAGTCATATCCTACTCTCCACTCAAGTGTGGAGACTGTTCTGACCATCGGCTAGATCTGGGTAGGGGTTTAAAGTTTACGGCCTGTATTGTCCTTGGCTGGTGCCTTAGTTTGAGCGGGACCCCTGGGCCCAAATCTGCCTATCATAATGTTCTACTTGTAGGTTTCTAGGACCCACTGGATCCTTCTACTTTGCTATTCTCACAAGGTTCTCTCATCTAGAGTCCCAATAGGATGTCCTCCCTTCTGTCCCAGTTTCCTAGTAAGTGAAGGCTTTCATGGGACATGCCCATTGGGCTAGTATGCAGATATAAGTGAGTATATACCATTTGAGTCTTTCTGCTTTTGGGTTAACTCATTCATTATGATCATTTCTAGCTCAATACATTTATCCACAAATTTCAGGAATTCTTTGTTTTTAATAGCTGAGTAGTATTCCATAGTGTATATGTACCACAGTTTCTTTATCCATTCTTCTACTGAGGGACATTTAGGCTGTTTCCATGATCTGGCTATTACGAATAAGGCTGCTATAAACATGATTGAGCAAATTTTCTTGTTATATGCTGGTGCATCTTCTGGGTATATTCCAAGGAGTGGAATAGCTGGGTCTTGAGGAAGCCTTATTCCCAGTTTTCTGAGATAGCACCAGATAGATTTCCAAAGTGGCTGTACTAGTTTGCATTCCCACCAGCAATGAAGGAGTCTTTCTGTCTCCCCACATCCTCTCCAGCATGTGGTGTCGCTTGAGTTTTTTATCTTAGCCATTCTGATGGGTATAAGATGGAATCTCAGAGTTGTTTTGATTTGCATTTTCCTTATGACTAAGGAGGTTGAGCATTTCTTTAAGTGTTTCTCAGCCATTTGAGTAAATTTTTTCAACTCAAAAAATTCATCAGTTCATGGTCACCAGAGTTCATGTTTCCTCCCTCACCGCCCCCCATGAAGAATGAGCTGTCTGTTGGCTATATCTGAGCAGGGGGTCTGGGTTCTATGCATGGATTGTTCTTGGTTGGTGCTTCAGTTTGTGTAGGCCCCCTTCGGTCCAGATCCGCCAGCCTTTATGCTCTTCCTCTGTGGATCCTGAACCCTCTGGGTCCTTCCTTCCTCCCACTCTTCCATAGCACTCTCAGCTTCCCCTTGGAAGGGTGGTCTTGAGGGCACACATAGGAAGGGGATGAAGGTTATCAGAATGAGACCTGATAGGCTATGGTCAGATGGTGGGGGTGGAGCCACTCCCTTCAGAGACCAGGGGTCTATGAGAGGGGAAAGGGGCAGGAGAAGGAGGGAGGGTGGGAACAGGAAAATAAGAGTGAGGGGATAACAATCAGGATGCAATGTGGATAAATTATAATAAAATAATTTAATTAAAATTAATTAATAATATCTTAAACTCACTGGATTTGTCATGCCCGACTGTATGCCACGTATATGTGGACATTCAGTTAATGTTTTTACTGCACTATAGATTGAATTCCCGGGAGGGCATAGCAGGCAGTAGGAATGGGTACAATAGTTATGAGCCTGGAATTTTAGTCAGACAGACCGGTCTAAATTCTGGCTTACAGAGTCTAAATGTGTCACTTGAGGCATGTTATTTGACATTATAGAACTTCGGTTTGGCAACTATGAGCTGATGGTACTAATAATGCAAAACTACAAATAAGGACCCATTCACTGCTCTTGTCCTGTCTTAGACTATGTCTTCCGTATGTAGAGATATTATTACGCTCATTGTCACAGTGGGAAACCTCGGAGAGTGAAGAGGTCTAGTGTCTATTTTCTAAAAGTCATTACACTAAACAGTAGGTATACACCAGCAATGTTTGGATTCCATTGAGGGTGACAGTTAGACTGATTGTTACAGATGGTTGATAATCTAAGATTGGTATTAGATATTAACTTACACATTTAGGGGCCATGTTGAAAATAACACAGAGATCACCATAGGCACATGTGTTATGTAGAGAAGATGAAATGTACCCAGAGTAAGCACATGTCTTATGTGCAAAGTATGAAATGTGTCCTCATCATAATATGTTGAGTGCTTCATCCAGAGCTGGTGGCACTATGTTGCAAAGTGTTTGAAACTTTGAGAGGAGCTTAGTGGAATAAATGGACATTGTAGGTGTATCTCTGAAAGTCATACCTGGTTCACAGCCCTTTCCTCACTGTCTACTTTCTGACTGGCATGGGAGGAAGCACCTTTGTCCAAGTTCTTGAGGGAGGGGCAAGATCCAAACCTTCAAAAATCGTGAGCCCTAAAAAATTTTCCTATAAGTTATTTCTCTCATGTTTTTTGGACACAACCATACAGAAAGTACAACACAAACAGAGAGACTAATTTTTGTTTGTTTTCTTGTCAAACTCTTTTTGCGACTAAGATCTGGTTGCTTTAATGCGGTGTACACACGTTCCTCCTTGAGTTCTGCCATTTCTGACTGTAAAGGACAATAGGGATTTATGTCTGGTGGCCTTGTGTAAGTTTTCTTTCTTTGGTGGAAAATTATGGGGACCAACAACTTGATTTATTCTGTTAGTTTTGAACTGTGCTTCCAGAAAGTAAATTGGCTCATGGTAATCACAGTGCTCATTTCTATTAAATGATCATCAATCGAGTTATTTACCCTTTTGCATATAATTTATTATGGCTTGCTTTTTTCTTTCAATTAACATTTTGAACTATGCAATTTACTTGTTTTAGAGGAATAAATATAAGGAAATTATAATTCTAAAATTATTATATTAATGATATAACACTTTAAATAATATCTGTATTTCTCTATACTTTATTGACAGTATATAGTAAGAAAAATGTTATGTCATCAAAAACAATTATTTCCTTACACAAAACCTGCCTTAGAGAAGAAGAAAGCTGTAACATGAGAAAACACATTTTGCCTAATGATTTTCTTTCAGGAAAAATATTGCTATCATGATCTTTTTTAATTAAATAAGAATTTAGCACATTTGCATGCATGTTCTTAATGTCAGACTCTTTGGTTATCACACTTACACCTCTGTTATTAATGGTAGCCATGGTTTGCAGATGAGGAAAAGCTAGTTATCAATGAATAATTCAGATTCCATAACTGTCAGACCTCATTATTTTAAATAGGGCATGGTAGTTCCAGTTGTAACTAGCTAATTGCCTCATTTAAACTTAAACTCTTAGACTATTTCACATAATTCTCAATTTCTAAAAACTTTAAATATGTTTAAGATTGCTGTAATACATAGAGCAATGTGCTTTAAGTCAATCCAGAAGAATAAAAGTCTCTCTGCTCATGATCCGTCTTCAAATAAGAATTGAAATTTAATTTAATCCACAGTCACGCAATGCTTATTAAATGCAGAGTGACAAAATGTTTTAATTTATTTAAAAAAATGAAAGAGAAGATTGACTAATTCATTTTAAAAGTAGATTGCTTTAATTTAAATATATTTATGAATAAGGGTTCCAAAAGCAGAGTGATTGAAATGGCCAGAGTCGGCTGAGTTTGATACTGCCCTTTCTTAAATTTCAGGCACATTTAAGAGCAAAGCTGTTTGTAGGCAGGGTAAATTTGGGGTGGAAATTTTTGTACGTCAGTTGGCCTTCCCCTCCCTCCACTAGTAGTCTTGTCTAGTTAGAGGGTGTCTTCTTCAGTCTCCATTGCCCTTGCTACAAGGAGTCTTAGCTAGTGTTACCTTGCCTATAAGATGTGCAGAGACACAGATAGAGCAGATAGAGCAGAGATTGAGGGATTGTCCAGCCCATGCCTGGCCCAACCTAAGACCTACCACATGGGAGTGAACCAGTCCTTGACACTTTGCTGTACTTGCAAGCAGGAGCCTAGGAGAGTTGTTCTCTGAGAAGCTCCACAAAGCAGCAGTTTGAAACAGATGCTGAGACTCGCACCCACATATGGAGTCTTGTGGAAATACAAGAGGAAGGAGAAAGGGACCTGGAGGTGACAGGACCTCCACAAGAAGACCAACAGAGCATACTAACTGGGGCCCAGAGGTGCTTGTGGAGACTGAAGCACCAACCAAGAACCATGCATGGACTAGACCTAGCCTCCCCACACAGATGTAGCCAGCTGATGGGCAGCTCAGGGTTCATGTGGATCCTCTAGTAAGGAGAGGGGTGGCTGTCTCTTTCATGGACTCCGTTGCCTGCTTTTAGATCACTTCTTCCTGGTGAGACTACCTTGCTGGGACAAGCTCAGTCTTGATTCAACTCGTTGACCTGGAGTGGATGGGTGGGGCCCATATTTTCTGAGGAATAGGGAAGTGGGGGGGGGGAGGGAGGAAGGGTGGGACTGGGAGGAGAAAAGAGAGGGGGCTAAGGTGGGCATATAAAGTGAATAAATTAACTGAAAAGATAAAATGAGTAAAGATGCTATAAATTTACTAATGACAGAAAATATACATTATGTCAGTTTTGTGGCTATTAAGACCACTCTGCTCAGATCTTTCTTTGAGATCCTGTGGTAAGGAACATTTGCTGAGACACAATTCCCTTGACCAGATTTCCAAGACCTGCCACACCCTTCAGAAACTACTCCTGCCACTTCCTCTTGGGTGAAAGTCCTCTCTGCAAAAACTTTGCCATCCTTATCATGAAGAACAGCGCTTTGCCTGTCAAATTTGTCATCATTCCCTCTGTTATTCTCTGTCAGATCTGCAGTGTGGCCTGATGGTTGCCATTGCCAACTTCTGTTTGGTCTCTGCTTTACTATTTATGTACATTTTTCTCAATACATTTCTTATGCAACTAATTCTGTCATTTTATGTTTCTTAAAAGGTCTGGATCATTCCAACAAGGTGATTACATTTCTTCTTGTCTAATTAAATAATCCTATTCAAAAAATCCAATCTCTTTCTTTGGCTCAGGTCTTCCTCAGACGCAGTGAGCTTTAAAAGGATATGACTTCTAATAACAAATATGCCCTTTGTGTAATTGCAGAGACCTGTGTAAATTCAAATTTCATGCGCAGATTCAGACTAAAAGTTCTGTGCTTGTGGTCCTCCTTCTCTTCATCCAGATATATTTATTTCCGCTTCCTAAGTCTTTGACAGGCTTTCCCAACATAAAAAGTAAAACCTGAGCTGTTGTAGTTGGTCCTTTGGCTTCGTTATTGGGTCCATTTGAATACTTCCTTACACTAGCCCTATCCCTTCAAAACCCCCAACACTAGGTAGGAGAGAGGAATAGGTTAGTGGGGAAAGGGGGAATTGATAGCATTATACTACTTCATCTTCCCCAGTAGGGGCAGCGAGTTTCTTCAGGAAAGTTTCAACTTTGTAGTCAGGTTATCTGCAACCAGCAACCAGCAACAGCAGAAGGAATGACAACCAACCAACAGGGGCAGCAGCAGGAGGATGAGCAGTAGCGGCTGCCTCTATTAGGGCTCAGGCATCTATATATTCTCTGAGGAGTCCCTAGAACTCCAAACGTAAACTACCGTCAGCTGGCAAAATCATGCTCCTGCTAGAGAACGAGGCAAATCACAGCCAGCTACTGTGGACTGTGGGAAGCAGCTCCATATCCCACACCTGGGATGAAAACAAACACATATTCACATAGTATTTCTATGTTTTTTTTTAATTATCCTTTTTGCTGTAAGCCTCCTATTATACCTTGTTTAGTGAGAA
>OU015750.1:37406717-37445661 GCA_907169655.1 Acomys percivali | reverse complement strand
TGTGTGTGTGTGTGTGTGTGTGTGTGTGTGTGTGTGTGTGTGTGTGTCTTTTTGGAGACACAAATATAAAGGAGACTACTATGCATTAGAAAATATATTACCCCATGCCACAGTTGTTAAGTTACTAACTCTTAATGCTTCTTCAATCAACATGAGGAACAGAGGTCTTATAGGAAGATATCATATTTTTAAACATACGTGCCTTCCTACTTTAACTTCAATAGAATTATTCTCATCATATCTCTAAAATTTAGTATCAGTAACACTGGATATAAAGGGTCATGTGCAGAAGCAGTGGACTGCAAGAGGGAAGACCTTCTTTGACAGCCAGATATACCTAGTGTTTCTGATCTTTATTGTCTTGACATTATAAGCCTTGTTTGTAACTCTGAAAATTTGTTCTCTGTCCATTGGAAACAGATTTTAAATCTCCTTCACACTGAAATTAATATAATAAAATAACCAGTAAGAAATTGTGTATGCATACAATCAAGTCCTGTATCCTGAGCCCTTATGTTGAGTAGTGCTTGTATTTCATAGGGAGGTACACATTCCATTTCAACACAGCTGCCCATTGCACAGGGCAGCCTACACACACACATGGTCTCATGAAGCAGCTATCTCAATTCATCAGCTCTTTTGTATTATTGTATCATCAAACAATAGATGTGTTATTCCAAGGAATATATGAATAATGAATTTGTTTGACACTGACATCCCAATAGGTTTCTAGTGTCTATAGTCCCTCTAAATTTAAGCATTTTTTTACTCTGTAGTTGAGAATCCAACCATATGAATAGCTTTATTTCATTATCCCATTGTCTACATGAGGGTGTGTGTTTTGTAAAGATCTTAGATAAACCTGGTTCTAGTTGGTGCATAGACTGAGATTCTCCTTAAATCTGGGTTAATACCATTTTTTCACCTAAAGCTGTTAAATACATATATTTTTTATCATATTTCTAACTACAATAAATTTAATCCTATAAAATCAGATAAAGAGAAAGATATATGCATGCATGTGTGTGGATCTGCCAGATATCAATACATGACTAATCTTCCTTCAAATGTTCATATTCACCACCCTGGCAACAGCATGGCATTATTTTCAAACAATCCTGAATATTTTAGCATCTATACATTGGTTCGTATAAATTGTATTTAGTTTTCATACATTTAAAGCTATTTTGCTCAATCTGAGTCAAAGAAAATCTGAAATATAGTGTTTTTTCACATTATTTTTAAAAATGTATTCAGTAACACACATTCTTTGTACTGTTTTGATTCCCTTTGTTTCAGAGGCTGGCCTAGAACTCAGAACTCTCAGGTCTTAGGTTATTGAGTGTTGTGATTTTAGCTATGCACTGCCACACAATGGTCACATATTTCTTTAATCACCCAAATTAATAGCTTTCTATACTTTTTTTATTGCAACTTAATGGAACAATAAGTTTTTTCAACATATTAAATTTTGCTTATTGGATTTCCCCAGCATAGTTTAATATGAACCTTTCCCCTGACTTAAATTATCTTTGGTTTGAACTTCCGCAAAGAGGCTAAAAATGTCAGGTAGTGTGACTTTCTTTTGCATCATTCTGGGGACCATATTACCTATGATTCCTCTCTCTGGGATGGTGAGATTGGTCCTGACTTTGATATTATTATTCTGATCTGCCCATTCTAAATGTCCCTGGTCAGCTTTTTAATCAATAGTATTTGAAGTTACTGTCGATTGCTGTCTAGTTCCAACAGTGCATTCAGAGTCTGGACTTTCTCTCAGGCTTCAGGAAAAAAAAATTTTAACAAAAAGGTAACATTTCAGGACATCCAATAGATTCATTGAGCAAACCAGCGTGATATGCGAGAGGAGCTGATATTTTTGCAACATTTACTCCCTGGAAATGGAGACTATACAAGCATCCTTTTTGGTTGTTGGAATTTTAATAGTCAATATTATTAAAAAGTAGTGTTGGCTCTGTTTCTTAACAATTAAACTTTATTATACAACCCAACTAGCTTATACAAGAAGGAAAAAAGGTTAAAGGGACAAAAGAGTGAACCTTCTGGTATCCGTTCCACGGGATGAGTCCTTAGGTGTCTCTCTGGCTCGCGTGATAGTCCAGCCGGTTCGCTGCTCCACACGCTCTCCAACCCCTCGCTGAATCTGTTGTTTTTCTCTTCCCCACCTGCCTGAGTTCATGGGAAGGGCAGTCTCCTTCTCCCGTTGAGGGTCCATTAGGAAAACAATAGCCCAGGTGGGGTTCCCAGGTCTGCTTCCTGAATTCCAGGCCCAGGATGGCTCCACTCAGTCTGTCATAAGGTATTCATGGGGTGCCCCAAGGATAAAGCCCGCCAAGACTGCTTCCACCTGTGACAAAGCTTAATCTTTCCCACAAAGTAGCTTCCCAGATAGATGACCACAGGGTGGACATAGAGGTACTATGACACAACTCCTGCCACCATGTAGGCAATGGCTTACTTTTGCAGTTCTATTGTAGGACTCAATCCGTTAAATGATTGCTGCAGTGAGCATATGTTGCCATCTGTCATGTTTCTTTCCCACTGTAGACCAGCCCAGAGATAAGAAGAACTGTTTTGTGTTGTGATAATGTGTTTAATAGGCTTCAGAAAGCAGAGAACACTGCTTGTTATTTGTGGAGTTGCTGACAGAACTGTGGTCTGGTTTTTAGTTCCTGACTCTTAAGTTTTGTGTTCTGTTTTGTTCTGCAGTTCTTCTTCTGTCTTTAAATTTAGCATCTAGTAATAGTGCACACAACATTAAGACTCATAAAATCTTGTTAGAACTACTTTAAACTAAAAGCTATCTGCACAATTTTATTTTTACAGGTATTTCTGTTGCATTAACACATTCTCAAATTCCCCTTTGAATTTCTACTCTGTGTCAAATACAGAACAAACAAAACACAACAGCTAGTGCTTTTCTGAAGGGATCATTGACATGATACAAGAAGATGCTGTCGGTTAATTATAGCACCCATAATGAAGATGCTATTTAGACCTTAATGTCAGTGTTGACATGGCTTTAGCGTCTTTCATCTTTATGGAAGTTAGTAAGTAACATGGTCAAGTATAACCTAGTAACATACACAAGGTATTTTACAAAAATATATTTAGTGGCTTTCAAAATAAGCAATTACAATCATTTTAAGGGACCCATAGGAATACTTCAAAGGACACCTATGGAACTCTTTTTTTTTAAATTTTTTAAATTAATTTATTCATATTACATCTCAATTGTTAGCCCATCCCTTGTATCTTCCCTTTCTTTCCTCCCTCCCGCTTCCCCCTCTACTCCCTTCCCCTATGTCTGTGACTGAGGGGGACCTCCTCCCCCTGTATATGCTCCTAGGGTATCGAGTCTCTTCTTGGTGACTTATTATCTTTCCTCTGAATGCCACCAGGCCTCCCCATCCAAGGGACATGGTCCGATATGGGGCATCAGAGTTTGTGTGAAAGTCAGATCCCCTTCTCCACTTAACGGTGGAGAATGTCCTGTCCATCGGCTAGATTGGGTAGGACTTTGAAGTTTACTGCCTATATTTTCCTTGGCTGGTGCCGTAGTTTGAGAAGGACCCCAGGGCCCAGACCTGCCTGTAGTTTTCCAGGACCCTTTGGATCCTTCTATTTCCTCATCCTCCCAGGCTTCTCACCCCTAAAGTCTCAATAGGATTTTCTCCCCTCTGACCCACTTTCCTGCTCAACCATGTTCATAGCTCCCTTATTCATAATAGCCAGAATATGTAAACAACCTACGTGTCCCCCAGTAGAAGAATGGATAAAGAAACTGTGGTACATTTACACTATGGAATACTACTCAGCTATTAAAAACAAGGAATTTCTGAAATTTGTGGACAAATGGATTGGACTAGAAATTATCATAATGAGTGAGTTCACCCAGAAGCAAAAAGAGTCAAATGGTATATACTCACTTATATCGAGACACTAGTCCAAGGGGTACGCCCCCATGAAAAACTTTACCTATGGAACTTTTAAGGCATTTCTCCCACACAAATCCTCCTTTGATATAGCCATGTATGGGTCCAGTTAGGTATGTATGTATTCTTCTTAGGATGATTAGAGCTTTTCCTCTGTCACCACAGTGAATTGAGTTTCACTTGAAGCCCAGCAAGAAAGATGTGAGTCACAGAATCCAACACAAGGCCAACATTATTCAATCAAAAGCTACCAGTTTGTGCCTAAACCTGGATATTTCTAAAGGATGTTTCAAATCTAGCAAGAAAGGTAAATTGGTTTCTGTAGAATGGTCACTACGGCACTAGTGACAGCAGTTGGTTCCTCAAGTAAAAGAGCAGATTTCACCCCCTCAAACACTGGACACTGTCATCAGGGATGGGTGACATCCTTACAAAGGAAAAGTCCAGAAGGACACTTTAATTTTTATTTATAAAAATTAATAATAGATATTAAGTGATACTATAAAGTAAAAATGATGAGTGTGCTGTAAGTACAAGCAGTAAATTGGTTTGAATTTTAATGTGATATGTGTTCTACTTGAAGTCTTTATTATCATAGTGAAGATTTTTGTTTTGTGGTTGTTCTGAAGTAAACTGGGAAAACATCTATGGGATAATTGTAGACCAGCACAATTTTAACAAGATGTAAAACTTAAAACACTTATTTAGGTTACACATTTTGAAAAGTTGTAAACAAATCATGTATTCGTTTCCTTAAAAGTATCATATTTCCTATATTTAATAACATTCTATTGTATTTGCTGCACATCTTAGGCTGGCATTTATCTCCCTGACGATGCATTCATTAGACATCTCATTCCTACTTCTTAGATGAGGAAGCCAAATTACAGTGACACTAAAGACCTCAGTCACTCAACTGTGAATAGTGAGGGGATCTTTCTGATTCAAAGCCAAGGATGTTCCTCAGTTCTTAATTTCAGGATGCTAATGCTACATGCACATGAGCAATGCTGTAATTTCTCTGAGAACTCATGTGTTCATTTGATGATTAGTACATATAAATATACTTGCTGAGTCATAGTAACATTAATGTTTAATGTGGTGGGAGCCCAAATGATGCTAGATTACATGTCCTGGGCCCCACAAGAGCACAGGGAACACACAAATGACCAACAGGCTCTCTGAACTTCTCTGTACCTAGTTGGTTTTATTATGAAATTAGAGTTTAATTATCTTCCTGGAAACAACCACAAACATAAATAAGAAAGTAACTTGAAATGGTTCTGCCTATCTATTGAAAAAGAATATGGTGGGGCTGGAGAGATGGCTCAGTGGTTAAGAGTACCACCTGCTCTTCCAAAGGTCCTGAGTTCAATTCCCAGCAATCACATGGTGGTTCACAACCATCTATAATGTAACCTGGTGCCTTCTTCTGGTCTGCAGGTAAACAAGCAGAAAACACTGTATACATAATAATAAAATAAATCTTAAAAAAAAAAGAATTTGGTAATATAAGCACAATTTTGAATATCACCTTATTGGGAAGGGGGCTGCACACTTATGCTAGTTATTTTTAAAACATATTTAAATTAGTTCTTTGCGAATGTTGTGCAATGTGCCTTGATCATATTTGTCATAATCCCTTATTCTTCCAGATCCACCTTCTCTAGCCACCATTGTGTCTCTTTTTTTTCTTCTTCTTCTTACAAAGGCCAGTTAACTCTGCCTACTCATCCCTAGAAATGTGAACTTGAACTAGAGTGTGGTCAACCTATCGGGCTGTGTCAGGAAGACATGTTTCCTTGTAGTCATCCATCACCTCTGTCTCATACACTCTTTCTGTCCACTCTTCCACAATAATCCCTAAGTGTTTGGAGTAAGAGCTGAGTGTGCATTCAGTGCCGAACATTCTGAACTCTTGTATTCTCTTCACCTTGGCCACTTGTGAGTGGCCGTTAAATGTCATCTACTGCAAACAGAAGCTTCTTCTCCGACAAGTGGTATAAGATTCCATAATCTGCTGGGTGGTGGTGGTGGTGGTGCATGTCTTTAATCCCTGCACTAGGGAGGCAGGTGTGGGTGGTTCCCTGTGAGTTTGAGGCCAGCCTAGTCTACAATGTGAGTCTAGGACAGCCAAGGCTATAAAGAGAAACCGTTTCTCAATCCCCCCCCCAAATAAAACCTTCCATAATCTATGGATATAATGATATATCATTGAGATTTGGTTTAATGCATTCTCCATTCATCATAGTAACAGTAGCAGTTTCTTGTTTAGAGTCTATGATTTGTATAGGCTTGACCTGATAATGGTGCCAGGCAAAGGCTTCATCTTGTGTACAGGGCCTCAGTGAAAACAGAAAGTTATTAGTTACTTACTCAATGTCCCGATGCTCTCCTCTGTACACCAGTTTATTCTTTCCTAGTACATAATTAATTTTTATTCCTTTATACCAGTACAGAAAATGGAGAAGACTTTACCTATCAACATTTCCCTTTCAGAAGGATATTACTAAGACAATGAAACCTTTTAATATTCTGTGATTTTTCCTTTTCAGAAGGCACTTATTGCACACTTATTATGTGCAGAGAACTATGCCAAGCCACACTATACATAAAAAATATAAGGCAAAAATGGAAGAATCTTGTAAGAAACCACCTCATGTGTATATGCTTTATGATTAAATACAATACACTTCTAAGTAGTTATGTGAATTGGGATTCAGGCTTTCTCAGGCATGATGAGCAAGTCTGTGGAGAATTCTCCACAAGGAATAGGTTTCCCTGTGCATAATGCAGAAGAACTGAGTCTGTAGCTTCAGGCACTGCTGAAAAATTTCCTCTGTTCTAGCAGGATTAGCCCTCTAAGAATATTTTTATTGTCCTAATAATCTGATTGGCTATTATAGAGATTGAAGATTTTGCAATATTGTTATTTTCTTAAAGAGGTAGCAGCTTAGATAGATCAAAAATCTTCATTGTTTCAGAGTTTTACTTCAGAAAAATATATTTTGTATTCTGATAATATGTGAAATCTAGATAATTCCCATCTTATATTGTGTCTATTGAACACACACAGAATAACTACAAACGTTTAAGAATTACTATATGGAAGAAGGTCAGATATTTTCTTTCTGTTTTTTTAAATCAATTTACATTTCAGTCAAATCCAAGTTTATTTTTAAATTTCACAACTTCTTCACCTTATGGCATTAGACTTTAAGTAACTTTGCTGGAAAATTATAGAATTGAAAAGAGTAAAACACAGATCACTACAAGAAGATACTTCTTGATATTTGCAAAAAATAAAAGTATGTTGTTTCTCCACCAATAGTTATTGAAAGTTTTGCTGAGCATAGTAGTCTAGACTGGCATCTGTGGTCTCTTAGGGTTTGCAGAATCTCTGCCCAGGGTCTTCTGGTATTTACGGTCTCTGCTGACAAGTCAGGTGTAATTGTGATAGGTTTTCCATTATATGTTACTTGGCCTTTTTCCCTTGCCACTTTAAATATGTTTTCTTTATTCTATATATTTGTGTTTTCATTATTATGTTGCAGGAGGATTTTCTTTTCTGGTCTATTCTATTTTGGTGTTCTGTAGGCTTCTTGTATGTTTATATACAGCTCCTTATAATTGGACACTAGCCCAACAGGGATGTACCCTGAAAATCTTCACTTAGCAAGAGATTAGAATAGATATTGGGACTTCATATTGGGTCTCCTGATGAGAATGGTAAGGGAGAATGGGGAAATAGAAGGATCCAGAGGGTCCTAGAAACCTACAAGAAGACCACTAAGGCTGGTAGATCTGGACCCAAAGGGGTCTGCTCAAACTACTGTACCAACAAAAACAATGCATGCAGTAAACCTAGAACCTCTATCCAGATCTAGCCAATGGACAGCACATTCTCCACAGTTTTGTAGAGAGCAGGGACTGACTCTGACATGAACTCTGGTGCTCCTTATTTGACCACTTCCCTTTGGTGTGGAGACCTGATGGTACTCAGAGGAAGAGTAATCAGGCTACCAGGAAGAGACCTGATAGGCTGTGATCATATGGTGGGGGAGGAGGTCCCCTTCTGTCACAGACCTAGGGGAGGGGAATAGGATGAAAGAGGGAGGAAGGGGGTAATGGGAAGATACAAGTGAGGGGATAATAATTGAGATGTAATCGGAATAAATTACTTAAACAGTCAAACAAACAAACAAAAGAAGTAAGGAGGAAACAGAATTATGGTTTTTTTCTCTGCTTTCTATGGCTTCCTAATAATGACATAGAGACCCATTGCATATATTGCGTGTATTAATAAGCTTTAAAGCACTATAGCCGGGTATCTACTCATCTACTCTACTCAGACTATGTTGGTCTGAATTATTTCGCAACCAGAGCCACTTGTCCCATGATCTGCCATCTTAGACTTGCTGTGGCTGCTCCTTCTCTATGTATCTTCATGGCAACTCTCTTACGGGCACCTCCTCATGGCGACTTTCATGGCGACCCTCTCCTCATGACTTGGCAATTCCTCATCATGCTTTTCACTTTCTCCATCTTTATTCTCCACATGGGGCCCCTAACTGGGATTGGAAGTCCCATGTCAACTTTCCTGCCTATACCATACAGGCTGTTCAGCTCTTTATTATCCAATCAGAGATGATAGAGAATAATTTTTACATAACATTGAGACAGGAGATTCTTCAATAATAATGACAATGTCCATGTCCAGATGCAACCAGATCTCTGGGCACAGAAATTAGTATCAGAATACATAATGAACCATCTTCTAACAGCTATTCCTAAGAGTAGGAAATGAGAAAAGTGATAGAATATTCCAGTTTAGATTCATTACCTTAGAATTTGACTATTTAAGTATTGGCGTGGCTAATATATATATATATCTGGAATAAAGTTTTCGCTATTGTTTGAATCCAATATGTAATGTAGTGTTGATCCCCTCAAAGTTAAAAACCAAACTACTCAAAATTCATTGAACATAATTTTTGCAAAATGGATATAAGCTGTAAACTGAAACTTTTATGGAGAAACTTTGAGCAACTTGTATGTGTTTTAAGTTTACTCTTTCAAAGAAAGAAAACCAAGATTGTGTGAATTTTATGAAGCTGGATAGGAGAGTGAAGGGAAAAAAAACAAGATAATTTGTGGAATGTATTTCAAAGCTGTGGACAATACCTCGGAGAACTGTAGAGCTGCAATTAGAGGGGCATTGGAAGGAGGTTGGCTAACAGTATAAATGTTCTAATGCATGACTCCTTTTACACTACCCCCTGGGGAAAGCTATTCTCTGGCTTCATGGCACAATGCAGTGTGAGGTAGTGGGCTTCCTATATGATCTTGCTGTTTATTCATTATCATGTAGTGTCTTATGGTCTTTTACTATGCTGCCAAAATCTGCCTTTTTGTTTTACTTACCTTTCCCATTGTTCTTTTTTTTTTTTTCCCTACAATAGACCGTTTCATCCCTTGGTTTGTAGAAAAGTCCTTATACCTTGGGTACTTTCCTTTTGTACTTTCAGTATTCATGAGGCTCAAGTTAAAAAATGCTAACAAGGACAACACTGTTAAAAATAAGATGAGCTCCTGAAGGGGATGAGGCATTGAAGATTCATAGAACTATGCCAAGCTCTTCAAAATTATGCCAGCAGCATTTCATGCTTGTGAGAACACAATTGTCAGTGCTGTAAAACTATGCATATTGTTTCATAAGCCATTATCAACAAATAATATTTACTGAGAAGCCCTTGAGGAAATGAAACTGTTAACTGAAGGCATAATATATTTCCAATGGCTGGTTTCCATATGGGGAAATTTTCTCCTCAAATGGCTAAAGAGTTCTAAAATATATTTGCATTAATGTCATCATTATTTACCAACAAATTTAATAGGAAAGCTGAGCTCCCTGTTAAAAGGAGTAATGTCATGTTGAAACAGTGGTCATTTTTTTCAACCAGATTAACAAGTTTACCTAACTGTGTCTTTCCCCCCAGAAACTAGTGCAAAGTGGAGAGATCATGAAGCACACATGTTCACCTGCACAATTTTCCATAATAGATAGTCTTCAAGCATTAGTTAGGAATTTTAAAATGTTATAAAAATCTCCCATGTTGAGAATAGAAGTGTCCATGGTAATAATCACAGACCTATAAAATTAAGCTATAGGCTGATTGTATTTTAAGCTGCAAATCATTATTTATATTTGCAAATCCAATATCATGTGAGACAGGCAAAGTTTTGAAGGGTCAAGGTACAAACTCTAATGACATTTATAAATAACTTCTGCTAGCACAACCACAAATACAAGTCAGTCTGTACAGCAAACCCCATTATACTGTCACCATAAAGGTATATAAAATCTCCATATTACGAGAAAGATACACATTTAATTTCTTCTCTGAATCTTTCTCTCAATACATTTGAGTCATTAACAAAGTGTTAAATGTTTATAAGATATAAAATTGATAAGTGTTGAATGTGTAAAGTTTTGTCCTTTGACACTTTGTCAACAGAGTAATGTCCCTGACTTGGCACTTTGCTGAGATGAACAAAAGCAAGGAGTTTTATACTGAGACAATATAATAAGAAATGAGTTCAGGCTGCCGAACAGTTTAAAGTGTGATTAGAAATGAAGACTTTTGCAGAAGGATATTCACAGATACTATGAAGGAAAAATACCAAAACAACATACTCACATTAAAACACATGTATGTGTAATATATGAATAATGGATTAAAACAGATAAGTGCTTAAAAAATTAGAATAGTGTTAGTGAGATTATATTTTCAATAAGCGACAAAGTTTTCAATGAAATAAATCACCAAAAAGATTGCATGTGCAATTATCTGTGTATATGGAGTTTCTGATAAGTAAGGCAAAATATCTAAATATCCTGGTTTGGAGCAAACAGCTTCAAAACATTAAAGATTAGTTATCTGGGTGATTTGTTGAACAACAACAACAAAAAAAAAAAACCAAGAATAAACTTTGTAAGGGGTATTACATTCTAGTAAGGTTGGACCATATATATTTGCTGATATATCACCTAGAAACGTCATTTAATATAGCCCATTATGCTTTCTTACTTGAGGTATAAAGAAAAGCTTGCACCATGATGGCAGACGTTTTGGTCAGAACACAAATATTGATGATGGGAAATATTTATCCACTTATCCCTGGGATTTTTATGTACATTAGAGTTAAATATTATCATTCTGCTCCCTTGTCTAGTTGAATGGCAATCTGAGTAATTTTTAAAAAATATTTCTGTGTTAGCAATGCAGCCAGCTGGGGAATGGTAAACTAGTGACTTCAAACAGGCCCACCATGAGCTAGCTAGTGACTATGATTTGTCCTTTGCAGTATGCTCTACTCAGGCACATAAAACCGTAATTGTCTGCACAAGGTCAGTGGTACAAGGGATACAATAGTAATGATTAGGCCAGGTAATGTTCTTTCTTATATACTGAGTTATAGACTTAGAGAAATAATCCAATGGTAATGTGTATATAATGAAGAAGTGTTGTCTTCTCAGAGAATCATTAAAAATAATGATCAGCAATTGGCTTCTTCAGCAGAACATGTCTAGAAAACTTCTGAGTGATTAGAGTTTGTGTACAGCCAGAATTGCAGTTGGATGTTTTATGTCTCCCTAACACTGTGAATACTGTAGGACATTTTGCTAATTTTTGATTATCATTAAACATATCTTGTACTTCAATCACTAAAATGAACTCTATTCATGTTGCCAAAAGAAATGCCCTATATATAAGTGCAGATGAAGATTTTGCAGAGAAAAGATTATTCCCCCCCCCTTTTTTTTAATTAAGAATGGAAAGAACCCAGACCAATGGAATTTGACTATATAACCAGCTCTGAAAGGCTGAGTTTTATGTATCTTCTCATCTCTTTCACGTTGCTGTCTTTCTAAAAGGTCTAGAAAGTTGTCCTGTTAATCATGCTGACTAATCTGAAATTAGTCTACAGAGCCCCAATTTTTCTTGAAATGAGGATCAAATTCTTCCTTTTCTCCCACACCTTCTTCTCCTCCTTTCCTCCTCCTCCTCTTCCTCCCACTCTTCTTCCTCTTTCTCTTCTTCCACCTTCTCCTCTTCCTCCCCCTCTTCCTCCTCCTCCTCCTCATTCTTCTTCTTGGCATTGATATAGTTACTGTTTATTTTTTTTAACTCACTTTACATCCCAATCATATTCCACTCTCCCCCCTCCCCATCCCTTCCTCCCACCTTCTTTTCTCTATCTCCCTCCCCTTGTCTTGAGAAAAGGGAAGCCTCCTCCTAACCAACCTCAGCACATCAAGTCGCATGCGGATTGAGCTCCTCCTCATCCACCAAGGCCTGCCTTCAGTAACTTCTCCCTACCTGGGCTGCCTTGCCTGGGGATCAGATTCTTTAAGCTGAGGTCACACTTTTGAGAGACATTCGTAGCCCATTGATTTCAATGGTCAAAGTCTCCATGATTATGATCCTTCTCCTCTGTAGCAAATACAATGTTAAGCAATAAGTGATCTGAACAGTAGTGCATGTGTTGGCTCTGTTTCTTAACAATTAGACTTTATTATACAAACCAACTATCTTACACAAGAGAGAAGAAAGATTAAAGGGAAACAAGGGTGAACCTTGCCGTATCCATTCCACAGGATGGGTCCCTAGGTTTCTTTGGCCTGTGGGCTGGTCCGGCCTGTTCACTGAGCCTTTTCCTATACACTTGTGGTCTAGCTAGGTCTGAACCTGCTGCTCCTCTTGTCCTTGCTGCCTGTCTGTCTCTCACGTGCAAGAGCTAGTCTCCTCCTCCCATCAAGGGTCGATTAGAAACACAATGGTGGCGCACTCCTTTAATCCCAGCCCTTGGGAGGCAGAGGCAGGCAGATCGCTGTGAGTTCAAGGCCAGCCTGGGCTCCAAAGCGACTCCAGGACAGTTAAGAACACAAAGAGAAACCCTATCTCGGAAAAAAACAAAACAAAACACAATAATCCAGGTGGAGTCGTCCCCTCCCAACCCCCCCCCCTTGTCTGCTTCCTGAATTCCAGGCCCAGGATGGCTCCACCCAGTTGATCTCAAGGTTAATCTCAGGGAGTATCCATGGTGTGTCTAAGGGCAAAGCCTTCCAAGACTGCTTTCATCTGTGACAAAGCTTACAATCCTTTCCACACATCCCCCCCCTTAAAAAAAAAAAACTATATATATAAATATACATACATACAGAATTATCAGGCATCAAATACATAACCAAGTCCTTTTATATTTGTTAACCTGGGATAAAGTATTCCACTATCTTACGAAAGATGAGTCCTTTCCCTTTATGAGAAATTGCAATTATCAATTTGTAAATGTGTTTTTAATTTTTAAACTAAAGCTTCTAGTAACCCTGTGGCTATCTAGTCTTCAATCTCATCAGAGACCCAAGAAGGAAATTCTGTCTAATGAAGGAAGTGCTGGAGGGGAACTTCCAAGTGTGGATAGGACAGAGAGAACAGACAGCTTGGACAGTCACCGGGTTCTCTCCATCATTGGGGCAATCAGTCTTTAGCTTTATTGGCCCAAAACATCTAACAAACTGCTTTTTGAAGCAGGAATTCTGACAGTCTGGTCCACCTAGTCTCTTCAAAGCTGGACAGTCAACTTTCCAGCATCACTGTGGATCATAGCGGTCAGTCTGTCATCAGCAGTAGAGATAAGAGCAGTTCCTCCCATGCTCCTCTCATCTAGAGTCCCAATAGGATGTCCTCCCCTCTGTCCTAGTTTCCTGGTAAGTGAATGTTTTTGTGGGACATGCCCCTTGGGCTAGTATGCAGATATAAGTGAGTAGATACCGTTGGAGTCTTTCTGCTTCTGGGCTAACTCACTCATTATGATCATTTCTAGCTCAATCCATTTGTCCACAAATTTCGGGAATTCCTTGTTTTTAATAGCTGAATAGTATTCCATAGTGTATATGTACCACAGTTTCTTGCCTCATATTTGACCATGTCCCCTGGAGGGGGAGACCTGGTGGCACTCAGAGGAAGGATAGCAGGTTACCAAGAAGAGACTTGATACCCTATGAGCATATACAGGGGGAGGAAATCCCCCTCAGGAACAGTCATAGGAGAGAGTAATAAGTGGAAAATGGGAGGGAGGGAAGAATGGGAGGATACAAGGGATGGGATAACCATTGAGATGTAACAAGAATAAATTAATAAAAAATTTTTTTAAAAAAGGATTTTTAACAACAACAACAACAACTAAAAAAGGATTTTTAACAACAACAACAATAAAAGAGCAGTTCCTCAGTCCAGTGACCATTCTGTCACCCTAGTCTCTTGATGCTCTTGTCTTCAATGATATATATGGAGATGCGGCCAGGAGCAGATGTCTCTCTGTCAGGAAAGCTCTCATCATTAAATGCCATATTTTGTGGATCTCTGAAGAGTTTGAAGAACAACTCTTTATCTATTCATACAGTTATCAATCTATTTCTTTGAAGACATATACAAGAAATTAAACAAACTGTTCTATGACAAAGTAAGTTAGTATCTAGTAAGAATTATAGGTAACTAAATACCAACTTTTATCCCTGATCTTTCTGAACAGATTATTAATAGTTAGTTTTCATAAGACATTACTTTTTTGAATGAGTGGCATATGAACAGTACATTAAATAAACATTGAACAAAATGATCTTAAGTTTCTAACATGCATGTGTCCAATTTTAGAGGACACCTGATAACATATGAAGTTTATCTAAAAGTCCATAGTGCAGGAATACTTCATGGTTAATATAAAACACACATATACAATAGTAGATAATTTTGTATTTATAATATTGTCTTTAATATAATGTAGGATTTTCCCCATGGCCATTAACAAACAAATTCCTTCTCGGTTGTTTTCACATGACATCTTTCTATTTGTTTTCACATTAATAAGTCTGGAATCCTAGATTGTGCAGTAGCTTCTGGTTTTCTAGAGGTCCCATGCCTCTGGTCTTTAAAATGGCATTTTCCTACTGTTTGTGAAACTCAGAGTTTTGATGAGGTAAGATTTTATGGTACCTTAGAATATTCTGCCTACATCACTCTTTCTTCCCGACGGATGGGTTTTCTGCAACACTTGATTCAAGCTTCAACATCTTGATAGCTAGAGCTTCCTAAAGGATCATTCTGCTTCCATTGTCATTCACCGTGAGATATGTTCCTCAAAGCAAGCAGGAAAATTTAAAACAGTATATTTGCTCTTTGCCTGCATGTTCTCACCCCCTTCTTTCTCCGTGGTGGCCTTAGTCTTTATGATAAAATGCACATTTCTTTCTGTGGACTCACCCCCACTTATAGAACCTCTGGATTTTCACATCTTCACCAGTTTATATTTCCACTCTGTACTAGGTCAACTGAACTTTGCACTCCCCATGCCTGCTTGTGAATACAGTCCCATCTTACCTCCACAGGGAACCCTGAGCTGGACTGGAGGGTGTGTTCCCATTGTTTTCATCACTTTGTGTCCTTCTGGGAGTATAATGATGAATGGATATACTACTTAACTTGCCACTTGGTGACTAAGTAATTTTGAGTTATCTGCCTGAAGTCATTCAATTCTATAAACAAATGATGTATATATATATTCTTTAATATAGAGATAATCTTTCAGAAATGTTCAAGTAGAAAGTAGTCTGCAAAACAGTGATTGCAGAAAGAAAGTTTTTATTTAAATTGCACATATGCTGCATGTTGGTGAATATATTATTTCATAATGAATCACAAGCTGTTATAGACACTCAGTAAAATTCTATGCATGGTCAGGTGCTTTGGCTGTAGTACTTTGAGAGATTTATATTTTCTTCTTTGTATCTTTTAAATGCATCAATTAATTATTTATAAAACTAGTACATACTTATTTAGGAAGCAGAAACTAAGGAAATAATGTTTGTTTGAAACACCAGCTCAATAATAATTAGCAAGATGAGAATGATGTAAGGTGAAGACTGAAGATTCTCTCAGCCACATAATTATAACTACACACACATTAGTGAGGAGAAAAGTTCTGATAGTTTTAAACAAACTCTGTTACAGGCTTTGGAATGAGTAGGACCCAGTACCTATTTATGCTTACTTAAAACTTTCATTCATTATGTATTATTTCTATTATTGAAAAAGTTTTAAAAATTGGGACAGCAAGTTGCCTCACAGGTAAAGGCCCATGCTGGTATGTTTGGTGTCCTGAGTTGAATCCCCAGGGCACATACATGTGCAGAGACATCCATACAAAATAAATGAATATGAAGAAAGATTTTAAAATATGATTTAAAAGATAATCTGTATGTAGAGCGTGATCATTTTTGAGAGTTTGACAGTTCATAGAAGGATGGAGAGCTAGTGTTTGAAATAAAAAGATTTTTACTTGAACAGCAAGATATATATAATGTACTTATAGATGAATATGTAATATATAATATATCATGCTATATATCACTGCATCTTATTATATATTATATGTTATTATAGTATTATATATTAATATGGTATTAATATATCATTATATTATATATTAATATAACATTAGCACATATATAAGCATGAAACACTTTTAGTAAAACTACAATATTTTTAAGTGTGTAGAGAAGTAAAGTCAGTCTTCTTGAATTCTACTCTAGTGAATCTTCAAATAGAGTTACATCTTGAAGGCCATTTTCTAATCTATAGACTGAAGAATTCAGAATTCAGAATACAGACTTCAAAGCCTTAATTCCTTTATGTTAGCAGATATACTTCCTTTCCTAGTCGGTTCAGCACTTTGAACAATAATAGTAGCTAATCTAGTCGCTTTGCAGGATTTTTTATAGGGGCGTATATGCCATAAGTAATTCTTCAGACTTTTGAAGAACTTTGAACTTGTACTCTCTTTTCCAGTTACTTAAGGAATATTTGAGAGTTGTATAATAAGAGGGGAAAGTTTCTATAAGGAGCAATCCTGAGAAAAAACATTCTAGGAAGCAAATGCTTTTAATCTTGGCTCCTACACAATTCTAACTATGTCATATGGCAAATATCTACGTATGAGCATTGCTGTATACTGTTGTCAGTAGAACTAATGCTGCTATCAATAAATAATACCGTTTTAATGCCGGAATATAAGAATATACATTTACTCAATTGCATTTTATCAAATCTTGAAACTTGCATCTTACTTTATCACTTTATAACTTTATAAGTATTTGGTAGTATTTCTTATAAAATGAATGAATTGTTATAACTTTTAGAAGCCTGAGAAGAGACAGCAGAACTTATCTGTTGTTTTCATGATCATTACAACTAACTCACTTTTTCAAGCAATAGAAAGCATTTTTCTTTTTCTTTACTCATACCTTTTATTTACGCATGGAATATACAGCACAATAGTTTGGGGGAATATTGAATAATAGGATTCAGGCAACACTGGGAGACTGTTGCTATGTGTTGAGGTCAGGAGTAACTGCAAAAGGATAAGGGAGTTACTGAGAATGCATTCAGGAATCTTCACCCCTCCCAATGTGTCCTCACTCACCACCCTAGAGGCTTGCTTATGCATTTTTCACTAAGAAAACAGAACAGTATCTTCGAGTAGAAAACAGGCTAAGATGCAGGCATGGGAGCTGTGGGTGAAGATTCAAAGCAGAATGGAATATATAGAAAGAAAATTGGCCTACACATTTGGGGTTGGAAATACATAACTCTTTGAAATTAAAAAAAAAACAAAACACCAAAGCTCTGAAATCACAGAATTTCCATAAACTCTTGTGGTAGATACTTTCTAAATATGTGGCTACATGGTCATTATATGATTATCAGTAACAGAACAAATCTATTGGCCCAGATCTTACCTGATTAGTAGAATTTTATACTATTTCAAGAACTTATTCTTCCTGTTTATATATATGAAAAGATATAACATTCCCTTAAAATTATCATGTGTTACTTAAGTTAGCTATATTTTCTCAATGAATATAATGAATGATACCATTATATGTAAAACAAAGTAAATATAGTAAAATCTAGAATAATTTGTAAAGAAGAAATAAGTGAATCCTATCTTTATCTCTCTCTCTCTCTCTCTCTCTCTATCTATCTATCTGAAAATAATAGCTTCCAAGCTTAATGGATTTTTATAAATGGGAATTTTCTTGGAAGTAGAGAAGCTCCCAAATTATAATTATCATTATAACTTCTCTTTAAAAGTAATTTATTTAAATGGCTATGGATGATTTATTCATTTTAGTCTTGAACTCAGGCAGAATCTCAAACTTAAAACTCCCCTTTCATATGTTGGTCCACTGAGAACCCCAGGCTATGCCACCATCCTTGGATCCTGTGGTTCAGTTCTATGGGAATGTGAGTGATCATTAGAGCCAATCAGCAAAATAAATTCCAGTGTTACAATATCTTGCACAAAAGATAGTCCACATTTGCTGCATTGAGTAGCATAGAATTTTATTTTCGTTCAGTAAAGTCTCTCATGAATGTTCTAACACCTGTGCTCTTACTAACAAATGTGAAAAATCTCGTGCTTCTCCAGAGAGCTTCAAAATATTACTTATTAAGTGTTACTGGTTTCTATATATGCCAAAAGAAATCAAGAGGCTGCCTTCACTTTCTAGCGGTAGTGCTACCACACAGTCCAGTTACACAATAATAACACTCCCCTTAAATTATATGGATAGAAGCACTTTTATCTAGTGTTCTCCACAGTTTATGTTCCACTCCTGACATGACTACATGCTTGAGCTACGGGATATACACATAATGCAGAATACCAGTTTAGAATCACGTCCTCAATAGCAGAGATATTCTAAATCCCTGTAGCCAGGCAAGCTTCCATTTCATCCCCACTTTATCAATCTGCAATGCTCTTAATGAGTTTCTTTGAAATGTTTTCACTGGTTTCTATCAACAAATTTGATGAGGAAGCCTTGTGCTAAACTGGATGTGCTATTTATCATGGGGGAGGGGGAAATCTACCATGCTCACCTTTTGTGAATGCATTCAACTATGTGGGGGGAGGGGCAAAGAGTCCTGTTTTGCTTCTCTCAATTAAAAGTTTGTTGTTTGATTGTTTTTGTTTTTTGGGTTTTTTTTTTTAGGGGGGGGGTTGGAAACAGGATTTTTCTGTGTTAACAACCCTGGCTGTCCTGGACTCTCTATGTAGACCAGGCAGCCTTGAACTCACAGAGATCCACCTGCCTCTGCCTTGCAAGTGCTGGGATTAAAGGCATGAGCCACCACTACCAAGTCAAAACTTCCTTATGCACACCCAGACAACTTCCCCTTCGTCTGAGTGCTGTTGGGCCTCCCACCAAGGGGAAGTGATCAAATTAGGGGCACAAGAGTTCATCTCAGAGTCATTCCCTTCTCTGCCTACAAGCCTGGGCAATGAGCTGTCCATTGCTTAGATCTGAAGTGGCGGGACTAGGTTTACTGCATGCGTTGTCATTGGTTGGTAAACAGTTTGTACAGGCCCCCTGGGTCCAGATCCAGCAGCCCTAATGGCCTCCTTGTGGTGTTCCTGAACACTCTAGGTCCTTGTATTCCCCCCATTCTTCCATACCACTCTCATCTAGAGTCCAATATCAACTCCCAGCATCTGTCCCAATCCCCCGTTGGGTGGTGTCTCTCAGAGGACTTCTACATTGGGCTAATATCCAGTTGTAAGTGAGTGTACATCATATGTCTCTTTCTGTGTTTGGGTTACCTCAGTCAGGATGATGATTTCTAGTTCCATCCATTTGGCTGAAAACTTCAAGATGTTCTTGTTCTTAATAGTTGAGCCCTCTTCTATGGCATTCCCCTGGTCTGCCTAGTGTTTTCCTGTGGGTCTGTGCATCAGCTGGTTTTATTTTTTTTATGTGGCCATTGCCACTCCTAGTCCAAATGTAATCTTACTCCTATGACCGGTATATAAATGTATGGTATACATTTGATATGACCAAACATCAGGCTGTTTAGGTGATTAACATGCTTGCCACCCAACCAGGGACTAGAATTTCAACCATTGGCCTTTGCTAGTACAGGGACAACAGAGACAAGGTCTAAATTATCCAAATTTTAGGTGCTCACCCTGGAAGAAAGAAGCTAAAGCCATCTTCCTTTTAGAGCAGCTGAGACAACTGAATATGGTAATTTACTTATTTTTAAATTTTTTTTTTTGAGTCCCAATAGGATGTCCTCCCCTCTGTCCCAGTTTCCTGGTAAGTGAAGGCTTTCATGGGACATGCCCCTTGGGCTAGTATGCAGATATAAGTGAGTATATACCGTTGGAGTCTTTCTGCTTCTGGGTTAACTCACTCATTATGATCATTTCTAGCTCAATCCATTTGTCCACAAATTTCGGGAATTCCTTGTTTTTAATAGCTGAGTATTATTCCATAGTGTATATGTACCACATGTCTCCTGGAGGGGGAGACCTGGTGGCACTCAGAGGAAGGATAGCAGGTTACCAAGAAGAGACTTGCTACCCTATGAGCATATACAGGGGGAGGAAATCCCCCTCAGTAACAGTCATAGAGGAGGGGAATAGGGGAAAATGGGAGGGAGGGAAGAATGGGAGGATACAAGGGATGGGATAACCATTGAGATGTAACAAGAATAAATTAATAAATAATTTAAAAAATTTTTGACTTTTTTTAATCAGTGTATTCATATTACATCTCAATTGTTATGCCATCCCTTGTATCCTCCCATTTCTCCCTTCCTCCCACTTTTACCTTACTCCTCTCCCCTATGACTGTGACTGAGGGGGACCTCCTCCCCCTCTATATGATCATAGGGTATCAAGTCTTTTCTTGATAGCCTGTTATCCTTCCTCTGAGTGCCACCAGGCTTCCCCATTAAGGGGACGTGGCTATGAGGTTATGACACACAAAGCACCTAACATTCAAGAGTCATTATGAATTCTATGTCTTGGCCTTGCTCTTAGGTCTGTGTGTGTATGTGTGTGTGTGTGTGTGTGTGTGTGTGTGTGTGTGTGTGTGTCTGTATGTGTATGTGTGTGTGAACATTTGCGTTAATATTTTTTTTATCATTTTTCTTCTCTTGTTCTGACAACTTTACAAACATATTGAATATATAAAGATCACCTGGTGGCACTCAGAGGAAGGACAGCAGGTTACAGAGAAGAGACTTGATACCCTATGAGCATATACAGGGGGAAGTAATCCTCTGCAGCAACAGTCAGTCATAGGGGAGGGGAATAAGGGGAAAATGGGAGGGAGGGAAGAATGGGAGGATACAAGGGATGGGATAACCATTGAGATGTAACAAGAATAAATTAATAATAAAAAAAAAAAGATCACTTCATGCGTATGGACAATTTTCCAGGGCAAATTTTGAAGCTGAGCTATAAGCTGTAAAGAAAGCAAAAGTTTCAGTTATGTATAAAATTTCCAAGGTCCATCTAGTGGTGCTTTGGTCCCAGAACCCTGCTTTAGGCAGCAAGTGAATGAAGAAAGAGAAGACACAGAGACACATGATGATGTTGCAGTCAGGTGGGCTTCTCTAACCACTGTCTTTGCTCTAATAGACAAGAACCTCAAGGTGTTTATTAGGTACAGAACATGGGGAAGGGGTAGCTAGTCTTCTAAAAGGTCTCTGTAGGAGAACAGATTCAAGCTGTAACAAAGATCTTATTCAGCATTCTGTCATGTAAGCTACATGCCCAGCTCTGTTATTTTTCCTTTTTAATCTTAAACATACTTTAAATGAATGTTTAATTCCTCTACTTAACAAACTTAACAAACATGGCCTTATATAAGTTAACAATGACTTCATTATTACTAAGCACTAGGACCAACCTGTGATTAGCCTTCATCTTAAATATTAAAACATTTTAATAAATCTAGTCTGTTCTTCTTTTTTTCTGTACTTTTTTCACTAACATTTGAGAGTACCATCCTGCCTTCTACTGCCTCCTAAGCTGCTCCTCTGTGATGCCTTACTTGCTTCCTAAACTCATAGTTCAAGAGACACCAGAGAGGAATCTTCTGTTACATCAGTCTGCATGTGCTCTGGTTCTATTTCTAGAGTCGCTGCTCTACCTTACTCTAAGCTCATACCCTAAGCTCTAACTTACCCCGAAGCTTATCTTTGTGTCTCCTGTCTAGACTTTTGCTTGTTACTTTAGAAGTATCTACAGCCATCATCTTTGTGTGTACTTGACTAATATGTCAAAGTCACATGCTTAAAACGGGCTTCATCTTTCCCACCTTCAACACTGTTCTTTCAGCCTTCTTAAGCTTCATGGAATTAACTCAGCCCTCAAAACTAGTTGCTTAGGTACAAAACCTGAAAGTCACCTATGTTTCTTTTCTTCTTTTTTGTCTCCCTGTTTCCAAATTTTTAGGAAATTTTGTTATGAATTTCTTCAAAATACATTTCTAGTATCATCCGTTTTTATTTCTTTTCCTATCTTGGTATGAACCACCGTCATTGCTTGTCCATATCACCAAAAGTTTCTTCAACAGCTTTCTCTGCTTCTATTTTTCTACCGAAGAGTTTGTTTCCATCACGGCTGTTAAATCAGCATGGCTAAAATATGTTATATCATGTTATTTTCCTGCCCACAAGGCAAACCTCATGATGCAAATCCTCCTGATATTATTCCATGTACAAGCATTGATTTTTGAAAAAGCCAAGATCAAGTAGTTGTCCTTTCCTTTTCTTCTTAAGACTCCTTTTCCAGTTCTTCACTCTGTCCATGCTTCTCACTTGTGTGATATTTCTTAACCATTGTTAGGGACTTCATGTTAGTGCTTTTGTGGTAGCCTTTGCCATCCCCTGCAGTTTCCTCCCTATGAGTACTGTGGTGGCACCTCTTCTGTAGTCATCAAGTTTGCTTAGAGATCAGTGTTTCAGTGATGTTTGCTTGGAGGGCTCAGTGCTGAAGTTTCCCTCACCTTAGTAATCCCACTCCTACTTACTTGCTTTACATTTCTTCTGATTGTCTGTCATTTAATGGTGTAACGTATGAAGTATGTAACTGAGATCACATTTCCTATTACCTCAATCAAATAAGTATACTGGAACTTGGTGGTGAACACTTAGTCTTTATCATGACCGCAAAGCTGTTTTGCTACATAAGCATCATTGTACATGATACTTTACCCATTCACATGACTGTTTGCTCATAGTGAATTCCAAGAGTTAGGATTCCTGGGAACAATACAATTTTTAAAGTTCTTGGAAGTATTAAATGGGAGGATACAAGGGATGGGATAACCATAGAGATGTAACAAGAATAAATTAATAAAATAAATTAAAAAATAAAAAATAAAAAAATAAATAAAAATTGTTTTCCGAATAGATTGTAAGTTTAAAGTAATTCATACTCCCACAAATATTATATTTCACTGAGTACTGTGTTGTTATTTTTGAAAATTTACTTGATAAAAATCTAATAATACTATGCAACTCTAGTTTGTGTTATATTAAATGCCATATTTGTTATACTTATTTTTTATTCAACCTTTTCCTCCTATGTTACCTTTACCTGAGTTTGGTTAAATTACGATTAATTTTTTATTTTCTTGTGTCAGTTTCATGGCATGTTTTATAATCCATATATATCTTATTTGGGTAACAATACTACAGCATTTAACAAACATTTTTTCCTAAAAACTTAAGCTAACTTTATGATTTATAAAACCACAAAAAATTATCAAGCGTTATTGCAGAATGAGATTTTCTGGGAACTTTTAAATGCCTGTGTTTTCTTTTCCATCTTACAGCTCAATACATATCTATAAACAAAATCTTCGTGAACGAGTTGGAAGTATTTGTAGTAAAGGTTATTTGTGAGCAGTGTTTAATGGCCCTACAAAAATGCGGCAAAAGCACAAGCCAGTTGGAGCATAGAAATAGACAGAAGCTTGATTTGTGGGCAAAGATGGCTGAGAGACACACTTCCATTGATAAACTGTCAGTATCAATTGTACTTTTAAATTTTCCTCTTCTTAGAATTTATTCTCTGCTACCAATTTCTAGTCAAGGAGAATGACATTGATTGTAGATAATTGAGACTGAACTTTTGGGGTGATTTTAAAGGTGACTTTTAAACTCTTCATATTTTGCTTGTTGGTATTTTAAAGATCTAATGGTAATGATCCTACACTTGCAAGCAGGGCAAGTTAAAAGAATCTGCCATTACTGCAGAGACCCTGCCAGAGACAATTCATTCTATTGGATTTTTTTTTTAATCTTTAGTAGTGATTGCCATATGGTTTCTTTTCCTTTTTTTGTATTATATGTTCAAAAGCCTTTACCCTAAAATGCGATTTATACTGGTAGTATACAGAAAGATCAAGCTTGTGCCATGGGAAATGCTACAATCTTAGGGCTAAATGTGGTCTCTGTTTATCTTCATGCAGCAACATCACCAATAATGTGAGGTGAGAATGAAGGATGTCTTTGTACCTAAAGAGAATTTAAGTAAGTGCAATGTAATTACCCATGCTGGACTTAAGACAGAATGACAGGGTCAGCATCCTCACTAGCATCCATCCTAATTGAAGAAGATTGAAACTAACATCAGCCACTTTCCCAAAATGTGAGTATACACCTTTTCCCAGTGTCTTTTATTTTCTCTTTATTGATAGTCTCTGAGGCAAGAATCAGATTTTATCTAAGTAACTTACCTGTTACCATATAAACAATTGTTGTAGGATATGAAAATGCAATCTAGTCTTTAAGGGTTCTGAAATGTGAGGAGATCTGTGGTTTTATTGTTTTCTAAGCTTAAGAAAAAGTCAGAACTAAACATCTCCTCTCCGTAAAAATCCTCACTATTCAAGGTAACATCATATCAAGCTTTATACTTTGATATTATTTTGTTCCTACACAATAAATTCCCTAAATCTATGGAAGTAGTAAATGGAAGAATTTTGATTAATTATCTTTTGGAACATCCCCATCTTATGCTAAAATACAAATACTTCTGTAAATATAGTATTTAACTAATTTTTATTCTTGTATTCTGTCACTAAAGTATAAAATTTTGAGAGTAGAGTCAGCAGTGCGCTATGTTTGAATAGTGCTGGCATAGTACACAAACAGGTGATGCAAGATAGATTCTCAGTGTAAATTACTGAACGTTTCTGGGGGTTTACTCACATCATCACCACAACTTGAACATCTTCAAGATGGGATGACAACAAAATCTCTTTCTTTTGCGATTTAGTTATTCTTTAATTTATTCCTTCTCATTTATCCTGTTTTCCAGATTATTCTTAACTCGTACGGTTCTACTGTAAAAATGTTTTCTTATTTGTCTTCTGCTGGAAGCAACCACTCTGAACAAGACCAATCATAACTTATAAGCAACTACCAATGAAAACAAGCATCTGTAGCCCAAGAGAGAAAACATAAACCTAACCACCCTCCACCCCCTTTATGCGAAATGAGGCGTAATTCTCTTAAGGTTTCTTCTGGCTGATTTGGGGTGAATAGTACCTTGGAAGGGGCCTGGATAAATTTGGAGAAAATGGTTAATCAATACAGTAATAGCATTTGTGGTCCAGTTTCCAAATGAGGTTCTCTTCCGGGATGATTCTAAGTTGTGGAAAGTTGACTTCTATTAAGCTTGTATTGGTTAGTTTTAAGTGTCAATTTGCCACAGCTTAGAATTATCCGGGAAGAGAATCTCAAGTAATTATCTTTGGTTGTGAGGCTAGCCTTTAGCAGCTGAGCTATCTCTCCAGCCCTCAAGTGATTATCATTTTCGGGTTGGTTTGCGGGCATATCTGGGGGTGATTTTCTTGATTGTTTATTCATGTGGAAGTCCAAGCCTTTTGGGATAGCACCATTCCCTAGGCAAATGATCTTGAATTATATATGAGAGAAGAAATCTGAAAGCAAACAGACGTCATTCTCTTCTTGACTGTGGTTGTGATGTGAACACACACCTCAGTAACCTGATTCTCTTCCTGCCCTGAAACCATGCACTAGAACCTGGAATTGTAAGACAAATAAGCTATTTCCTCTGCTCAGTTGTTTTAGATCAGGGTACTTTTTACACTGCAATATAAATGAAACTAGAACTTAAACTGGTACCAGAGAAGTGAGTGTATTGTTGTGATATCCCTGACCATGCAACTTTTATGCTTTTGAGCTGTTTTGCTGAAAGACTGTGGAAATGATTAGAACTTTGGACTGAAATGACTGTTGAGTACTCTGAATTTAATGGACCATTCCTATTGGGGTGTAAACAAGAGTAATACTGAGAGAAAGAAACATCCACTGTGGAGGCCCAACTCATGAAGTTTCAGAGGGAATTAAGGTTTTTTTTAAGACTTGGACCAGGAGACAGTCATATGATAGTGTTGTTGTTGTTGTTTTAATCTTTGTGTTGCTCATTCCATGGCTAAATAAGCAGCTGTAACTGACAAAGAAACAAGCACCAATGAAGTGAAAGAATTTGTACATCTCTGGGACAATTCGACAATAGGAACAACTGTCCTCAAAGTCAGTACCAGAAATTACCAAGACGACATAATGAACATTTAACAGAAGATAGCTGTGCATTGATGTCATCCATGTTCTCCTAACGTTGAATTCTTTAAGAGCAAAAAATGATAGTTTATTGTTAGTGGCTAAGGTTTGGTACCTTATGGCAGGGTTGGAGTCTTGTAGAGAGATCCTTAGAGGGCACTGATGAAGGAGAAGTCTCAGTGGCAAGAGAAGACACCAGGATACTGGAAGTAACAGCCCTGTGGAATATCTGCCAAGGGTAACTACAGATGTAGAGTGGAATCAGACCCTGCCTTTAGGAGAAGCTGTATGAGCCATAGATAGCCAACTTGGAGATGTGGGATGCCCCGAACCTTCTGAATCCCAGAAGATAACACGTCCATTGTTATACATTGAACTACAGAATTAGGAATTGCAGCACAGAATTTTGATTTTACATTCTGATTAACCCCCTTGTGGAATAATAATGATTATTCTTGTAATTTTGTTTTCACGGGATCCCAAAGTTAAGATACTTTGGACTTTTAAAGAAAATGTGAACATCTAGTCTATCATACTGTGTTTTTATTTTAAGAGATTAACTTAAGACCCTGCAATCATAGGATGGGATGTTAATGCTTAAATGTAATGTGTTTGTGTGACAGTTTTTAAAGAGTTGGATTATGATGATTTAAAATGTCAACTTGCGCCAATTTAAAATCATGAGCGTAGGCCATCTAAATTGTGTAGTTGTCTCTATTGAATGGAGAGTTGAGAGGTCTATGGAAGATTGTCTTGTTACCTTGTGTGGGAAGGCCTAGATCACTGTGAGTGTTGCTGCCCCTTAGGTTGAAGATCCTGAATCATAAACAGTAGGATAAAGACAAAAGTAAGCAGACATCATGGATGTACTTTTTATTTTTCCCTTGTTCCTGATATGGATACGTGACCAATTGCCTTGATCTCCTGTGCCTGGGACTTCCCTGTCATGATAGACTATATCCTAGAATTGTAAGCCAGATAGACCCTTGCCTCTGCCTGGTTGTTTTTTGTTTATCCCACTTTTGTCATCAAAAAGGAATTGAAACCAGCCAGCCATGTTGGGAAATTTGCCTAGGAGTTCTGAAAACCCTTTCATTTCTCTTCTCTTCCGTCCTTTTCTCTAGCTTCTGGTTTACTCAGCAGAAGACAGAGACCTTTCTGCTGTGACCAGCATGTGAACGTTCATGCCTGAGCCCACATGCTTTATTCACTTTGGGTTTTTTTTTTTTTTTTTTTTTTTTTTTTTGTCTGTTTGTACTGTATACAAGCTTATGAGGCAATGATTTTGTTGTTCTTTGGAGAGTATCAGTTTTGGTCTGTATCCCTATTGCCATCCGAAACATGAAATGATCTTAACAAATATGTGTAAAATAAATTATTGCTTTCCTTTTTCACTGTGGGCAGATCTCTGAGATCACACGAAATTTATCCTGCCCTACTAGACAGCAGGACACATATAGGTATCACTGAAAAGGAATTTTCTTTACGTATTTGTAATTTGTTTCCTTTTCTCCTCATGTGAGTTATTTGCTATTTGGTGCCTGCTATCAGTGAGTGTTAGAGCTGTGATGAGAGCGCACATCTTTAAAAACCAAGTCCTACCATACTCCCTTCTTAATAGGACAGCTACTCTCTGCCTCAGAAGAGTCTAGCTGAAGAGCTGAGCAGTATCCTTTGACTTTTTCACAGACTCTATCACATTCTTCTGGATTTCCTGACTCTATCAAAAGCATGCTAGCTGCAGGGTTCATACAAAAGAACTGTGTAATCTGTTAATAAAATATTGCAATGCAAATAGTGAAATTCAGGCATAATACAGAGTATAATATTGACACAGAGCCTGGCTCTATGCCACATTAACGATTATGTGTCCTCTTTGGAAGATGTGTGATGCATTGCTGGCTGGCAACATTCCTAGCTCTAAGGATCAAATAAAAAGGTTTGCAAATTGTACAAATCAAGGCATTTTTTTCCTTTCCTAATTTGTTGTTTCATTACATAACTCCCTTTTCAAGGATTGTTTTGATTTTCAGGTACACTATTTTGGTAGAAACATAGCTTTAACATCATATTTATAATCATGAATTTAAAAATTCTTAAGATTGTAAATGCACACACACTCCTGCATGACAGAAACAAAATTCAGCAGAGAAGACATAATCTTCTCATTTTTTGCTCTGCTCTCTGTAGTTGTGTCCTCCAAGACTTAGTTTTATATTTACTTTTCTCTGTTTTCCATTCTTGTTGTCTCCTGGGAGAAGTATTGCTGCTCACAGCACAGGTTGTATAGTTTTATTTACCTGTCATTGTCTTCAATATTTAACAAATGAACAATGTTTGGAAGTGTTTAGTCTATCCTGGTTTTCATAACACCCTTGGCAGCATGGGCTTTCTTATTTTTTCTTGTTACAATTATAAAAGTTAGGGAGTAAAGAAACATACTCCCTTTGCCATAAGCCAATGGTTTGTGGAACAATAAAAATTTTTTGTGAGCATCCAACATTATTTTCGGGTATCTTAACCTGTATAAAAGACTGATGGCTTTGGTATTTTACCTACGTATTTACTTCATCATCAACATTATTTTCTTAGCTGTGTCGTATTTGTTAGCCCTGTTTTATGGGTGGAAAATTGACCCGAAGATCCATTTAATAGTATATAAAGCCACAGAACTATTAAAAGCTAGTGCCAAGGTTTAAATGTGAAGCATCGGCATTTCCTAAATGATTAAGAATAAGTAACTTGAATAACTAACACTCTACATGTGACTTTCTTAACCTTTTCCTACTCATGATCCCTTTTTGCAGGAGAATTTGGGACTAGATACTCACCACATACATATATATATATATATATATGGTGAAATACTTAGGTGTACATACATAATTGGGTCACTTGTTAGAAACAACTAAATTTAAATAGTGATAAGATGATGTGTTTGTTTATTTGATGAGAAGAATCAGATATTGGCTGACTACTTGGTACTGTAGTATGTATGCCTTTCAAAGTTAATCAATCTTTAATTTCATTATTGCCAATGTTGAGAATGACACCTTAAATCAATTCATAGAACATATTAACCAGGTATGTTTATGATCATTTCAGAAATTGTTAGAAGTTCTGTTCCAATCCAAAATCCATTTAATGTTTTTTCCCTTGAAATGTTCAAGCTAGCAAGTACTCAAACAGCATTTTTGAAATATAACAATGTATCATAATAAAATCCAAATATATGCTAACGATATTTTCTTGCTAAAGAATGATGATGGGAAAATATTAAGTCTTTTTTCTATGTAATTACACTGTTAGTTTTAAATAGGACTAGAAAATTACACATTCATTGAAAACTGAATTCTGTTTTTTTAAAGCAGCAGAGTCTGGTCTGAGCCAATGTGTGTTAGTCAGCATTGTTGGAGTTGCATAGCCTGACAGAATACACAGACATTTCACATTGCATCTGGCACAAATACTACCAGAAGCATCTCAGGTTCATCATGCATTTTATATTGTAAATTAATTTTTTTGCTAGTACACAGCCAGAAATGCTTTATTGTTGACAAATTTTTATGGCCCCCATACTTATTTTCATTTACAGATAGACCCACAGCTTAATACTGTATTCTGAGCATTAATGACTATTCATTTTAGTAATAGATTAAACATATTTCAAAGTACTCCATATAGATTTAGTGGACTATTTAAAAATATTCATTTATTACATTAGAAAAATATATATTGTACATAATTTTTATTATAATTCTATGCAATTGACATTATGATCCTAAACGAACATAATTCAGTACATTTTCTTAAGATAAAATGAAAAATTACACACTTTGAACTCCTATCTTTATGTAGAATATATAAATAAGTAGCTTTACACATTACTAAGTAAAATTCTTTATTTGATGGGAAGTTAATTTTATTAGTACAAAGTTTAAAAAGGCTTGTTTTTATTTATTTTATTTGTGTTTATGTCTGTATGATGCATACACACATATGTATATATATATATGTGTATGTATATGTGTATGTATATGTGATTATGTAGTTTTGCATGCATGTCATGGTATGTGTGTGACAACAATCTTGGATGTCAGTCCTCTACTTCCACCCATTTTAAATTGCTGTCTTTTTATTCTGGTTGTTCATTGCTGCCCAGCATGCCTAGCTATCTTGGCAGGCTAGCTGGTCAACGCACTTTGGAAAATTCTCTTGTTTCTACCTCCCATCTTTCTACAGAGAAAAGTGAGATGATAGCACATGCCAGCATAACCAGTTTTATGTGGTTTCTGAGGCCGGGAGGTCTGGTTCTCATGCTTTTGTGGCAAGTACTTCATCCACAGTGCCATTTTTTCATCCTTGAACTACTTCTTGAATGGTTTTAAATATATCTGAGCTAGATAAAGAATGAAATTATAGAGGTCTCTTCTGAGCTGCAGCCAAGTTATCCATCCATCCAATCCCCCACGAACTCTTCCAGTGTTGAATTCCATGAGTCTCCCTGGACTTCCCCATCCACACCTTCTCCCAATATATCAGATATTCCCAGGTCCCACACTCAGTTTTCATACCTAGTCTGGCCACCCTTGTCTGTTTCATAGCCTGTATCTGGGATCCTCCAAGGACCCACCCTGCTTGCCACTGTACACAGATCCATTTTACTCAGCATCCAAACTCTCCATCCAGCCTGTTTTCTTACAACCATCTCCAAGATCTAGACGATGAGTCTCCTTAACCCTCCCCACCCATGCCTTCTCCTCAGCCACACCTTTCCCAGCCTGTACCCACCTCATGTAGCCCAAATTCTTTATCTAGTCTCCCAGGCTTTATCTGGCCACTCCTGACTATACCACAACCAAAGCCCAGAATTCTTCCAGGATCAATCCCACCTTCTCTCCAACCAACAGACTCCTCTCACACCATCTTTAGCCTTTCCATAACATCAGATCTACCTCTATACTCCAGGAGTGAATCAGAAGACACATCCTGTAAACTAGTCCATTCTCCTCTCTCCACTTGACTTCATTTCATCCAGGCTATTTCCACCTTCTAGACACAAACCATCTGCAGACCCTCTCCACTGCTCTGCAGACCCTCTCCACTGCTCTGCAGACCCTCTCCACAGCTTCTGTCTGTTATGTCCATGTCAGATTTAGAATGGAAAAAAGAAGTCCACAAGCCGAGATCCTATAGGAAAATTACAAACAAGATGAAGGATCAAGACAGTATCTTCTCTCCAAAAGCTACTAGTCTTACAAAAATATATGCTAGTGGGAATTATCTAAATGAACCTCAGGACAAGGAATTTAAAAGAATAGTCGTAAAATCCATCAAAGAATTCAAGAAATGTAAGGAACACACACACACACACACACACACACACACACACACACACACACACACACAAAACTGCTCAATGAAATTAATAAGAAAAAACAACTTAAGGAGGAACACAAATGCCTCATGATTCCCTAGAAAACACAAACACAAGGCTAATAGAAATGACAAAGTAGCCAAGACTTGAGATCAGAATTCCATAAGGAGATAGAAATATTGAAAAGACCAAACTTTGCCAAGACAGGGTAAGCAAGTCCTCATAGTCCCTGCCTCACAAATATGTGTTTCACACATACTGGGCCAGAAGGCTGAAAATGATGCTCCAACATTATAGAGAGTTTCCATTGACTGCTCAGGCAGCAAACTGTCTCTGTCATTTTTTTTTTTTTTTCATTTTGGAAGCTGCTAACCTGCATTTCCAGTTTACTCAGGTAATTAATTTTTATTCTTTCTCAAGTCTCTGATGGGGTTGAAGACCAGATAGTTTTACAATTAAGCTTAGTTGTTTTGGAGGTTAAGATGTTTTTAGGTCTAAATAGATGTTTTAAGTAGAGATATATGAGATACGATAGATATTGATTTACATTCAGAATTTTAGAAACACCAAGATAGGAAAGATGTTTTCTTCAAGGTTGCCAAATACAATTAGTCCAAACACTATGAATGTAACATTTACATAATTCCTAAATGTTTTGCTGTACGTAGTGTATTGTATTTATACTTTAAAAAAAAAAAAGACAAGGTAAAATGAAGATGGAATGGAAAACCCAATAAATTTACTAGAAAAACTTAAGAGCAGCCTTACAATTAGTGTGAATCAAGCAGAAAATAGATGATGAGGAGTTGAAGATAAAGAAACCCCATCAGAACAAAAGATTTCTCAGTGTAACCTGGAAGTCAGAGGAGGCTGGAGCAAAGGATTTCAAGTCCGAAAGACCATGGCAGTCAGTCTAGACTGATGGAACCAGCAAAACTATCTGCCCCACTTGAAGGAGGATGGAAAACCTTACAGAACACAAACATCCTAAAGTTTTTATAACATGTATCAAACCAAGAGCAAAGAACAAACAGTGATATTTCAGGCTGAAGAGAGGAATAACCAGAGCAGAGGGACTGTGGAAAGAAGAATGATGCTATAATTATTAAAACACAAATTATCACTGAGACCACAAAAACAACAACACCAAAAATATCAACAAGATGATGTCCACAATTCACTCACGCATTTAAGCAAAAACCTTTAAATATCAATAAGCTCAATTCTCTAATAAAAAGACATAGGCTGACTAAATGAGTAAACAAACAAAATCCATCTCTCTGTTATCTATAAAAATCTATAACTCTGGTTTTAAGATAGGAGCTACTTTAAAGAAACAGACAAAAAAATCCTGATGAAAGTGATGCTCAATCCATAAAAAACAAACAAACAAACAACAATACTAATAAAACAACAACAAACCTCCCAAAACCTCAATAGTCACAACCCAGATAGCTGCAGACACAAGATGTACCAGGATTACCTTGACATTAATTTACCCAGTCCACTTGCTCCACATTGCAGAGTATTGAGCCTCTATAGAGAGTTAGGGGAAGAATGCAGTGAGGTAAAGGTCTCTGTCAGGGATAGAAGACACATGTTTTTGAAGGCGATTAAGGGTTTAAGTTCACTTTTAAAGAGGAAGGCACTGTGGGCTCCTGCATAGATACACACCATGATATAATTAAACTTTTTAACAGTCTGAAATATCACTTCTCTTCAGGCTGAAATATCACTAATTGTTTGTTCCTTGCTCTTGGTTTGATAGATGATATAAAAACTTTAGGATGTTTGTGTTCTGTTAAGTTTTTCTTCCACCATTAATTGAAGAGTATACTGTAGTATATAGCAGCTGAAACATAGCAGTAACCATTGACTATTACAGTTCTTTAGTCAGAGAACATAATTTAAAACATATATTAGAGATAGACCTAACAGTGGATAATTGATAAAATGATGAATCATCACCGCAGTGTGCTTCCCACAACGCCAAACAGTCTTTCTGCCCTCTGCTTCACTCTGTAAAGATGTGCCTCTATTCTACCCAAACCAGTATTTTAGAAAGAACGTCAGAAAGATAGAATATAAAGAAAGTATGGGTAGAAACAAGAAGACCATCAAGAGTCACATGCAATACTCACAGTGACAGAGCATGCAGCCTATGAACAGTGCAAAGGAGATGAAGATTCTTCTGTAGATTGTGGATGTGAGCTAGTGATCTTCTGTTAGTAAAAAACAAACAAACAAACAAGGGTGTCTCAAGGATTTCTGACCAACAGTTTGGGTGAGGTTCCCTTTCTAAGATAAGAAAACACAGTAGAACCAAAAAAAGTTTAATGTGAAAGACGCAGGAAGACAATAATTCATTTTTGGAAGAACAGAATTCATGATTCTTGTGAGAAATTCAGGTGAGCATTGGGAACAAGTGAGTAATACATGTGTGGGTTTGGAGGTCTAGAATGAAGATGGAAAGTCTGACTCATGAGTAGATAGATATGTGCAGCTGTAAGAAAAATGAGGGGCATTTAAGCAGGTGTGGAAGGGGACAAGCACAGTGAGTACATGACAGAGAAGAATAAGAGAAGAACATCTTCATTTAAGAAGCAGGCCAAGCAGAAAGGTACAAAAAAAATGTCCAGAAGGTATGGGACAAATTATGAAAGTGGAGGGTAGGAAAACTAAAGGAATGAAAGTGAAGAGTTAATCATATCAAATGTGGTTAACGGTCACAGAACTCAAGGATGTAAAAGTAATCGTCTATTTAGCAACATTAAAAAAAAAAACTCTTCTGTAACTGCTAATTTTAATACCAAGGAAGAATGGATAGTATATGTATAATGGACCTGTTTGGTCAATTAGACAAAGACTTCCTACAGGCTGTTACTGTAAACTCAAGTACTTAGGATTCATCCCCATTTCTAATTCATGTCATACAGAATAACAGAATTTAGAGATTGAAAGCCTGTCTGAGCTGGTAACTTGTATTGCAGCAGAAAATCACTGATTCCATTTCATTTGTGCTCTTCCCCTTATACAACTTAAAAATATCCTCTAACTTAATGTCCATGGAGAAGCTTAAGAAAACTGGCACGTGTCTTTTGTGGAATTGCATTTGTCATTCCTGTTTAACATAGATGCGGTCTACTTATTTTTACTGTCACCAAGAATTTCTGCCTTTGGTTGCTAATCACTACAGAGTTGTGAAGTATCAGTTATTTGTGACTGGCACAATCTATTTTGATCACCATGCAGCCTGCATTCAAGGAATGTCACATTCCACTGTGTGCTATGTTAGATCACAATATCATTTTACACTGAATTCCAAATTCTTTACACTCCAACACTAATGTATCTGGATATGAATACCCTAATTTGTGAGCTACATAACTCCTTTGTTCTCTTGCAATAGATGTCATGCTAAACCATCCTTCATACCCCCAAAGACAGTGTCCCTTCCCTATAAAGCACCCCATTATTCCCACTAGCAGTGTAGAGCTTTTGTAGTCTCTCTCAGTGCTTCATTCATGTCCTTTCTAATAAAGGCCTCTTTGTAACATGCACATTAGTAGAACTCTCTAAATCTCAGGTTCTCTACAAGAACTCTAGAGAGAAGAAAAGAGAAATGTTAGCATATGTGTATTCAGAGCAAATATAAATAATAGAATGATCAGTTGAGGGTGTCAGGCCCCTTGCAATGATGGTGGTACCATGAAGAACTTGTGGGTTGGTTTTCATGCATTGTTCTGAGGCAATGCCTCACTTTGCCTGCCTTTAAAGTGTTTACCTACTTATTATACTTTCGCCTTATTGTACTTTCACCTTTGACCTCACGCTTTCAATGTTAGAAACTTATGCATATGCAGATACCAAAAATTTCCATAAGGAACTTTACATCAGATAAAAACATTTGAATGAAATGTAAGAATTTTTGGATTTTAGAGTTATGTTTCCTAGATCGTCTATATAACACTGTAAAGGAGATTAAATTTGACTTTGAAATTTAAAAAAAAAAAGTTTTTTTCTAATTTGATATTTGATATCTCAGAATTCTTTGTCATTTTTTCCTATTTGTTAAAAGCAGGAAAGAAGGAAGAAGGGAAGGAAAAGGAAGGAAGGAAGGAAGGATGGATGGATGGAAAGACTAATAACCATAGTAGAAGAAAGTCAGAACAGATATTATATTAGGCTGTGGTAAAATGTGTTCACCTTTTTATAGTCCCCATGTTTTATAATGGAGATACTTCATTGAAACAATGATGCATACTTCAAGGGTTCCCTGGAGAGCAGTGAATCCTGTTTGGAGAGATTCATGAATATGTGTATTAGTACAATCCAACTGGAACTTGCCCTTAAAAAAATGAACCACAGGAGAAACTGATCAGGTTCTGCTTATGTATGTAATCAGAAGGTTGTCATATTATCTCCCTCTCCATGGGAAAAGCAGATGCGAATTTCTCTTAAATGAAAAATCCCAAATGAAACCATTTCCCCTCTGTGATGTTCATCATGTGAAATCCTCATGAAGACCTTTTTAATACTGGGTGAAAAGAACAGAATTTCAACACTGGCACCATTTTAAAATAAATGACTGTCCTTTTTTTTTTCCATGAGATGAATTGTAGTATAAAACTTCAAATATATATCCTCACCTTAATTTACTGAGTTACTATCAAAGCTATATTCAGTTAAAAAAAACTTCTAGAGATTTCACAAATGGTAGAAACGTTTCAGCGCGCGAGCGCGCACACACACACACACACACACACACACACACACTCACACACAAACCAACTATCCTTAAAGATGAATGAGGGACACATGGCAGTTCTTGAAGTAGTAGTTTATTTAAAGTACAAAGAATTTCAAGATAAATATTTCCAACTAACAATTGGTGCCATTTCCAAGAAAAATGGCCGACCTCTACAAAGCCCATGACAATGATAAAGTGTATGTAGGTGTATTTGCAGATTTATCTTTAAGTCTTTAACTCTAAGAATTTCAAACAAAGCTGACATTATGTAAAAAGAAGAATCCTGTATACCTCCCCCAAATCTTCAGCCAATAGTGATAACAGTAATATAAAACAATTGTTACCTAAACTCACACTTCAGGCTGTTTACCTGTCATTGTCTATGCTGTGCTAAACAGAAAATACCATTTTAAAACATGAATAATTGCTATAGGAAATTCAAAGAAGTTTTCCCTTAAAATTAGGGACAATAATTCTAATAAAAGACCTAATGTAATTCTTTATAGAGCGCTTAGTCCTGTTCTCTGGGCACCACTCCATCTTTCCTTGAAGCATTGATGTGCAAACATTTGGGAGAAAAAAATAATTGTCTCCCAAATCCAACAATTATAATAATGTTAAACCTCACTTAATTTCTGCCTGGAAATTTCATTTTTGACATGTAGGCTAAGTCACGACTTAGGAATTTGGTAATTAATTGCCAGACATTGTTTCAATTCTTCATTTCTGGGCACTGTGTTCATAGAGAAGAGAACAATGTTTACACTTGTTGTTTTTATCCCCACATCTCTGGATTCAGGACTTGCTTGGACATCTCAGAAGGGCTTCCAATCATGACTGGGGGTGGGAGTTGGAGGGGGCAGAGTTCTGCCACCATTTCAGGATGCCCAGAAATGACAAGAAATTGCTGTTTATCAGAGAGGCCACAGTACTGTAGCCAAATATTAAGTTATTTCTAACTTTACTCCAGAAGTAGTATTCATGTTTGGGAAAACTAGTATTTTGCTGCACTCCAAGGAAGAAAGCATTTTATTTAGTAATAGTTCAAATAAAGCAGTAAAAATGTCTCTGTGTGCATTTGAACTGGCCCTGGTGGCCTGATTCAGTATTTTGCCCATTTTCTTGGCTTTTTGAGCTTCACACACACAAAAAAAAGAAATTGTACAAAACACTTAGCACAGTTTTTTTTTTTTTTCAGAGCTGGTTATGGGGCTTTCACTGCACAAAGACAGGAACAAATTATATGGAAAGATGAGGATTCTCAGAAAAACTAGAGAACTCTGCTTGTACATTTTGGACTAGGCTCTCCGCACTATTGCAGTATGGTTTCATTCCAGTGACTACAGTCTCTGAGGATTTATGTTTATCGTGTAAAATACAGAATAAGATCATTGGACGTATCCACAAACACAAATTGCACACGGAAGAACGCTTTTAAAAGCAAGATGGCAAATCACTCATATTATAAGGATTTTACAAGAGTGTAGTGTACCTTTCTGCAAAACGCTGTTTTCATCGGCAACACTACTGTCTGTGAAGCGAAAACAGCTGGCTACTGAATTGTTTCCTCCCTCTCTCTCTCTCTCTCTCTCTCTGTGTGTGTGTGTGTGTGTGTGTGTGTGTGTGTGTGTGTGTGTGTTTGAGAGCGGGCACGTGTGCACAGGCGCGCAGAGGAAAGGTGGCAGCGAGCGGGTAGAAGGTCAAAGGGTAAATTCCAATTGCTGTGACATATTTTTATGAGCTGAATCATAGCCAGCTTTTAGCCCTGAACAGGGATGAAGATCTTACGAAGGGAAGGAACATGAATGGGCTGGTCAGGGAAATCAAGAAGTGCTCTCCCAAATTAGCAGTTAATTGCTCCCCAACCTGCAGTATTCATCCATTTGAGCTTTATTTTATTGTACTGGTCTTGAAAAGATCCGTTTTCTAATAAAGGAAGGGTAGCAAAATCTCAGTTGCAAAATACGAAGTTGTTTTAGAAATTTTTACCTCTCTTTTACAAAGCCTTTGGTGTTTTTCCCTTGTTTGGAGGGGGGGGGGCGGGAGCGAGGGGTGAAACATCCTTGAAAATCTGAAAGGAGGAGGAGAGTAGTGGGAGTTAGTTCTCAGAGCAAGGCTGACAAAGCACTGCAGCGGCGGTGGGAGAGGGGAAAACGCTGGGCTGCTGGAGGAGAGACAGGAGGGCCTAAGTCTCGCTTTGTTAGAAACCTGAACTACTGTTCCCCATCTTCCTCTCCTGTAGGCTCTCTCCATGTTGTGCTTTGTAGTTAGGCATGCTTCCAGGCAGAGAGTAAAAGAAAAAGAGGAGAAGGAGAGAGAGAGAGAGAGAGAGAGAGAGAGAGAGAGAGAG
>OU015750.1:37390191-37406617 GCA_907169655.1 Acomys percivali | reverse complement strand
GAGAGAGAGAGAGAGAGAGAGAGAGAGAGAGGAGAATATGAATGAATGAGAGAAGGAGAATGGTAGAGAATAAGGTGGCAGGGGCCGCAGCCCAGGCAGAGCAGCTGCCAGGCCAGCCCAGTATCCCGGTCTCCAGCGAGGCTGCGGCGGCTACCGCACTGGCAGCAGCTGCAGGGAGGCCCCGCTGGTCCCCAGCCGGCGCGCGCGCAGGGGTCAAAATGGGGAGTCCCTTTAGCTCTCATCTTCTGAGCAAGCAAATTCTTCACATTCCTGCACTGGGGCCCTCTGGGCGTCAGCTGACTGGCAGCTAGCTCCAGGTCCTAAACCTGCCACCTCCGGGGATACCCTAACCGTTAGGGATGTGTTTTAGTTGTCCCAGCGCTGTCTCCTCCGGGCTTCTCCTCCTTCCCCGGTAGGCTTGAGGGTCTTGCAAACCCGGACAGCCCGGGCGGGATGCAGATTCTAAACAGGACCATCATTTTCAAAGTTGGTGGGAAAAACCCGGGCGTAACTTGAGATAGGAACCAGTCCCAAGACTTAAAAGAAGATGAACAAATTAGGCAATTTCACTATTAGCGGAGGCAGCGTTATGACCCTTTTTGTTGTAAAAGGGACATAAATGTAGCTGTAGATTGAATGAAGTTATAGGCCATAAAAGGGCAAGAGAGAGAAGGGAAGAGATAATAGGCGCTGTCCATCTGTGCCTCTTACCCTCCCCGTGTCAGACCTCCCCAGCAGTGTTGGTGGCAAACAGTCTACCCGCAGTAATAAATGAGGGAAGGCGAAAGGATAAATGCCACCGAGCGCGGCCGTGCATTTTAGAGTGGCGACAATTGCTGTTTATTTGCTTTTCGTTTATGAAAATGACAAAGGGCAAGGTTATATGGGAGACACATCTCCGCATTGTGTTTTACTCGCAGTTTGGGGAATCGAGGTAAATGGAAGCAGTCAACTTTCTTTTATGTAGATATGGAAATTATTTATTATCTCCTATACAAAGTACCGATTTTTTTTCTTTTTTAAGTATTTTGGCAGGAACAAACTGATGAACTTTCAGAGATTTAGTCATACTATTTTCCTTCATCAGTTCTATGTCCAAAGACGAAAAATATTATGCTCAAAGTTTATGATAATTCCTACATATGAAGTTTAGGTCTCCTGCGCAATTATAGATTTTTGAAAATATACATGAAAATTTCAGCTCTGAAATTTTTAGATACTGTTCATTTGCTGGGAAATTAAGTAGATTTACTACTGTTTTTTTTTTTTTTCTAAAAAGTCAAATCAAAGGAAATTCACCATAGCTTGACACTCCACAGCCTAGAAAAGGGAAACAATTTGGTATAGAATAAACACATAAGCTAAACTTTAAGTTTTAGTTGTTTTATGCATATGATAACTTGTTTTCACCTGAGTGGGGGAATGCAGTATTCTTAGGGTGAAAGATGTCTTGTGATAACTTCAAAGTGATAATTAATAACGAAGTAGTAGCCTATTTTGAAATTTTAATATGTATCATGTTTTATTTTTTGTTATTCAAAATGGAGTGAAACATGTACAAATAATAACACATTTATTATAAGTTAAGGTGATTAAGGTTTCTAGAAAAACCGCCATCTGGTATTTATATTTAAGTTATTTTTCCTATTTATCAGTAACATGTTGGAGCTTTAAAACCTGAAATTTTTTTCTTAAAATAATTGAGTATAAGGACATTTCAGTACTATCTATTAATGTGAGATTAAGGGACATTTTATCAACTATATGAGCCTAAGTGAAAGCCTACTTTTATTAAGTATAATATTTGTGTACCTTTCAAAAATGGAAAAAAGAGCATATGTGTTGATATTTATGGTCTGATGTAGACAAATAGAATTTTTGTGTTTTTTTATTTTATTCAAGTATTTTATATCCTATATTTTTAAATTTTTTGATATTTATGTTGAAGTTTCAATTAATTTACATATGGAGGTTTGTTCTTTATTTTCTCTTTTCATTAATAATAAGAGTCAAAGACTTATTCATTTATGAACTGATCAAAATTTGTAATGTCACTAGTCTTTGCTAGATAATAATAATACTGCACACATTTGACATCATTGTATTTCTATAAAACAATATGAGATGAGAAACTGATTTCACAAACTAAGAAACATGCTTTTTAACCACTCAGTTAAAAAAATACACACCATTTAAAATGTGGCTGAAATTGTATTTCTTTATAGTCAAACAAAAGCTCTCTGTATGAAGATGCAGGGAATTCTTGGGCTTTGTCTAAATTTAAAGTGCCCTCTACTGTCCAAAGAGTGTACTACTTGAAGAGAAAATGACAACTGTGAAATCACCATCTAGCTAGGTAGACAGATGGGAGAGAAGACTAGATAATTTGATTGAGCTCAGCCTGGAGCTTTTCAGTTTGCATAACTCCATCAGGGAAGTAAGCCATGCTCCAGTTCCAAGTTAAAAGTTACATTAAATTATTGGTTGGGATCCTCTTCTCCCCTTAGTTTTGCCTCTAAAACTGAAATTCTACTTTGGTTTCACTATAAGAGCTACAGTTATGACATGGCTAGTATATAGATAAAACTGTCAGTCTAGACATCAAAACTTACTACCTTTATATCTTGGCTATTAAGGAAGATTATCAAGCGTGTTTTCTTCTACATACTTCTGTTTCAGGACCTCCTCCTCCTCCTTCTTTGTCTTCTTCTTATTCATTATATATATTTCAGAAATTTTTAAATTATATACTACTACAAAGGAAAAAATCCCAGTGCTGCCCTTCCTTGCCTTTTCCTCTTTAGTTCCTCTTCCTGACTTCTAACTTTACCACTCCTCAGAAGGATGTCTTTGCTTCCTTCTGTAAGGGAAGGGCACATTCAACTAGTATTCCATGTCAGTGCTTTCCTGATAAGAAGCAATCCATCAGGGAGATTTCTATGCTCATAAACCAAAGAACAACTGAGACATAAGTAAAAGAGAGAAGCAAACTTGATCTTAAATGGAGAATTTCTGGCAGTAGAACTCACGGGCCCTGTGAAGAAGGAATCACCCACCAGATAATACAACAGTGCAATATCTAAATATTGGCATTTTTGGCACCAATAAATCTGGTCTTCTCAGTTTTTTTTTGGGGGGGGGGAAAATCCAATGCATTCAATCTATCTAAGTATTTCCTCTACTTAGGAGAAATTTGTTGAACCAAGTGAATTATACGATTTAACCCAATTTCTTAGAATTACCATCTTTCTTGGTTAGTTTTCAGTTACTTTCCACTTCTTGCCAGAGAATTACACTGTAACATCATTCCTGAATTCCGTTAGCACATAATTCATTTAAAAATGTCTAATGCTATGGTTCAGTATGTGGCTAGCTACATGGTGTATGCTTTATATTTTCTATAATCAATTCTTTTCTAAATTAAATTAAAGATAATCTAATTTCTAATGAATTTAATATGGTTTATAACAGACCCTTGTTCTTAGACATAAATACTCTTCCTCATTATGAGTGTTCTTTAGCAAAACTTTAAATCAAGGAGCTTAAATCTCTTTAACCAGTGGGGTACAAAGAGGGCCTTGGCAACCTTTTCTTCTGGGATTATGCACTTTGAGTTAAAATGATGTTACAGAGATAGAAATAACCCACTGTTTCTTGAAGAGTTGAGTCCTTGTTTTACTGTTTTTTAGGAACTGCTTTCATTAAAAATTTTTAATTGGAAAGGAATTCTTCCTTCATACAATAAATCCCAACCAGCTGTCCCCCATGTCCCCTCTTTCCATCAGAAAAGAACAGGCCTTCTAGAGATAACAATCAAACAGAACAAAACAAAGCACAGTAAGACAAGGCAAAAGCTCTCACACAGAAACTTGACAAGGGAACATAACAGGGGGAAAACAGTCTCAAGAGCAGGGAGATACACTTGTTCCTATATTACAAGTCACACAAAAACACCAAGGTAACAGGAATAACATTTACTTAGAGGACCTGGTCCAGACTCTCACTGCTTCAGTCAGTGAGAGCTCAGTCAGTGCCCTCCTCAGTTGACTCAGCGAGTGGCTCATTTCACCGTGGTGGTCTCTCTGACTCCTACAACCTTTCATCCTCCTCTTCTGGGGATTCATGGAGATCTGAGGGGAGAGACCTGATGGGAACCTCCAATTTAGATCCTCTCTCTGCATAATGTCTGAATTAAGGTCTCTGGGTCTGCTTCTGGAGGAAGGCTTTTTGATGACAACTGGAAATAGAACAGGTTTTGCATGGACTAGGGGCAGGAGAGCTGTGGGGGAATGGAGGAGGAAGAGAGTACAGGGCAGACAGCCGATCGGAGAGCACTTGAGAGGCTCTGTGGAAACCTAGTGCAATGGAAACTTTCTGGGAGCTGCTTAGTTGAAAAAAAACCTGTTCATCTAAAGTCTCTGAACAGTTATGTGGCATGCACAGTATCCTTCCAGTAGGTTTAATTTTGCTTAAGATAACCAGGAAGGGTTTTTTGTTTTGTTTTGTTTTGTTTTGTTTTGTTTTGTTTGCAACCAAATAAATTTAATTGTCATGATATACGCCTTCCTAAGAGAACAAGTTATAGATTCACAAATGGAATTTTTATGATGTTCATCCACTGTTGTTTTATAGTATGGAAGTGTGTGCATATGTGGTACTTTGGCTAAGCCAACAGCATTCATGAACAAGAGACTGAGACACAGTCCTAAGCCTCCCAATGGCCACTGTTTATAGCAAAGCATTGATCAATTATCTCCACTCCCATGAATCCTTGAGCTTTGTGTCTAGTTCTGTTGACATAATTCTTGTCTTGTACAATAAAAATAATGCATAGAACACAGATAAAATTATTTTAGAAAATGAAAAATGATTAAGAAAAATGTTTGTTTCATTCAGAGGTGGCCTTTGTTATACAGTTATATACAAGAGAAAGTAATACTTAGTGTTTTTAAAGCAGACCATACTTGGACTTTATAAATTTATATATCTGCATAAATAGTGCCTGGTTACAACTTAAGAACATAGATTGGAATTCTTTCCTTTTCCTTACATGGTCTGTAGCAGAAAGAAGAAAGAATGAATTCTGGGAAATTGCCTTTCCTCAAAAAGCAACTGTAACAAAGCATGACACAAACATTTAATAAAGGGATGGTTGTAGACTTCCTTCATTCCTGTGAACCAACAAAAACATCTCCAGGGACAGATCATTAAATCCTCCTCGGTGTTAACTTGAACAGCATCTCAGGAGGCATCTCTGAAGGTGTGAGGCATTTATTAGAAGGATTTTTAGAAAGCTTGACTGTTTTCTTAAAAATCACTCCTGCAGAAAATAACGGGATAGTTACCAAGCATTTCTGAAAGCCGTGTGTAACTGAAAAAAGATTCAGTTCATTAGAAATATAGTAAATTATAAATGGTAAAGGCTGAAAAGGTATAAGTTGTGGGGAGAACATATAAATTAAATATGAGAAGCATAATGTAACCATCAGAAATCATTTGGTATATATTACCTTATTATTTTGTATATGTGTTTAGATCTGGCAGTTTACCACAGTATTATTTTATGCTTCACTTTCAATGGCATAAAGGACAAAAGGAAAAATATGGAATAAAAATGTCCACAGCATGTAGTTTTCTTATTTCCCCTTTTTATTTAACATTATTAGTTAAACCTTCTGACATTAGTAACATAAACCAAGTTTAGAATCCTTCATTAGCTATAATTAATTCCCATTACTTTTTTCTTCCAGGAAGGATTATTACTAAAACCATGATTTTTCTCCCAAACCTTAATTTTCCCTTGACCCAGCAATTTACATTTATTTCAATGAATCCGGATAACAAGCATGGTGCATTTCATGTGCATCGATCCAGATTTAGGAAGTATTTTCATCACAACTTCCATTTACTTCTTTTAAAGGTCCTTTTTTGTTATGAATTGCACTTTATTTTAATGGAGACTTGTCTGAATTTTTACAAAAGTGTGATCTAAGGATTAGTTCAACATTACACATATATTATAAAATAAACAAAGAATAAATCTGGAGACACACAGTCTGTCACATTCTTCTTCATTCAATTCATTCACTTTCTAAAGTTTGTAAACACATACTTACTGAATCCAGACATATACCCTCCTAGACCCCGGTCAGGGGAGCTTTCTGCCCAAAATAGATGATCAGGATGGCTCTAGATGACTGTGCTGTGATCAATTTAAGTTACACCCTTAGATAACCATTTAGTGACTTACCAAAGTTCAGCTTACAAATTTTCGACCTTATACATTCAGCAGACACTATCCTTTGTATATTGATCACTTTTCCAAGTTTGTGACATGCGTGTATAATGTTGTTCTGTCATAATACCAGGAAGCAATTATGAGAGCAAAACAGCTGGTATTACAGAGCGAGCTCAGTGGCTAAGCTCCCATGTTGATAGCTTAGGTGTATTGCATGCTTGGGAAACAACCCTATGATGAGTCAAAGAGCATCTAAACCTATTTGTAACTAATTTTCCTTGAAGACTCTTTTAGTTTAGTGTTTATTCTGTATGTGATGCTGATATACCTTGAACCCAAGGATGACTGTGACATATAACCTCTAGACTCAATTCCAGGCCAGCCACTCTTTTCCATCTGAGAAATTGCACCTTTGCCTACCGGCTTTGCCTTGCTTAGGAAGAGCATTGTCAAGCTAGTACCTAATCTATAGACAGCTCTTTAGCTACTTCAAGGTTGTTATAGTGCAATAGAATCCACACAATTTTGACAAACTACTCATCATCATCAGTTTATACCTTGTTTCAGGTGTTCTTGTGCGGTTTGCTGTCCTTAAGAAGTTTAATTAACCACTTAGTTTCTCACATCTTGTTAACATCTGCAACCACTCAGCAAGTTGGCTGTTTGTACCTTAGTGTTAATTTCTAATTCACAGGGCCTGCATCACAGAACTTACAGTTTAGTTTTCTGATGCCTTGGCTTTTGCATTGTGATAATATCTAAACTCCAGTCTCTGACTTGGTTTCCTCCTCAGCTTCAACTCATTTAGCAATCTTTACAAGTACCATCTCCCTTCAGTAGCTAATGAGTAGCCAATACTTGAATGTCTAGCTTTAAGTTTGCTGTATTCCTAGAAATCTATGTCTTGGACATATTCTTACATGAATTTTTATCATTCCCAGTCTAAGTTATTAGTAAAATTTCTTAGCTCAAGCTTCAATATGTATAAAAAACGAACTACTTGAAAGTTAACAAGCTTCGTCAACACCATCATCACGTGTCCCCAACATTTATCATACTAGTAGTCGAGGTTTTTTATTTTATTCTTGTCCCCCTATAATCTATTTTTTTTCAATCAGAAAACAAACGCGTATATCTAAAATATAATTTAAACCACGATCCATCTTATATTAAGGTATTAATTTATTTTCCACATTGTCCATATCATACTAAGATCTTTATGCAAAAAATGTGAACAGGCAGATTTGTAAAGTTGAAATATTCTTCATGAGTAGAGACCTAGTTAGTTTTGGGGTAATATTCTTATAGTAGCTGGAAATATCTCCTTTCTCTGTAACAGAATAATGGGAAAACTGTATCTTTCAAAACAATACAATGGAGGAATCATGACATTTGTATTTTTCTTTCACTCATCATTTTCCATTTCAAAAACTGTAATGTTTTCCTTGCAGCCTAGTAAAAGAAATTATATTGGCTATGTATGTTTGTAACAATACTGTTGGTGAATATTTTGAGGAAATATATGACGTACATAATACTTGACATGTTCTACATAAAACATCTTAAGAAATCTCTTATATATGGTATCAATAATTTAGTTCACCATCTTGGCAGATGTATCACCACAATTCCTTTAGTTATACTCTTCATCATCCAATGTAGATAAATTACTGTCTTTATCTTCTAGCCCACTTCCTGGTTACACTATTCTTTCAATATGTTACAAGCACTGTATCTCTTCATTCTTAAATTACTAGCTTACAAACAGCTGTACCTGTAAAATGGCTACTTACATTTATTTCTTAGAAAGCCACAAACAAAAAAGGTTAAAAATATCAGAACAGCCATAGCTTAAAATTATACAATAATCTAAAAAAACTAGAAGCAATATATTTAGGTTTTTTATAAGACAGTGAAGAACAGGTAGGACAGGATTAAGAGGTTGACATAAAATAACTGCTTCATACAAAGCCATTGCAGACAGGATCTAGGATACATTTCTAGGAGGCTCTTACTGTCAATCTTTGGCAAGTGCTTTCACTTTATAAATCTGTTCTGGTAAAATTATACAATATTATTTTAGTGCATCAGTTTTTGCCAATATCATTCCCACAAAAATTTTGCAGTTACAAAGAGAATCTTAATCCATCTTTTAATTGGTAAAGAACTTGGACATGGAGAGATGGCTCACCATTTAAGACTTCTGGTTTCTAGGACCGTCTGGATCCATCTGTTTCCCTATCTCCTATATTTTTCTCACCTAGAGTCTTAATAGGATGTCCTCCCTTCTGTCCCACTTTCCCAAGAAGAGACTTGATACTCTAGCATCATATTCAGGGGGAGGAGGTCCCCCTCAGTCAAGTCATAGGGAAGGGGGATGGGGTGAAAGTGGGAGGGAGGGAGGGAGGAATGGGAGGATGCATGGGATGGGATAGCAAATGGGATGTAATATGAATTATTTTATTTTTAAATAAAAAATGTGTAAAAAAATAATGCAATTAGAATCAACAACAACAACAACAACAAAGAGTTCTGGCTGTTCTCCCAGAGGATCTGGGTTGGAGTCTCAGCATGCACTTTGAGGACCACAACTCTCTGTAACACCAAATCCAGAGTGTCCATTGCCATTTCTGGCCACTGACAAAGGTTCTATATGTGCACCACGCATAGACATACAAAAAGATATCCACACACAGAAATAAAAATAAAAAGTAATGAATAACTTGTAATATTATTACAAGTTATGAAGTGAAAGATTATTAAGAAAATAAAAGGTCACACACAAAAAGTAACAGGATAATTGTTCTATGACTCAGTCTAAAAAATTGATTTTACAAAAAAATATTTTTCTAGTCTTTTAAAAAATTTTTATTATTTAATTAATATATTCAGATTATATCTCAATTGTTTTTCCCTCACTTGTATCCACCTGTGGCTCCCTCCTTCCTGCTTTCACCCTATTCCTCTTCCCTAAGTCTATGACTGAGGGGGACCTCCTCCCCTACTATATGGTCATAGGCTATCTATCAAGTCTTATTTTGGATAGAATGAGACTTGGTTCATTTGGTTCTCAGCAGCACGACAGACAAGAGCTCCGCCACTAAAGCTATGTCCCTAGACTTCTGCAAAGAACCTAAAAATATTTGCTTTTTAGAATATTTCTGCCTGCTTCCATTGTTTCTTAAAATTAATTCTAGATTTTTCAGAAAGCAACTTTTTTTTAAAAGTGAATTTTCATAGTTATAAAGAAGGAAAGGACTGTCAAGACAGCATCTGATTCATAGGAGACTCTAATCTGATCTAATGATTTTAATGCAGGTGTATGCATATTAACTGACACAAAGTGATAGAAATACACTATAACATCTCTTCTAATTTTGAAATAAGCTATCTAAAGGTGAGTTTAAATTGCATTTCAGAAACTAAGTACAGCCTTTCAGCAAAGTCATTAGGTAGGTATGCAGGTAAATGAGGAAGGGTATGAGAGGAGAGTGATGAGATTGGGAGGAAGAGAAAACACAGACAAGGTGAGTGGGAGTTGACTCACTTTAAGGATTGACTCAAGTGACTGTAGCTTTATGTCTGTAATCCATAGGGCTGCAGACTCAATGCAGAGCTAATATTGCAGTCTTGAATTCCTAGTTCCCCAGGGCACCAGGCTGGAGAGGCAGAGTTTCTATGTTGTAATCACGAGAAAAATTCCATCTTTCCTGAGAGACATTAGGTTTTGTTCTAAAGGTTGTTAGCTGATCGGGTGAGGCCTATCTACACTATAGGGAGAAATAACCTCACTCAGAGTCTATTTATTTAAACCTAATTCACATCTTAAAAACAACTCCACAGTAAAATCTATACTAATATTTGACCAAAAATGAGGCACCTTGGGTGGTTGCATTATAGCTAATATTGACTTTTGCAGTGTGTGACATTATATACAAGAAGCAAACTGTTATTAGGTATTAAAGTACAATCACATGTGTATAGATAAACACACATAAACATTGATGAACCACTGGAGGCAAGCACAGGAACAGCATGACAGGTGAGGCAGTCTGGTACTTTACCATCCAACATACCTTTGTTCATCCCAACATATCTTCTGAGAGGTCAAGTTGTTATAATACAGGTGGAACGCAATCTATACAATATTTTCATTTCTTGCTCTTACTTTATGCAATCAGGGCCTAACAATTATACACCTTCCCATCAAAATATGTAGATAGATTATCTCACTTTGAAAGTATCTCAGTCCCTTGTGTCTCAAAAAAAAAAAAAGACGGAGAAATGCCACATTGGCTTTTCTCACCATTTGCTCCATCGTGACTTCTGGGGACTTGATTTTCTATACAGAATTGTGTTTCTATCCACCTAAGGACATAACATTCACACCTTATTTCCACTCCTCCTCAAGTTTCTGTATATTTGAAATAAAATTATTGGGCATAGTTAATGACAACTGAAATCTTGGAATAGGCGACCTTGACTATTGCACAATAAAAGATCGAAGATGCATTTGAATTGCATTAAACAACTTCTGGCTTTGGATTGCAGTAAACTTCCTTTGTTATTCTCTTGAGGCTGACTTTAAACAGTTTCAACAAAGTGGGCTTTGCACAGGAAGTAGTAATTAAAGGACCCTCATTTAAAAATCTACAGCACACATGCTGGTACATCTCTCAACAATCAGTGGGAACATCTGAATCCTCCTTAAATCTGACCAGAATGATTTTCACAAGGAAAAAAAAATACAGAAAGGGAACAAAAATGGGATTATTTGATTTAGTGAACTCTGGGCAGAACAAACAATTTAATTTTAAAGTAAAATTAGTTAATAGGGAATAAAATTTAATATTATATAACAAGATACACATCCTTGAAGGAAGCCTTCAATTTGTGATAATACTGGGGGAAATGTTCAATTGGGAAGAATGTCAAAGGAGAAATTTTTGGTAATGGGGTGACCTAAAAAGAAGACCAATAAACATGTTATGAAAGCAATATTGCTGACAGGGGAGGAAGGCAGAGGACTTGCGGTCTGCTTAAGCACCAAGCCTGCCAGTCAGCTTTGTGCACAGAGCCTTAGTAGGAAAATGATTCCAGTGAGGACTGAGGAAGCAAGGTTTTCTGTCCACCACCAAAGGCTATGGCATGAAAGCCAATTTTAAAATCTTTTAAAAATCAGGAAAATAAAATTAATCAGACTATTTACCTGTACCACTGAGAATGTGTAAGGATTAATGAGTTCATTATTGTGAAGAATTAAAACACATTGGGATATCAGAGTGAAAAATGAAAATAATTATTTATGGCTTTGCTAGAGTGTCTCCATAGTCATAATTACATTAGACTATAGACTCCTATTCTAGGTTAGTTATTTTTTTCTCTTAAAATTTAGCTTGTGTCATAATTTTGGTACTAAAAAACTCATTTGACAGAACAAAATTGCAACTAGCAAAATATGTTAAATATATGATATCATCTATAAATGATCATTTCCTACTATAAACTAGTTAATTATGTTTTCTATGATTTTTTTATTAGATTTTTGTATTGGTGCTATATAGGCCAGTATATCTTTCTCTAAAGGTAAAATATTTGTGTGTTCTTGCCTATTTTCTCTTTACAATATACTTGAAAATACTCTGAAACACTTTAATGAAAAAAATCCGTGATAATCTATAAACATTATTAATTGATAAAAGTGCAGCATGCCTTCTATTTGTTGAGTTGAATATAATAGAAAAAGACTTGGTAAACGTTAACAGATAACGAACAGGCTAGAACACGTCCAGAATTCTAGAATTGAAAACGACTTAGAAAGGTCACGAAAGTCACCACCTCTCTGGCAGGACCACACTAAAAACTATTAAGCTCAGGAAAATCAAGCATGATGCAGAAGACGGAACAAAACAAACAGAGCAAGCGCAAAGCTGAATTCCTCTAGCATGAGGTATACATCTAAGGCTCTCAAATCTCTTCTATTGTGTCCTGCATTTCTCCCACTCTGCTTTGGGCTTCAGCATTTCTTATCAGATTCTCCCTTATTGTTACAGATGGGCTAATGATGTTGGTCTCTACAAGGCAAGTTGTTGGTGAAATAATATCAAGGAACTATGTGTGAGGAACAGCACACATCTCCCTTGTTCACATAAGCTCTTTGATAGCTATATGTGTCCAGCTTAAAAAAAAAAAAAACACCAGGTTTGAAATCTTTGATATTCTTTTCTCACAAGGGAGGGATGGATATCCAACACTAGCAACTGCTGCCGACAAAGAACTACTGACTAACGCCTATTTTCCCCCCTTGGGTTCTGTGTTTTCTCTCCTGCTCACTACATTTTCTCCTCTTGTTTTATTCTCTCTTTCATCTTGTTTCTAACCAAAGTCCACCCTATCATTGGTTGGCATACGATTGGTGTCAGGGACTACGTATGTCACAACACCTCACTTTGCCGAAACAATGGCATTGACAGTTCCTGGGAAGTTGCTAAATATGAAAACCTGGGATAGCAATTTTCTATTTTTTTTAAACATTTTTATTACATTTCTTTTTTAGCATGTACATTTATATTATCACACATAAATAAAATAAACTACACATGGCAGGAAGAACCACGAAACAATTAGAAATTATATAAATGCTACATTCATAGTGATTTGGCAATTGAATTTGGCAAACGAGTAAACACTATCCCTATCTTGTTGAGTCTAAAATTCTGAATGAAAATCAGTATATATCAGATAGAATATATTTTTGTAAGGACCATGTAGTTCATGAATCTCTTAAACAGACCCTCTGGCCGCACTATCCTCTGCCTTGAGTGGCATTGTCTCATCTCTGCATTCTCTAAGCAGTGGGTCTACTGCTATCTCAGTTCAGAACACCACAGCATCTTTATTAATCCCCCTTTCCTTTGTTAGCAATATTCAACATCATTAGTATTATTAAGTATTTCTTGAATACTGCTTCAACACATCTCTAATAGTTGCAATATTTCTCATGTAGGCTTATATGTAATCTCCCTACATCTTATTGATTTTTAAGGCGTTCTCATTGATAGTTATTAAAATCTGCCTAGTAATTTAAATCCTTATCTTAGCCTTATTCTGTTCAAAAACATTTAAAAACTTTTTTTTTAACTTTAAGGACAAAATTAGTTTCTATACATTTTTTTGTTTTGTTTGTCAATTACAAATATTATTATGTTATTATACTTATATATGGAATACAATAGATAGTTTGATGCATATGTCCATTATAGAATAATCAAGTCCAGTTTGTAATTATATTTTGTAATTATATACTTCAGTTGTTTATCATTTATAAACAAAGGTCTTAAATAAGCAATGCTGCTACTAGTGTTGATTTATAATCAGCTTTATCTTTAATCCTTTCTAACTTTTCATATATGCTACAGACAAACCTAATGATATTTTTCTGCTTCTGCCTTCTACATTTATTTTTACTGGGGCTGAAATATTCTTTGTCAAATTGTTAACAGAAAAAAAATGGTGCTCTGTGTTTCCCAAGTACCTTCACCCAGGATTTGTTTGTAATACTTTCTTCAATTCCATCTCTGTGTACATGTCAACTTTGCCATGCAGTGATAGACCAAGAAGCTAGATGAAATATTTTGTATCAATGATATTATACATATATTTTAATAAGTACTCTTGAGCTATTAGTAAGTATAATTAATGCATTTCAAAGAAACAATATAAATCTATATATGTCTCTACATGACTAGAAACTATGTATTTAGACCAAATTTTTTATCAATTCTATTTGATCTTTTGTAAGTCTATTTGTAATATACTCAGTTTTGTGTGATTAAAAACTATACATTTTTATTTAGAGGGGATTGAAGTGATTAAAACATATATAGAAAAACAAACAAGATTGCATCTTAGTGTTTTATTTCTATGAAGAGACATGACCAAGGCAGCTTTCTAAAAGAAAGTATTTAATTGGGAATTGCTTGCAGTACAAAGCCTTAGTCTATTGTTGTCAGGCAGAAAAAATGGTAGCATTCAAGCAGACATGGTAGTGGAGAAGTAACTGGGAGTTCTATATGAGAGGTACAGGCAGCAGGAAGAGAGAGAGAGAGAAAAGAGAGAGAGACACTGGACATGGCTTGAGCATATGCAACCTCAATGGCCACCTCCTGTGACATGACACATTTCCTTCAGCAATGCCACACTTTGCCAGCAAGGCCACACCTCCAATAATGCTACTTCTTATAAGTCTATGGGTGACTTTTTTTTATATAATTAATTTTTAAATTTTTTTTATTAATTTATTCTTGTTACATCTCAATGGTTATCACATCCCTTGTATCCTCCCTTTCTTCCCTCCCTCCCATTTTCCCCTTATTCCCCTCCCGTATGACTGTTCCTGAGGGGGATTTCCTCCCCCTGTATATGCTCATAGGGTATCAAGTCTCTTCTTGGTAACCTGCTATCCTTCCTCTGAGTGCCACCAGGTCTCCCCCTCCAGGGGACATGGTCAAATATGAGGCACTAGAGTACGTGTGAAAGTCATACCCCACTCTCCAATCAACTGTGGAGAAGGATCCAGAGGGTCCTAGAAACCTACAAGTAGAACATTATGATAGGCAGATTTGGGCCCAGGGGTCCCGCTCAAACGAAGGCACCAGCCAAGGACAATACGTGCAGTAAACTTTAAACCCCTACACAGATCTAGTCAATGGGTGACATTTTTAGTCAAACCACCACAGATTGTTTGGCATTAATCTTCTAGAAAAGCTATACTATTTTTTTAGTTTATTATTTTCAATAAGGGAAAGTAAATACACAGAAATAAGTCTTCAAGAAGGATTTGTGTAAACCATATTTTCATCTCTCTCCAATCAATGTCCAAAGGTAAAAAAAAACAATTTATTGGATATCATACAAATTATGCACTATTATTCTTTAAAAGTCCACATAACAATTATAAAATGAGAGGCTATAATATTAAAAAAATAAGTGGAAGTACACACACATATACACACTTGTATACACATATATAAAACTTTAAAATAATTCACTAAAATTAGCCATTCAATTAAATGGTGGACAAATAAATTATAAACAGAAATTGTATCCAAAAATATGACAAATAAGCACATGAAAATAGATAGACTTATAAATTTAAATCACAAGTTGAGGGGACTAAGCCACTGGCATAAAAGTTAAAATAAAAAATCTTGACATCATCAAAAGGTGGCAAGGAATTGGAGAGAAAGGGCCACTTATAATTTGTTCCTTGGAATGTAAAAATGTATACTCCCCATGAAGAAGTTTAGAAGGCTCTCATTTCTTAAAGCTATTATATCAGATTTTAAAAATTGATTGGCAGCACCACAAAACATCAGTGTCAGAGAACTCCATTGATATCAAATGATCTATCTTAATGGATTGCCATTTAACATTGCTGAATTGTAACTGATTGATCATATTTACTTAAATAAATTTCAAGTACTGGTACTGAAAATATATTTCAGTTTACATTGAAACCCTTGGATGGAGCAGTAAAAAGATTGCTGGAACCATGAGCATCATTACTGTAAATGCATATAGTCTTTAGTCTATAAACTTCTAGAAATGTGTTTGGTTACTGGACTTTTTGTTTTTATATAACAGAAACATAATATAACTCAAGTGAAGTAATATAATATATATGTGTGTATAAAGTCACCGTGTAACTGAGAAATTATTATAAATATTTAAATTATTAAGAATTGTTTGGGTTGGAGAGATGGCTCAGAGATTAAGAGCATTGCCTGCTCTTCCAGAGGTCCTGAGTTCAATCCCAGAAACCACATGGTGGCCAACAACCATCTATAATGTGATCTGATGCCCTCTTCTGGCATGCAGGCAGAACACTGTGTACATATTAAATAAATACATCTTTAAAAAAAAAAGAATTGTTCTTGGCCCCACCTACAAGATATATAGGGATAAAGATAGATCAGAGATTGAAGCAATATTCAATCAATGCCTGGCTCATACCGAGAGAGAGAGAGAGAGAGAGAGAGTCAACCCCTGACACTATTAATAACACTATACTATACTTCCAGACAGGAGCCTATCATAGCTGTCCTCTGAGATGCTCCACCCAGCAATGAATTGAAACAACTGCTGAATCTCACAGCCAAAAATTGGGCAGAGAACAGGGAGCCCTGT
>OU015750.1:37370489-37390181 GCA_907169655.1 Acomys percivali | reverse complement strand
TTCCCCCTGGCAGGGATGCTTTGCCAGGATACCAAGGAACAGGATGTGCTCAGTACTGACGTGACTTGATGTGCTGAGGTGGGTTGGGGGAGGATCACTTTTCTGAGCTGTAGGGGAGAGGAATAGAGGGAAGAGGGAGAGAGGGTAGGATGGGAGGAGAGGCGGTACATGGCTATGATTGGGACGTGTGGTGAACAAATAAATTAATTAAGACAACAAGACAAAACAAAGCAAAAATTGTTCTTGCCCAGGTTGTTGGTTCTCACTCTGTAATCACAGCATTTGGGAGGCAGAGGCAGAAGGATCTCTATTAGTTCAAGGCTAGCCTGGTCTGCAAAGTGATTTCAGGACACCTAAGGTTAAACAGAGAAACTCTATTTTGAAAAAAAAATACACTGCCTAGTATTTCTAGTACCTAGTTTTATCTAGTGGTGATACCAGTGAACCTCAAAAATGATCAGTGTGCAAGATGTGTATAAAAAACAGTAAGTGGGATTCACATGTTGGTGGTAACTAACAGTTGTCTAACTGGATTTAAAGCTCACTCAACAGGTGCCATACTGTAGCCACTACAATAAATCTAGCCAACCTCTTCAGGCTAGTTAGATAACACATCTTAGGAAAAAAACCTATTATCACCACATTACTAGGCCAGCAAAATTTCTTACTACTTTCTAAATCTCATCCTTACATCTGTAGATAAGTGTAGCTACTACCCCTTATCAAAGAAGACTCTCTTTATAGCAAATGGACATCTTCACAGAGAAATACGGCTGGATACCATACAGAGATGAAATAATCATGATGAGCCCACCTACCGTGGATATATCAACATCACAGCATAGCTCTTGCATCTGTGGTTCAAGTAACAGCACAGAAGGAGGGATGGAAAGATTTTAGGAGCCAGAATACCAGGAAGATGGCTGTAAAAACAGTCTTTCCTAGAAAAGGCTGCATAAACAAGATATGAACAATACTAATATCAATAAACATGCTAACATGGAAGAGGTAAAATCTTATAGTTCACTCCCCTGGACAAGGAACCATAGCCAAGATGGCTCTGAGAGAGGGAGAGTGATCATCTCCCAAGGATGAACCTCCTAGTTGATTGTCCAATACAGAGTTCTTGCCTCTGAAATGACATAAACACAAACAACAGAAACAGACCCAACAGGTATTAATATGTTTATGCATACATATACAATACATATATACATATATGTATATTCAGCAATCATAATCAAGGACACTTGTCTCCCATGGGAGGGCAGGAGAAGAATGGGAACTCTTGATCTTCTTTTCAGCTTCCCCCTTTACACTTCATAAATCTGCTCAATAAAAGTGGTGTCATCTCCTAGGAAGTTTCTATCCTAAGGCCTTGGTTTCATTGTACTGTAAGGTACTATGTATGATGCTAGGGAGACAAGTCGTCAACAATCTTACAAGTTTGTAAACTCCGTGAGCTATAATAAAAGCTGGTGTGCAAGATATGTTCATGAGAGAAATAGTGTCATGGATATTACGTAGATAGTAAACCACCTTTGGATATTTTTAATGCCCTCTCCAACGAAGAAAAATCATACCTAGTAACACATATCTGATCATGACTCTGTGAAGACAGTGGTTATCAACCTGATGCTCAATCTGCTATTCCTATTTCTGCGAATCAGAAAAAGAACCTAATTCTCTCAAAATTCATATTTCTACACCTGTGGATTAGTGTAGCTCTCAGACAACATCAGAGAGGTTTCTTTGTGAATAGTACTGTAGTTAACGTAGACACTCACACACTGGTCGAAGTGAAAGAGAACCCCACATGTATAGAGTGATCATCCACAAAAGTAACGTCTATCACACCCCTCCACCAAGTCTCAGAGAAGACTGTAGAAAAGAAAGTAGAAAGAATACAAAAGCAAGCAGTTTGGAGGAGTGACGCAAAACAGTGGCTCTGGCAATGCCAGCATCACCGTACTTATGAACTCACAGCATGAGGCCCGTACAAGAGCAAGCCTTTTGACCTGATAAGAACAGCTAGTGTCTTCTGGGGAAGTCAGTTTTTGTAAGGTAATGACCTCTAGTTCCTCAACTACACTCCAATGCAACACTGTGAATGTCAATTTGTGACATATGAACAACACAAATTTGGTTCTATAGATTATACATGTGACAAAAGTTCGGAGAAGATAGGGTAATAGAAATTGAGTTAGCAGGAGGAATAGGGGCATAAACGATAAAATACATTTCATGAAAATTCAAAAGAATTAAAAATATATTAACTTTTTGCATTTCTCAAGTAACAGTTGTTTGGTTTTTCTCAAAGCTAATGTATCCTGTAGTGTGTGTTTCTTGGCAGCTAGAAACATTTTATATGTTTGCTGAGTTTTATTTAGGTGAAGAAGAAGCTAGGTAAGCATCTATAAAGGAACACTCTCACACCTTACCCCCATGTCTCTTGGAGAATAAATTCAAATTCAGAATCACAGAGAAGCATCAGTTATGCAGGACCAAACGTGAGTGAAGGAGTGGACAATGGATCAACGTATCATCAGAGAAGTTTACTGTTGAATATGGGACTTGATTCAAAACAGTCATGGTTGACAGGAAGAAAAGTGTTTTATTTATGTTTTACCCTAAGACTCAGTATTGGTTAAGACCAATTATTATGTAATGACTCCAAATTATATCTTGGCCTATTATAATTAGTTTAATTGGTAGTTTGGGCAATCTTAAATTTCATTGGAATTTTTATGAGTGTCAATATCTTTCATGTTGTAAGCTACCATTCTTGACTATTTCCTGTAATCTCTGCCTTCTGTTTGGATCTCCATATAATATCAGCAAGTAACTACACACCAGTGATAGAGCTGAGAAGTCCGAAGGTCAAGTGATTGCTCCAAGACCATGTTGCTGAGAAATTAAGGGCTTAGGTTCTCTTAGATAGACAAAAATATACATTGAATATTTCATGACTTGTAAGCCCTCCTGAACCCAAATTTCACATGAGAATATATTAAAAATTCACAAAACTTTAGAAATATAAATGTTTTTGTAGAATTCTACGGTGTTAAATACTTATGCAGTTCCAAAGAGGGATGGTACTATCAATCAGTACACTTAATGTTAAGCATCTTATAGTGTAATGATTTCAAAGACTGAAAAGTATAACAGGGTTATTTTGTCTACTAGTATAATGAAGATCCCAATCCTCAGTACTGGATGAATATAAAATGCTTATTCATTTCGAAAATTATATACACATTTTAATATTATGTTCTTATTTCAAACATGTTAGTTTTATTTCACTCTGTTATTTAGCACATTGCACTGATTGGATTAGTGGACTACATTTTCAAACTAACTTCAACTGAGGATTTTCAGAACCTCATATTCGGATAGATTCAAGTAAAGAGATTTAACAAAAATAGTCCTTTTTAGAGTTTTTCGGTTGGAATATTTCTCCTGTGAATAGTTTACTGAAGAACAATTTGCATTATCATTGATATACAGTTTGATAAAATTGTGTCAATTGTCATTTCTTTTAAAATTTAAATGAGGTACCAATATCGTAATGAATTCAGAGAATTATAAGTTGATTCTGTGTACATCATTGGCGATGTTTGTTTCTAGGCAGGTAGAAAGTTCTCATTAATTACAGCAAGTGTGATGACGATAGTTGTCAAGATATAGATGCAGAGATGTGCAATGGAGTTTTGAGATGGGGGAGGGGCAATTGAGGTGATATGGTAGATTAGGGAATTGCAAAAGTCTCCCTAAATAAATAATGTTGTGTTTTGGTATGGTACCTAGAATGGCTATCCAAGACAAATCAAATATCCTGCCCTTGAAGACACACACACATTTTAACATCTAATTATATTATGTACCACCTAATTAGAAAGCAAGAACAGATCTGTATGAAAATGTAAGGGCTTTATCTGAGATGCAGTACATATAATATTCACACAACTGAAGCAGCAGGAAGTACGATGTAAATCATTCTACTAAGTCAGATTAAAGGTGCTATCATTCATGGTTATGTAATACTATCTATAATTTCTGTGTTAAACTTGACATTATAAATCCTTTAATCTGCGTATTTAAAAGCCATTCTATGGCTCATTTTTCAAACAGATTTCCGTTAACACATTTACTGCTAATGAAGCACTAGCGTATTCTCTCTTTCTTAGATAAATGCTGTTGAACAACATTATTATTTGCTCCTCATATAATTATTTTTTTGGCTTTTTAATTTAATTGCTTCAATAAAAAATACACCAATAATGCATTTTTAATTACACCTCCCAGGTGACCTATGTAAAAAGAGGTTTTATAATGAAGCCACAATAATTAGCCTGTCACAGTCCAGTTTGGGGCTATTGTCTGGTTGTCCTTTCCATGGCTTGTTGTGGCATGACTAGAATTCTAAAGACCCAGTGTATTATCTCCCATAATACTTAGGAAGGTATTAAAAATGTGTGCAATACTGGCAGAAGCAGGCTTTCTAATTATTGTCAGCTATTTCTAGTGTGACGTGGTAAATTCCCTTGAGACCAGGAACAACAGCCCACTCCAGGGTTTGTAATAGGCCCTAGAGCCTAAGTAGTTGTAGACAGAGCTGTTTCCCTCTGGATAGATAATTGGTTTACACAGCAGCTCAACGTCTGAACCAAACCCAATCTTTCTATTGTGCTTTCATTGTTTACTCTAATATACATAAACTATTTTGCTATATTAAATAGTGTATGACTCATTTCTTAACAGCTGAGTAAATTTGCATGATGTGCTTCACCTGGAATACTAATGATTGTTAGGCCTGCCCATTTTTTTTTTTACACATGAAATATTAAATATCTAGTTTGTTAAGAATATATTCTTACTATACATGATGAGTTCTGGCAACCTATTAAGGGTGATTATATTTAAGTTTTACTTCTATGTGAGAAACATGGCTTCCACTTACATTCAAAGTGTAAGGATTTTTGTGCTGTAAATTCACTGTAATTGATTATTAGCTAACATTCCTTATTGTTTTCCTACTATAATTTGCGACACTATACTGACAGATGTTAAAGCAAATAAATCGCAGCAGGTTCTCATAGGTGGGGAGTTCTTGGCGTCAAAGCTGAAATAAATGTGATGAGGTACATGGGCATTTGGATTGGGCTTATAAAATTTGGTGGTCAGGTTAATAAACTGCTAGAGCTCAGCATTATATCAGTTGCTATTGTAAATGCTTTTCTTTTTAGTGTGGTAAACTCATCATCACCTTAGTTTTCAATCCCAAAATAAGCAAAGAAGAAAAAGCACAGTCCCATGTGAAGCAGCCTTCTCCACACAATCTAGAACCCCTTCCCAGCTTTGTCCACCTTTCCCCAGGCCTTATTCTCTGTGCACCAGCACAACCCATGATACTTGGGACATATCACATCTGTTGTTTGTCCCAGCAACTGCCATTTTCTTTGTACTCAGTGGAACCTTTTCAGGATGATAGTTTCTTTCACCAGAAGTGCTTCCTTTTCCTCTGTGAAGAAGCCCCTTGGCTATTTGTGTGGACTCATAATTATTGGGTTATTTGTCCATCTTGTACTTAATGTCTCAAGAATGGACAGAGCAATTAAACATTACTATGTTTTTATTTTACAGAAATTGATTATCTCCAGTGAATGAGAATAAAAAGTAGGAACAATAATGCATGATATATCACAACAAATTAATTGGGTTTTGTAGGTTTTGATTTCATGTGTGAAACAGGGAACCTCTCATCTCAATAAATGTGACAAGGATCTGTTGCAATTTTTTAAGACACAATCTTTTAAATACTTCATATTTTCTGTATTTAGCAACATATGCAATACCTTTAATGTTTTTGAACACTAAAAGGGCCTGGGGAAAAAGACTGTTTCAGAACACAATTGCTAATCATTAGATCTTCCAAAATCAATTGACAATAATACTTCCTATAATAATGTCAATTTTTTGATGTCTATTACATACATCCACATATATAATATAAAACTGTGTATATGCATGGATATATAGGTAATGGTCTTTATTAACAATAAACTGAACTGCAGAAAAATAGAATATAAAAATGCTAAACACACACACACACACACACACACACAATTTCTTAGAAGAGCAGAAAACTCAAGTAAGAAAAGCAGTCATGTGAGTGGTCAAATATCACCTTTTGACATTTTAATAAACTGTTGCTTAGATAGAAATATCAAGCTATTACTAATGGCTATTAATGTGTACATGCTTCATGTAATTTTATAGTATCTTATTTTAATATCTGTAATTTTAATGAATTGCAATTGAGGAAAGAAACAATTTTCATTTACTTTATATAACATAATTATGGATCAAATTAACCCCACACTAGTCTTAATTACATTTAGTTTCATTTGGCTGATCAAGCGATTAACATGCTGCTGTATTTTAGAAGTTAAAGAACAAATTGTTAAGATCTTTTCTCCGAAATACATGGATGTGTTCACTGGAAGTGTGGTCACCACAGAAAATTATTTCTTGAAGTTTTTTTTCTTTCTTTTTTTTTGTGGTTGTGTGTGTGTGTTTGTGTTTGTGTGTGTATTTATGATGCATTCAGTACTACTTAAGAATAGGTATAATGAGGAAGGCTTGCACCTGGGGTCCTCTTACAAGCCACTGCTTAATAAACTCCCTTGAATGTCACCCTTTATCTGCTACCTTCAGATTGGTTTCCCTGCATTTCTTTTTTAATTGGAACTAATTTTAGTTTTGCCATTACTTGTGATTAAACAGCCTTTACCACACATATATTTCCTTCAGTTTATGTATTGTTACCTTCACGATTTTCTTTTAGAAGAAAATGATTTGTCAGGAGGGAGCCTTCTTTTTACTTCATTAGTTAAGTTATAGTTGTAAGGAACATAGTTTTAACAGCAATAAAAATATTGGGTTTAATAATAATAGCATGCAGGACCATATACGTATGGCTGCAACTAATCCTTTTCAGCTAATTGAAAATGAGAATGGCCCTCTACAATGTGTGTGTATTGTGAATAATTCTAATTAGGATAATGTAAGGGTACTTTAACACAGTTCAGAGGCAGGGTATAGTCTCAGAAAAAACAGCTTAGCTAAAGTACAGTCATTTAGAATTACCTTGGATCCTTTAGGAATCCACAGTCTCCAATAGTGAACACTGCAGTGGAGAGGGTCCTTGGGAAGTACCAGTCCCAAACCTATTTAAAGAGACATAAATATGTGATAGTTTTAATGTTATCAAAGAAAATAACATCTAAGCCCCGGATACTATCCATGATATTCCAAGCATACTTGAACACACTCTGTGCAGTTGTACTTGATATTTGGTTGTCAAAGCTGTTCCCTTATACGTCACACAGAAACACACACACACACACACACACACACACACGACATTCACAAACACATATGTACACACATGAAATAAACACACTCTGTGTGTGTGTGTATACACATGGTTCCCTTCAACCTGAATAAAGATAATAGCTTGCCCAGTTTCTCTGTGACATTTCATACTGAGACTGTATTTGTCATATAGTATCAGTCACATTTGATTTCATTACGCCATTTCCAAAAGCAATGATGGATTATATATTTCCCCTTTTTATTGAAGGATACAGGTTTCATCATTCATTGCATCTCTTATGTAAATATTCATATATATGTATATATATATTAAACAAAAATATCATTTGAATGGCACAAAATAGGAAATATGATGCCTGATGAGTTAAATGAGATACATACATTGTGGCTTATTTTATCTCACTTATATGACAAAAAAATAATTGGAGGTCTATGTGTGTCTAAATCTAGTAAATGCCAGTTACTTTAAAAAAGATTTATAGTCATACTTGGACTGTTTGAAATTGTTGTGACTAAATATCAGCTTTTATGCCTTCATTTAAACAAATATTTTGAGAAATTTTGTCATATTTATTTCTACTGTTTTGACTCTCTTTTTTCCAGCAAAATAGTTACTCAAGCTATACTTTGTTAAAATAATGAAATGTTTGAATAATAAGTGCATAGTAATTGTTTTAACCAACCAAAAGTAGTGACCCAAAATGTGCAGCAACTTTAATATTTCACTTGAAATGAAAAGAACCTAGGAATATTTTTCAGTGACCACCTGACTCCATCCTGACTGTCAGGGTGATTCTGGTATCTGAATGGATAGGCATTGTTACTCCTTACAAAAATCAAATACCAAGACAAAACACAGAGGTGTTTAAAACAATATGCAAGAGTCTATCATTGTGCTATTTGGGCATAACTCTCAGTAAGATTTGCTCTTGTCTGGGTGTTATCTGTAAGTGGGTGCTATTTTGTGAAATAAACAGCTGAATAATTCTTATGTATTAACCAAGTAGATGAAAGCAAACACAAAGCCATAATTAGCAACAGCATCAACAAATTATATTAGTCTTTAGATGGAGATTGTTTGGTCTTTTGGGGGGGGCTTGAAAAAATATTCCTGTTTGTCTCTCTTGTGTCATGCTCAGAGAAAGTCCTCACCTACTGTTGATGTTCTGTGAAATTTTATGTTCAAAAGAACAAAACAAGCCTTAGTCAAGACACTTTAATAGCTCAGGAAGGACCAATGCCCACCTGATGGTTCCAGGTCACCAGCTCCTATTGTTGGGGGATGTTTATTCTATCTACATCCCATGGCACTTAAATCTTAGTTTCTGTGTTTATGTATGCAGATGCCTACCTCTACCACTCAAACATAGGAAAAGAACTAAACATTTGTCTCAGTGTATTTCACTAGGGCAACTCATGCACACTCATGAATATTTTTTTATTTCTATATAATGACCTTTTTGACCTCTATCTTTAAATCTTGGTCTTCTTCTTCATTGGCTGACAGATTCTTAACTCTGTTGACATTTCTTTGTAATCTGAACCGCTTGGTAAGTTTCAATCCAGAGCCATAAGCCCTTGTTAGGTATCTATCTGTTAACCATGTAAATATAAGGGGTATGGAAATATGGGATATGTCTTTGTGTAAGCATGCTGATAATTACATATATCCCAAACCAAATAATTCAGCCACTCATGAAAGTGTATGCTTAAAATGACATACAGTCACAACAACTTACCACTTCCTCCTTTAGTCATTTTTTACTAGAAAGATACTTAACTTACAAATGCAGCCATATACATTCTGATTTTCCTAGGTAAAAAGGAAAATAAACAGAACATATAGACTTTTGGATCTGATTATCAGTGAAAAGAACAATGAAGCAATAATATAACACATCTCTAAAAATTTCTATTCACTTGAAATTTATTCAATAGAAAATACAGATCTAGATGAAAATCTTTTACTATTTTATATAAAATACCACTTATAAATAATAATTCTCTGTAAGTTTTAATAATATTGTTTAAGAAGTAGTTTAAAAGGTAAGTTTTACTAACAATTTGTTAAGTGTACAATTAATGTCTTGAAGAAAATATTAAAATTGCATATAATATATATAAAACTTCTGTTCTCCTGTGACATAAAGGATCTAATACAGAATGTCAAACTACAGGAAACTTGCACAGTGGTTTAGTACATGAATCTGTATGACTTTCACAAAGGTCAGGGAGTTCTGAGAGTTCCATACACATATAAAATACATACTTATTAATGTATTTTCATGTACACATTTATAATTTCCTCAATCCAGAACCTGGAGTGAATATGAGCATCAAGAAAAGACTTTGGAGTCTCTACTGAGCCTGGCATGCCTTGGATTAATGTATCAACGAAGCTCTTTTGAGTAACGACCTGATTGATGAATAAATTTGGCTGATGGGCTCCAGTCATTCAACTACTGACTTGGTGGTGACTTGATTCCTGGTTAGGGTAAAGTTAGGCATAGGTGTGGAAGGTGGAAAGCTTTTGTGCAGATGGGTAAGAACCATCCAGTATGTCTTCAAAGGGCTAGAAAAACCGCACCTGTACTGCAATCTGATGCAGAAGAACATGGTTCTTCCTTTGGTCCTTCTGATGGCCTGTTCTCATAGTCGTGGAAAAAGTGGACTAAGGAATCCTATGCCCCAAATCAGCAGGGAACAATCTAAAGAAGAACAATGTTACACTCATTCTCTTAGGTTGGGATGGATGGTTTTGGTCCTTTAATGGGCTGTGGATATCTGTTGTCATTTAGGGAAGTTAGTTATAATTTGTTAATAGTCATGATTAGGGGAAAAAGAAAATATAGGAACATAGAATCAGGGATTTTTCTCTCTCCATGTCTTTTCTCTATCTTTCTTAATTATGTAAGGGGAAAAGGGATGTGAGGAAAAAAAAGGGGAAATATAGGACTATCCTATGGGAATAAATAGAAATAATAGGGAAAAGAGTAGATTATTGAATCTCCTCTTAAACCAAAGAACATTTTTATAAACTAATACTATTATTGTGTGATATTATATATTTATATATACATATATATGTATATATATATTTGTGTATTTTGATAGAAATGTAAAGTTTTCTTTGATATAAATCTTTGCATATTAATATAAAATTTAAGGTTATTTTTGTTATAATATAGTTATGTTTCAATTCTTGTATGAGGTTATTTTTGATACATTGGTATACAACTTTTTATATTGCTACAGAAATAAGTTTTTTCATCTATTGGTATAGAATATTGTATATAGATACAATTTTACATTACTTTTGCTACATATATGTTGAGATGTTTCTACTCTTGTATAAGGCATTGGACCTTTGTCACTCATTTAAAAATACAAGGTTTACTTCCAGTCACTTTAGAAGCTGCTATTACATACTTTTTAGGATAATTGAGTAATGCAAGTAAACAGTTAGTCAATGAAAATCATGGTCAAGTCATTCGCTAGTCTAGTCTATTAAGAAATACACATGATAGGTTAAACAGATTGTGAATACCTAGAAAAAACAGTGTTTGTCTACTCGGATTTACTATATACAGATAATGATTAAACACTATGTGAATGTTTACATATAGTCTTCAAAAACCTCAGAGGCCTACAGATTATGACATTAAAATGTCCTTATTATCTTAAGGCTTTTCTGGCAATGAAACATGTCAGCTCCTAGCAGCACCCAATTCAACTTGGAAGATGATTAACATAAAAGAATATCCATTAAGAAATGCCTTCAAATGAGGCAAGGTTACAATCTACTCTACTGCAGACAGAATGCTCTCTGATATGGGCAAAACTTGAATGCAGGGCATAGAATGCCAAGCTCTGCCAAGACAGGGTAAATAAGTCCTTCATAGTCCTGCTTCTCAAAAATATCTCTAGCGCCTCAACATTATAGAGGAATTTTGGATGACTTTCCAGGCTGTCTGTCAATTCTTTGTGTTGGAAGCTGCTTGCCTGCACTTCGTACATAGTCAGAAAAATATTATTAATTCTCAAATCTGTGATGGGGTTAAATACTAGAGAGTTATAATCTTACAACAAAGCTTAAGTTATCTATAATTTTAAAAGCTGTTTTAGATCTAGAAAATGTTTTTAGGGTGTGAAAATATGGTGGGATGTCCAGCCTAGTGAGGGAAGGAGAGAGAGAGAGAGTAAGTAAGAAATGGAGCCATAAGGAAAGGACCAGGAAAAATCAGGAGAAAACCAGAGCTAGGACATGATTAAAAAGCAAGTATGACTGGGGAATATGAATGGGGGAAAGCTAGATTAGCTCGGAAGTTTAGGATGGAGTAATTATTGCTCAGTATTGTACTCTAGGCTAATTAAATAAATAGTAGTCTCTCTGTGTGATGATTGGTAAACAGCTGGTTAAAGAGTAACCACTGCATTACTAATAATTTGAGTCAATATTAATTATTAATAACCACTCAACATGCAGTTATTAGTACATGAGCGTCAATTCGTCTACCTCTGTATCATGTAATACAAATAACTTGTGGTTCCTTAGGTGCCTTGGACATAGACTAGACGATATTTGAATGAACTAAACAACTGGTCATATCCAAGACAGAAGAGGTGAGCAAAATATGTAACAATCTATGTAATATAAACAATGGCTCCTGGCCAATAGGTGTTATTCAGTGATAAAAATGCTTGACGTTAAATAATTGTCCTTACTTCTCAGTTCCAGATCCTTTTCCAATATCACATATGAGAGAAGAACACTGATGGTTATTAACTCTTACTAGTACTTACATATATTATAAAAGGAGTAATGCAATTGATTTTTAAAATGCTTACAATACTATATATCAAGGATGTCTCTCTTTTCCTTTATGTTTCTTTCATAAGTAGGGAGATAGGAGGTGAAAAGAAAGAAAGGCGATATAGAAATATTGAAAGAGAATAGAACAAAATGTAGACTATTGATTCTACTCCTTAACTCAAGGCCTTAATTGTTACTCACAAGGGTTGGTATTTTTAATTCATTGGTATAGAATTTTGTATATTGATGTAAATCATAGTCATGTAAAAAAAACTAGTCTAATTTTAACCACAAGAATATATACCTTGGTCTAACAGATAGATATGATTCTATAGACACATAAGATAAAATAGTTAAATAAGGTCTTCAAAACCTCAGAGACCTACAGAATATGGTATTTAAATATGTTTTTATTATTCTAAAGATTCTTTGACAACAAGACAAGTTAGCCCCCTGGCAACACCCAGCCTACATCAAAAAGGATGATGAGCATCAAAGAACCTCCTTACGGAGTTGGCTTCAAAGGAGGCAAAACAGCTACTGGGAAAAATATCCTCATTTCTGCCACAGACAGAATTCTGCCTAAAAATGGACAAGCTTGAATGCAGGCAGAGTCAGTAGCCAAACTCTGCCAAGACAGGGTAAGCAAGTCCTCTATAGTTCCTGCCTTGCAAATATGTCTGTCAGAGATATTGGGCTAGAAGGCTGAAGATGGTGTTCCAGTGTTATAGAGAGTGTTGGGTGACTGTTCAGGCAGTAAGCAGGTCTCAGTCTTTTTTTTTTTTTCATTTTGGAAGCTGCTCACCTGTGCTTCTGGTTCACTCAGGTATTTAAGTTTTATCCCTTCTCAGACCTCTGATGGGGTTGAAGAACAGATAGTTTAGTCTTACAATTAAGCTTAATTGGTTAGGGACTAAGATGTTTTTAGATCAAGACAGATGTTTTAAGTTAATAGAGATGAGATATGATACATATTGATTTTCATTCAGAAATTTAGACCCAACAAGGTAGGAAAGATGCTTTCTTCAAGTTTGATAAACACAAATGGCCAAATCACTATGAATGTAATATTTATATAACTCATGATAGTCTCATGGTTCTTCCTGCTGTATCTAGTTAATTTTATTCATGTGTAATAATATAATGTATTAGTTAAAATTAATAAAAGAAGAATAAGAAAAAGAAAAAAATAATTACAACCAGATAAATAATCTTATAAGGACTGAAGGAGCAAACATTCTCATACTGAATTTCAAGGAATAATATTTGAATGAAATCCACTGTAGAAAAACCATGAATCAGGAAGGCCAAATGCCATTCAGATAAACAACATATTAGTAAGGTCAAACACAGAACATGATGGAATAAAGTGTCACCTGTTCACACATAAGAGTTAATGATTCTTGATATGGACTTGTGGAAGACTATCATAATAGTATCATTGAACAGTTCTGTGTAACCTTGACTATGATTTCTTTATGAATTCCTGGGAAATGACAGTGTACTGTTGAATCCTATTGAGAGTAGTATATAGTCATAGGGAAAAAAAAGACCTATGAAGGACCAGAGATACTATAGATTAGTGCTTTTCTGTCATACCATTTTAAGAATAGAGATTTCACACTAAAAAGTTATCAATATTAAAAAGCAAAAGCTGAAAGTTCATGGACTTATTTTGGGAAAAGGAGTTAACATATGTGTCTATGTATCTGGCATAAAATTATATAATTATCTACAACCTCAATTTGAGAAGACTTTATTAATCCATGTAACTTGACAGGCCTTCAACCTGTCAAAACTTTTGAAATGATATATTTTTTGAGTTTCTACATCACATTTGAAAAAGTTTCTCTCCATTACTTTGTATGAATAAATGTGTTCTGTGTGTTTTTTAGTATTTTTAGAATTTACATTGGGAAACACTTTTTATTAGGTGATGTTTCTATGTTTGAATACCGCGGAAAAGTTATTCATTTAAACCAGACTGATTTCTGGAAGTTCTGTAAGTTTGAGGTTAGGTTACCAACATGTTTGGTGAAGGCACTGTTCCTGGTTGATAGGCAACATTCTTCACATGGCATACACAGAAAAAATCCTCTTTATCATTTATTTATAAGGACCTTAATCCAATGCATAGCTGTTCCACATTCATAAACTACCTCCTCCTATTTCCTAACACTATCAGATTGGTGGTAAGAATTTTAGCATATAAATTTTGAGGCAATACATCATTTAATCCAAAATGCCACTCTGCCTCACATTTGACTATGTCCCCTGGAGGGGGAGACCTGGTGGCACTCAGAGGAAGGACAGCAGGTCACCGAGAAGAGACTTGATACCCTATGAGCATATACATGGGAGGTAACCCCTCTCAGGAACAGTCATAGGGGAGGGGAATAAGGGGAAAATGGGAGGGAGGGGAGAATGGGAGGATACAAGGGATGGGATAACCATAGAGATGTAACAAGAATAAATTAATAAAAACAAAAAAAAGAGGAAATCAAAAACAAAAACAAAAACAAAAACAAAAACAAAATGCCACTCTAAATCTTATTTTCAGAGACAACAAGAAATTATTTCATTTTGACAGTCTTAAGCATCTCTGAGAAAAACACATAGTATCAGTTTTGGCTTCATGTTTCTCCACAGGGACGGTTGATATACAGCAGAAGAACCATAGAATTTCAAAGTCAGAAATGGATGGTAGAGCTTTTTATTCAACCTGTCAACATCTCAGTTCCCCAACTGCGATAAAGCTGTCATTTGTCACATCCCCCTGGAGCAAGTATTCTCCCAAAGAAAATGTTCCTTTCTTGATCTGTTCCTCCTCTAACACTTTCCAGTTTCCTTGGCATCATAGTCAATTGTTTCAAAGTAGCATTTCCTTTACCAACTCTTTGCTTGTCTCCCACACTTATAAGTACACACAGTAGTATCATCATATGACTTACAGGATATTCTACTAATAGCAATTCAATGACAAAAATATTCTTGCAATTTTGCCAATTTATGTACTTCCCTCAATGAACTAAACAACTGGCCATATCCAAGAAAGAAGAGATGAGCAAAATAGGTAACAATCTATGTAAAATAAACAATGGCTCCTGGCCAATAGGTGTTATCCAATTTTACTAAAGAGTTCTAGGAAGCCTTTGACAAAACAGCCTACTTCACTTTCTGCTATTTGGTATTTCTTAAACTTTTTGATCTCAAAAACTTTTTCAAGTAACACCTATAACCACCTCTTTGATCTACCTGTCATATAGAATTAATGTTGAGAACTGCAGGCAGGCCATGAATTTACCGATATATCAGCTTGAAGGGGGAGTGTGGGGCAATTCTTTAGTGGAATAAAGTTTAGGTTCTATAATAAGAGAACCAAGGATAGACCGACTGCTACAGTGTGACATCTTTGCTCCTTTCTAACGACCAAGCCCTGGCCTGCAGCTCTATGGCTGCCTGTTTGTTTTGACTGACGCAGGAGGAATGCAGCTTCAGATAAAACTATGAGTCAGAGAAGTTTTGTAAGAGCTCTGTGGAATCTTCAAACATCATAAATAAGACCACAACACTTTCATTTTAAGGAAAGGCAAGAAGAATTAGCCACAGGGAGTATTACAGGCATTCATCTTCCTTCATTACACTTTAGACACGTGGTTCTATGGCATGTAGTTCCTTGCCAGGCAGAAATGAGATGGTCCAAAACCTCTATGAATATTTAATAATTACATATAATTTATTCTTAAGTGGAATATACCAAAGTACATCTTAGAAACAATGCTTTTCATTTAGATTGCCAGCTACCAGAACAACGTTAAATCTGATTAAGCCATGCCAAGAAGGAAAGGAAATTCCTGCTATTTAAGCCATAGTTTACAGGTAAATGCTAAGAATTATAGCTTTTAGCTGATGTTTTCTTGTTATGATTTGGTGATATTTGCAGCAAGGGTTTAATACTTTTGACCTGTGTTTTATTACTTATCAGTAATTTTATAGCTAACAACCAAACTGAAGCAAAATCTGAGAATGGACACAATTATAGTGGAATTTACAGAGCGTAAGTTCATCTGCCTCTGACAAGCCAATATAAAATCCCTCCAGTACGTCAAAGGGTCACCCTCAAATCAGGGCTCTCTAGATTATTTGATTAGGCAATATTTTAAAAATTAAGAGAAAATGTTTCTGTAATAATGTGCTATTTTCACTGACTAGAAAATAAGGTTTCAGGTTTTAGTCTCATTTTATTTTTTATACCATTATCTGATACTCCCTATAATAATAATAACTATATTTATGAATTAAGGAAACTATAGGGAAATAATATTTTTTGTCTGTCAAAAAGTGATAAAAGTAAAGCCTGAAAACAGTATGCAGGATTCCTCAATATAGAACTGAAAAAATGGATGGAGTGAGATATTGTCCAACAGTGATAATTTTTGAAGTGATGAAGTGTGTGATTTTAGTATATATCACCCACATACAAAGACCTTTACACACACACACACACACACACACACACACACACACACACACAGACACACAGACACACACAGGTGATTGTGCGAGCACCTAAAGACATATATACAAATTGTACCCAAGAATATGCCTGGTTATCGATGCTAGAAAATACTGAATGGGGTCTTTATTTTATCATTTTACAAAAGAGGCTTATGAGAACTAAATTCATAAAACCCCAAGAAAAGCTACTGAGGCCATTTATCACTATTAGAGTACTTTAATATGAAACTATAATGTATTGATTAAAAGAAGTTATACTGATAGGCATTCAATAAATCCCGTGGAATAAGTAGTGTTTTCCGGTTAGAGAATAGTTATGTAAATCTTTAAAATGTAAATAGATTTTTGTTAGAGTTGCCACTGCAGCCTTTGGGAGCCACATACACACAGTGACTAAGTTTGTCTGAGAGAGATAGAGCATGGGTGTGAATCCAGGTCTGTCACTGACTAGCTGATGTACCATGGCACGTAAGGTGCTCATCCCTTTGAATCCCAAGCCTGGTCACTTATATATAAAACAGGACCGAACAAGTCATCCCAGTGGTGTGGTCCTTTTTGTATACAACCCCAGAGATGGGCCAATAAGAGGAATTCAGTCAAACTTTTACCTCTTCTCTTCTTCCCTTCCTCTTTCTCCTCCTCTTTTGTCTTTTTTTTTGGGGGGGTTCTCATTTTTCTTTTTTTCCATCATCATTTTAGTTTCCTTGTTTCATTCTTCACCACTCCAACCGCTCTAGAATCACTGTGCTTTCTGCTCTTGTTTGAACAAGACATTAGTAGAAAGGCAAATGTGCCACAATTGAAATAGCCAAAAAATTGATTGACAGTGGTGAATTGAGGAAAAATGAGTGTGGGGAACAGAATTTTGGGCCCATCACTCAGACTTCCTCATGTCATCAACTCCACATTTTAAAAGTACAAGCCATTCAGTTGAAGGATTCTGAGGAGCCTTTTAGGGAGCATAGCCTGGGAACATGGTGGATCTGCATAGGCTGTGCTGGCCTCCACACCATGTCGTGGCACATCTTCCAGCTCCTCTACTGAATGCCACATTCACAGGTGCTTTTATGCTTACAAGCCACTTGAGGGTGGGGATCAGAAAGAGGAGTTAGGAATTCAGTGGCAAAACTTGAAAAGATTATGAGGAAGGTGACATTTAAGAATTTCCCTTTTCTGTAATTTTTAAATGTCAGAGAAAATTGGAGTGGCTATTAAGTCTGGGATCCTAGCACAGAGTTAGGTCAGTTTTATTTGACTAAAATTGGTTTGTTTATCTGTAGCAAGTAAGCACTCCGTGCCCAAGTGATACTTACTTTCTTCATCTGTGACTGCATCGTTGCTATAAAACAAAGGGCTACAGTTCCAGAGATAAAGCAATAAACACACAGGCAGGTTTGTTTTTTTTTTTTTTTTGTCTGTATGAGTTTTTGTCTATCAACGCAATAAATTAGGAAAGAAGCAAACACATTTGACACATAGCACATCTGAATAGCTTTATTATCGAGAGTCTTATCAATAAGGCAGATGTGCGCCTGTTCAGAGGTCTTCGGGTAATCTTTAAAGTATTATTGATACTTAGATTTTCTATAGTAATCAATAAATCTGTAAATTAGTATTCTTTTAAAAGTAAATCCGGAGGGGGGGCTCTCACAAATTACTTTTCCCTTAATTTCCTACCATTATAAGGCATGAATTCTCTGAGACCCACACTAAATACCAAGTTATAACATATGACACATCATTTTATGGCCAGAAAGAAATTGTCAATATGTGAGTTATGTCAATAGCTTTAGTTCTTAAATTTTGTTAGGTTTTTATATGTATAATTATAGTTAATTTTGTAACTAATTTATCTCCATCCTTAAGTGTTGGTCAAGGATCACTTTTACTGTTGTTTTTCAGAAGGAAGCTCGCTATTCCTGGACTCTGGGATATTAAACAAGTAGCTCTGCCCAAAACATTCAAGGGCTAGGACTTCAGAATTCCTCCACTACACACAGCATATTCTTATTGCAAGTAAGATTCCAGGTAGGAACATTTGGGGGTCCCAAATAGGAACATTTGCTTCCTACTCCTGTTTGTAAACCATTTTACAGTTCTCATATATCGCTTATTATTTTCTTTTAAATGTTTAGTTCTATTTAGTGTGTGTGTGTGTGTATGTGTGTATGTGTGTATGTGTGGGTGTGTGTCTTTCTTTTGGTGTGTATACACAAGCATGTGTGCGCATGTGTATTTGTGTACTGTGTGCATATGGAGGACTGAAAAGAATTTGTAGAAGTGTATTCTCTCCTTTCACCATACGAGTCCCAGCGCATAAGCTCAGGTAACCAGGCTTGACTGCATGGTGAGACATCTCATCAGCTCTATTTTTTATTATTGTATCTACTCTGATGCCCATTATTTTCAGACAATGTTTATATTTTATACTCAAACATCTAAGGAACTGCCCCTTTTGTTCATTACAGGACCTTACTTAAAAGAGTGGAGTCATCACATATGAGAATGAGTGAATAAACTAGAGATTAGGAATTTAGCATTTTAAGGTTACCTGCTACCTATTCTTTCTACTCTCTTACTCTCCCCATCTTATGTATGCACACACACACACACACACACACACACACACACTCATGCACACACACACACAGAAAGAGAGAGAGAGAGAGAGAGAGAGAGAGAGAGAGAGAGAGAGAGAGAGAGAGAGAGAGAGAGAGAATGAATTGGACTGCCTTTATATAAACAGGGTCTTCAGTTATTGAATCAAGTTTCAATGCAGAGATCTGCATTTGACACATTAAGATGTTGAAGTTCAAAGAAACTGAGTCCTAAAGACAACATTAACCATATATTTTCAAACTCTAAGTACACATGGTGAGGAGATCCAGGTAGTTTTCATAATGCTTTATTCCATAAACACACACACACACACACACACACACACACACACACACACACACACA
>OU015750.1:37329533-37370479 GCA_907169655.1 Acomys percivali | reverse complement strand
ACACACACACACACACACACACACACACACACACACACACACACACACGAATATATTATTCTGTAACTAGCTTTAGCATTTCCCAGTTTAATTTATAAAGTAAGGATATTAGCCAATTGTCTTGTTGCATGTATTTTTCTGAGTACTTCATTTTTTCTCTGAGAATTTCACACACACACACACACACACACACACACGAATATATATGATATATATTAAGCATACACTCTCATCAGTTCTTCCTTTCTATTAATTCCTGAACCCACTTTCCCAACTTCATGTACTCACCTTAATACTTAGATGTTTTTATAACTGACTGATTTCAATTAGTTCTATTCTATATGCATGGATTTATGACCATCTCCTGGGCCAGGGCAACATAGCACCTTTCAGAGCACTGAAGAAAACTGACTCTTCTTTCACCAGAACTCATCAACTGCCAAAAGCTCCTCAACTAGAGTTAGAGCCACTTGAGCACACTCACTAACAATGGTGGAGTGTTGACTGGCTCAGGCATGTGCTGGTTTTAGGCATGTAACCAAGACGGTGAAGAGCTTATGAGTACAGTGAATGTGTCATGTCCTGCATTAAAAATATTATGTGTATTTCAATGTTATATTTCATATACTCAACTTTTACCATTAATGGCAAGAAAGAATTCTCTTAATTAGGATGTAAAAAACAACCTTCTGTTTCATGGTATGCTGAATTTATTTTAAATTTACTCACTAAGTATGTATAACATGGTCTTATATTGAAAGTATGTGTTGAAGAACTAGATCTAGTATATATCTTAAGTAAAGAGAGAGTCAGACAATACACAGCCAATACAATTTCCTATCATGGTAATAGCAGAATTAGTCAACCTCTCAACACATCCCAGAAATAAAGGAACAAAAACTATTTATTAAAAGTGGTGGCTGTTGTGCTGTTTGCGGAAAGATCTTCCCTTTAATCCTGAAAGGCAGACTGGCAAGGATAAATCTCCTTTTGCCTTTAAGGACGCTATGTAAAAAAAAAATTAAATGTGTGTAATCTGTGTTTCTATAAGGACACGGAAGGACAGTGTGCATGCTTCACAATGAACATAAGAAGGAAGAAAGGAAAATGTTATCCTATGTACTTATTTGATGATAGCAAGAAGTGAAAGCCACTATTCCAAGAATGTCTTAAAATAAAGGCTCCCTAGTGTTCCTTACAGATCAGAGACAGATTCTCTCTCCTCTGCCATACTCATAACACAAACCCAGAAGATGGGGCCATGTTCAGTCTTGTCTGAAAGGGTCACCAAATGAGGTCAACATCTGTCAACAGACATGGCGTATTGTTTTAAGACCAAAAGTATACAAGGTCAATTGATTTGTAATTGAATCTTGTGAGGCATGATTCTTCAGAAGAATGGGCACAGTGCAATGAGACAAGCATCTAACTACTTTTCCCTTAAAATTTCCATTTATTATATTATGTAGTGTTATGATATTACTCCTGGACATAGTAAACCCACCAATTTTATATAACAAATGTAAACATCTCTCCTTATTTCTCTTGCGCATTGCACTCAAGTATATTCATCCCTTCTATTATCAATCACTTTAATAAATTCAGTTCCTAAAACATCTTAACAACAGCTCAATGATCTCTGCTGTCATCATGTATTCTTTCTATTTGTATTTCTTTTTTTTTACCAGATTACAATTTTCTTTTTATTTATTAAATATTTTTTATTTTTACATATACATTTTATTATTACACATATATACCATAAACTACCTACAGCAAGAAGTACCATGGAACAATCATGAATTATATAAATGTTACATTCTTAGTCTTTTAGCTATTTGCATTTGACAGCCCTGAAGAAAACATCTTTTCTATTTTGGTGTGTCTAAAATTCTGAATGTAAACCAGTATTTATCATAGCTCGTCATTGCCAACTTAAAACATCTATCTACACCTAAAATCATCTTAACCCCTAAACAACTATGCTTAACTGTAGAACTAAACTATCTGGTCTTCAACCCCTTCAGAGACTTGAGAAGGAATAAAATTGATTAGCTCAGTATACCAGGAGTACAGTTTAGTAGCTTTCCAAATGAGAAGATGGCAGAGACAGCTTGCTACCTACATAGTCACCCAAAACTCTCTATAACATTGGGGCATCATCTTCAACCTTCTGGCTCAATATATCTGACAGAAATATTTGTGAGACAGGAACTATTGAAGACTTGCTTACCTTATATTGGCAGAGTTTGGCCATCAACTCTGCCTGCATCCAAGCTTTCTCCTTTTCGGAAGAATTTTGTCTGTGGTAGAAATGAGGACATTTTGCCCAGCTTCTGGTATGGCACACTTGAACCCATCTCTATAAGGAGGTGCTTTGATGCGTACCATCCTCTTTGAGGTAGGCTGGGTGTTGCCAGGAGTTAACCTGTCTCATTGTCAGTGAATCTTTAAAATAATAAAAACATTTTAAATGCCATATTCTGTATGACTCTGAGGTTTTTGAAGACCTTATCTAACTATTTTACCTTACCTTTCTATAGAATCATATCTATCTGTTGCACTGAAGATGTATATTCTTGTGATAAAAATAGACGTGTAACTGATATGACCATGATTTGATCAACGAACAAATTGTATAGCTTATTTATCCTAAACATCCTGCCAATAGAACTTTCAAAGTATTAGAAGTAAACCATGCATCATAAGTGAGTTATATGGGTACAATACCTCCTATTAGAGTAGAAATATATATATATATATATATATATATATATATATATATATATATAATGTAAGTGAAGAATAATCTTACATTTGAATTCTATACCAATGTATCTAGAATTATACTTATTTTGCATCTATATGAAAGTTGTATACTAGTGAATTAAAAATAATCTTGTGAGTGACAACTGGGGTATTAAGTTAAAGAGTAAATTTACTAATCTACTTTTTGTTCTATCTCCCCTATATATTTCTATATTCCTCCCTTCTTTTTTTCCAGCCTCTATATCCAAACCAAACAATGGAAGATAAAGGAAAAGAGATATATCCCTGAGTCCAACCTTGTTATCTCTCTAAATAAGACCAATAATAACTTGTAATCAACTCCCATTGAAAATAACCCCCTATAGTACAAGAACACAACCAAAAACTTACCAGATCCCCTTTAAAGAAAATTCAGTGTTGTTCTCTTAAGGTTTATTATGGCTGATTTGGAAAGAATAACACCTTTGTAGGGGCCCAAATAAAATCGGGGAAATGGTTAAACAAGTTAGGAATAGCATTTGTATGTCTTTTTTTTAAACGGAAGAAATAAATGTTTATCAGAAAACAATAAATACTCTCTTTTTTTTAAAAAAACTGCATTAAATTTGGGGTTTTTGGCTTTTTTTTAACATTTAGATTTCACACCAAATATATAACATGCATTCATTAATGTCTTTCTGTATCATTTTGGCATTTTAATGAATATTTACACACTTCTTATTGTATTCATCCTTACAAATGTTGTATTTTAATTGTTAAAAAACTGGAAAATTGCTTTTTATGAACAAATTTTATTATTAAAAATCTCCAGTTGGGTCATAATAAATGATTGATGACTAACACTGTAGTATTAAAAATAGCTGACTTTTAATCTTTTCTGATGTAAATATCCTTATTGGGGCTGTTTTAGGTTATCATAGTCAATGTCACAGTTATGTTGTGAGCAGTTATAAATCATTTTTGGTACTACACACACCTTCATGTCCAATAGTTTTACACGGTTATAGTCATTTGTAAATATGAGCCGAGCTTTAGAAAGAACTTTGAAGATGAGAATAATAAAAACATTAGAAGACCATACCTAAGACCAGGCAATTATTTTTATTAATTGAGATATATGACCTTCAAACATATTTTTTTTCTGAATTTAACTACTCAGTATAAGTTTCCTAATAGATCTTATGATTTTATGTTACATTATTTTCGTCTTTGTGTTTAATATTCAGCTGGATTCATAAATAAACAGTGGGGTTCATATCAAGTGTTCAAGCCCAATAACCTGACAACATTGTATGCCTCAACAGACAGGGTCTGTGTGTAAAGTGTATTTTAAGGGAAGCTGCTTTGCAGGGCCCATAGGGGCTCACAGAGACTGAAACAACAATCAGAGAGCCTGCATGGGTCTTTGCTAGGTCTTCTGCATACATGTTATGGTTGCTTAGCTCTGTGTCTCTTGGGGACTCCTAACAGGGGAAGTGAGAGTGTCTCTGACTCTCTTGCCTGATCTTTGGACCTTTTCCTCCTACTGGGTTGCCTTGACCAGCACTGATATGAAGGTTTGTGTCTATCTTATTCCATCTTGTTGTGCTGTATTCTGATGATATCACTGGGGAGGCTAATCTTTTCTGGGAACAGAGGAGCCTAGAACAGAGAAATGGAGGAGCAGTACATCTGGGTGGGGGAAAGAAGGTAGGGGAAGAAATGAAAGGAGAGGGAGTAGAAAAGAATGTGGTTGAGATGTATGAGAGATAAATAAATAAAAAGAAAAAATAAGAGGAACGAGAGGGAGAGGAAGAGGAGAGTGGGAGAGGGGAGAGGGAGGGGGAGAAGGAAGAGGGAGGGGGAGAGTGGGAGGGAGAAGGAAAGGGAGGAGAGAGCTCTGTATGTATCCAGGCACGGAATCAACTGCAAAGGGACGAGAATGTATACTTGGTTCAGATTTACTTTGTCAACCAGGAGTCTGATGCCAGGAGTTTCACTGTAAGCGTACTCAAAGCACAGTACAATTTGGGAAAATGTTTCCAGACAACAATCATTCCCATTCCAGGTGCACAATAAAGCTTAAGGTGTGACTAATTAGAAACTCCTGGTACAAAGAACATGTGACCATAGGGCAAGCTTTATAGCTAAGAGGCCTAGAATCTAATGTGGTCTATGACTGAGATAGCAGGCCATAAACTGTATGTGACATCTGCCCTAAGGATGGGTTCTATTTACGGGGAGCTAAAGATAACAGTCTAGGGAGGGAAGAGCCTGAAATAAACAGTGTGGGTGAAGCTTGCCTTTATAGCACAAGGTGTATGAGGTCTGTTGCCACAAAGAGCAAAAAGTTACCAGGTCATTACCGATACCTACTTGCAGCCTTCCGGGCCTGAAAACAGGTGTTTTCTCTCTTCCATTGAAGAGAAATCTTGTATTTTTTTTACCATTCCTGGTTTCATTAGTGATCTTTTTGCAAAAAGATCTTTGTGACCCCAACACCACTTAAGGAAAAGAACAATTCCAAAAAGCTTGCAATATATTGTCTTTTGGGGATATGTATAACATTTCTTCCAATATCCATTTTTGGGTAACAGGGGCATCTTTATTGAGTTAAAGTTGAAATCTCCAAGAGATCAAGAATGCTTTGAAAATGTACTTTAACTCAAAATCAGTTGCTTGATTTGAATTCATTTTTCGTATAGAAGTCAGAACTATCTAGAATGTGGTCACCTTAGGCATAACTAAACAAGAGACAATTATATCTTTACATTTGGGAACTCACTTTATTGTTGTGTAGCTAGCTGAATTATCCTTGATATATGTTTGTGTTTTAATTTCTTCTTGCAGGGACAACAGTCATATTTGATTAGATGATTTCCCAATTATACTTTTAAAATTTCATCTCTTTTAGAGTCCTGTCCCCAAACAGAGTCACAGTTTGAAGATGTTAGCCCTTCAGCATAAGCATGTTGAACACACAGTGCAGTCCCTTTCACAAACCTTGAAATTCATCCTAGCACTGCACACAGTGGCACACACATTCAATCCCAGCATGTGGGAGTCAGAGGCAGGGAGAATGACATGAGTTAGAGGCCAGCCTGGTCTAAATAGTTCCAGAATTGCCAGAGCTACACAATGGAGAGACCTTGTCTCAAAAAGAACAACAACAGCATAAAAAATCATAGCATCCATTAGTTGGTATTCATTTAATCTTCATAATGGTATATAATTTTGTGTCCAGTTTTTAATGTTGTCATCTTAATTCTATAGATTGATATAATTGTTAAATGGGAAAAATCACTAGTTGAAATTACTATTATCCACATTGTTGATATGTTTCCTGAAGAAGACAGAGCAGATGACTAGTCATCACCACAGCATACTCATTAATCTTAAGGAAGCTGAGCTATATACATAAGCACTCACCTTCTGTGAGGAACAAACTCAGGTGTTTTTAATTTTATCATTCATTGTGTGTCTTGCTTCAAATTGTTTATATCTATCTTTTAATTGTCAGTTGACTTATAACTAAAAATAATATTAATTAATTTGTAAGTTAAAGATTAAAATATATAGAATAAGTGTAAATTTTCTGGGTGAAAGCATCACAGAACCACTTGTTCCCTTAAAACACTACATATAAAGTGACAGTAGTGTTATATTGTCTGAAGTCCTATTCTTGGTCTTTTAAGCTACACATAGAATTTAACAGATGTGATTAAATGAGTCTGAAAAGTATAACATTGTAAGAACAATTTCTACTCTTTCCCCTTTGATGCCTCAGCCCACACAACCAGCACAACTGTTCCTTTTAATTAAAAATGGGAAAATATAGTACTTATAAGCTACTCTTAACGAGAGCCAAGAACAAAATCTATAGTCCCCATAATGGGAAATGCTCTACAGAATGGAATAAAAATGATAAATTGCTAAATACATGGTATAATTATAGGCTCGTTTTTCTTATTTATCTTTTATCATTGGCAAGGATATACAAAAGGTCCACAAAATCTTTGTTGAATAAAATAAAAACTGTGAATTCCATAAAGAATCTCATAGTTTAAAAATATTTGAAATTAAATTCCCCTAAATATGTTTTATTCTTTCTTTTAAAGAAATAATAACATTCTTTGTGTATTTTCTTCCATGAGTGATACATGATAAAACAGAAAAATAAGTGTGTGTGTGTGTGTGTGTGTGTGTGTGTGTGTGTGGTGTGTGTGTAATGGAGATGGGGAAACTCATACAGACATGCACATTTAAAGTGTGTGAAGGCCAGAGGGTAGCTTCTGGTGTCATTCTCAGGAGTGGTCCACTGGTATTGTTTTTTTATGTTATAGAGGAGTTTATTAAATGAACATGGGGAAAGAAGCAAAGGGGGGAAGGGTACCCCAGAGAGATAGAGGGACAGAGACAGAGGAAGAGTGAAAGGGGGTAAGAAATAGAAGAAGAGTTCCCACTGGTATTTTTGAGACAGGGTTTCTGACTGGTTTGGACATCACTGATCATGATAAGCTCATTGGCCATGGTGTCCCAGGACCCTCCAGTCTGTTTCCCACTTGTGCTGGAGCGTGAGCCAATCTATAAGTTTCAATGTGGATTTCAGAATCACTCTCTGGTCCTCAAGCTTGTATACCAAGCACTTACCAACTGAGTATCTCCCCAGCCCCAAGAAACCTGATTCCTAAGGAAGCAGATGTCATAGGAGATAAACTTTAGATAACAAATTAGTAGCTCCTGGAGGGGGAGAAACTGAAATCCTGTCCACTTACATTTTCTATTTTCCCAGATCTCTAATGTGTTTGAAATCATATCAATGTCTTTGCATGTAACTAGGGATTTTCATTGGACTCCTAACAGTGGGAGAAGGGGTCTCTCTGATTCTTTAGCCTGCTTGTGGGATCATGTTTCCACTACTGGGTTGCCGTGTCCAGTTTTGATGTGTATGTTGGTGTTCATTCTTTTTGCATCTTGTTAGAGGAGGACTGTTCCTTTCTGAAAGGAAATGGAAGAGCAGCTCATGTTGGCGGTGGGGCTGGAAGGAAGCGGGAGGGGACACTGCATTCAGAATGTATTGTATGGAGAAGAATAAAGAGACAGTAAAACACAAAGCAAACACACAAGCAAACAAGATTAGTCTGGTAATTTTACCATCCTTTGTCCATATATTTCTTCTGTACTGTTAATATTTTGGAGTCAGAATTTCCCTTCATTCTACTTTAAATACAGATTTTTTTCTATCACATATTAATTCAAATGATATTTCCACAGCATTTCTCATAAATATTTGTTTTTTTGAGTAGAGGAAAGAAAGGAAGTAGAATTTGGGTGAATCCACCCAGCTTGGTGACTGGATTCACACTAATTTGACCCTAATAGATTGATGAAACCCACCAATGCCTTTACAGATATTTTTTTGTACTTATGAGTCATTGTAATAAAAAGCTATAGCAATTCAATTCTACATCTAGTGGAATATTTACAAAGGTTTCTTTTTCATGGTTTTTATATCCCTATGGCAAAAGAAACAAGTATTTTGTGTTGAAATGTGTACAGGTCAGTGCAGGGGATGGGGCAGGACGTTTAGGATGCACGTAGGTTATGGAGGATGCTATTAGTGGGCATCCAGCCACACACATAGGGGGGCACACATAGGATCCACCTGCCTTTGCTGCCCTGTGAGTGCCAGCACATTGATCCTGGTCTCCTCAGCCATCAGGACTATGAGAAATTTTGCTTAACTTTTATTATAAGCAATTGCTCATACTAACTAGCATACGACATTTGGGGATTTATAAGTACATCTGCATCTTTTACATTTATGATTCTAGATTGCAACATTATTGTTGTTGCCAGCACAAACCATAATTAGCCAAAGGCACTGGGAGTTAGGTCTGACTTACCTTTTGTGGAAAATTCCTCCCTTATGCTTGTGCTTCATGTATGCCTTCAGTGATTTAAAAATCACACTGCAATTATGTTATATACTGTACATTTTCTTTAAACTCTTGGGTCTTTTGGTGGAGTAACTTTCCACAGCTTCTGTAGAGAGAGTAGCAGGATGCCACCAGACCTCGCTTAATAGGTTCTTCATTCAAAATGGAATTGCTTTCTTCCATGCTGCCATGCCACTTCTGTAGTCCAGTTTTATTTTGTCTCATTGTGTCTCCTCTTTGATGCTCACCTTATCTATATTTGCTCTCATGATTATTTTACGTGAATCATAGACACAAGGACTGTGGGGAATATGACAGGTCATTGTATTCAGACCTCTGTACCTAGAGCATGTTATTGCCAGACACTTATATTACTCCCTTTAGAATTATGTTTAATCTCCTTTGGAATGTCTTATTGATGCTTCCTCAATGACCTCTTTGGGTAGCTATTTCATTGCTAAATTGCTCTTGCTTTTCGGACACTTTCTCTTATAAGTAATTTAAACATGCCCTTCTTATTTCCTATAAAGCATCCTGAGTCAACTTCGAATGATTCTTCACTCTACACTGTATTACCCGGTTCTTCCTAGTAAAATAGTACATGCCACAGGAGGCAAACCCTGCTTTCAGCATGTTGTTAATTTAGAGAAAAGAAAAAATCCAACATATGTGTGCCATTCCCTAATTTATGAAAAGGGCATCTAAAAATTATTTGTTATAATTACTGTGGTCCTTTTGTGGCTACAAGTTTATTAAGAAATATGTACATTAGTATATGTTTAGTTCATTATTGTGTAAAGTTTCAAATTTTGTACATCTATTGTTTGTAGGTCTTAACTACATAGAATAATTAATTGTGTATCTCAGAATGGGTATGTTGATTAAGTCCTTTATATCACTTTGTATAATATTTGAAATTTTATATACCCAGGTGTCAAAGATGTGTTCCAATGTAGCATTATAGGTTAATATATGCCACATGTACAGGGAAATATATTTAATTTTGTTTCATTAGAAAACATGCTTTATATTTTATCTTTGTGAATTTTCATATTGTTACTCCTTTATTTTGAAATGGTTTAGTATCCTTTACCTATGAAGACATTTTGTGGAGCTCTTGTCTAATTCTTTCCTAGGATAGCATTAAACACTTGAATTTCTTCTATGTTTACTTCAAATCCTTGCTATTATAATTTTTAGAGAACTCAATATCTTTGCAGTATTTCTAAAAAATAAATGCATAATTGCTTTTATTGGAGCTCAATTCACAAAGTTAGGTGTCTAATTGATAAGTACACATAAAATAGTACTTCCTGTGCTGTTTTTGCAAATGACTAATTGATGGAACACGTCAATAATGGTGACTCAACTGCTCTCAAACTGCCACAAGTGATAGAGCTTCAACTTGTCAAAAATTACATCTGTTAGCAGTATCGACGTGAAGGACATTTATAGGTAAACTCTTTAGGTGAAAATCCCTCACATTTAAGGAGAGACGTCAACAATCTCTCTAGGAAAGTGGCATGCTCAGAGGTCAACTGAACAAAGATGATACAGCATGAGTAAGTCAATACAACAGGCCTTCTTGATAAAACTCCCAGAGAGTGCAGCATTAGAGGGAACATACCTCAGGGTAATAAAGGCTACCCAAGACAAACTCAGTTGACTTCCTCCTGTGAGAGAGCACCTGACAGCAGAGAATGTTGTGAGGATTTAGGTTACACCTGTGAATTAGTTTCCCTATTCCCCAAAACAGAGTGTTATGCACAGGCTAGCAACCCTAGTATCAAGAATCATAAGGAGACAGGGTTCCTTTCTAGTTTCTTGTTATTAAGGTTGAAATGTGTAACTTTTTCTTTCTTCCTATGCTACAAACTATTCTTTTCAAAGGGTACAAATAGTATACTAATAATCACAAAGCAGTTTTCTAAACTAGTATTTAGATCTACACTCTAACTAGAAAGCCATTAAATGGAACCCACAGTCACCTCACACTCAACCTGTTGGAGTTCAAATTCCTGTTTTATTGATTTTCTTTCCTGGTTAGCTTATGCTGGCTGCAAACATCAACTCTGCCAGTCTTCTCTAGAAGGCTCCCATACTCAACACAAAAGTGTCTGCTGTGATAGAAGAATACATTAAGATCCCCTTCATATTTAAAACACCACACCTGAGATCAAGCACTTCTGACATTTGAAATTTGAACTCACATTGTTTCTCCCAGAAAGAGTCTGATGGGCAGAGGCTCAACAGCCTTCAAAAGAGGAAGTTACACATTGAAGGATTAGTTGTAATGTGCTCACCATTACATTTCCTTTCAGCCTTCTGTAACACACTGCAGCATTCAGTTAATTCCCAATTAAGAAGATTCAGATTATGAACAAAATGTGTATCGACACTAAAACTCTTCTTGTAATGAACCATAGCATAACACAGAAATTTGCCATTGTAATTTCAAATGGTTACCTAAATATACAAGGTGTCCTACCAAATGTGATGTGTGTGCTTGATCTCATGTCTTAGCTGCGTCTCTCCTCACTTGTTATTTAGATACTGAGCATCCAGTCTCTCAGTGATCCTCCTACTGTCCATCTTACTCTATATACAATGTGCTGTCTACTCATCCTAACAGCAGTCTACTCTTGTGGTATATGGCTGTTTATGCCACTCCCTTGTTACTTGAGACCACTGTCCTATTATGTTTGTGATACTATAACAAAATACCCAAACTGCGTGTCTTAAACATTAGAAAATAATTCTCAGAATTATTTAATCTTAAAGTTCTAGTCTGTTACACTCTGGTGAGGGCTTTCTTCTTGATGTATTGATTTTCTCACTGAGTGCTCAAGTGCTCGTTTCTGCATACATGAATGTATGTGTTCTTATCAAGTCATTGTCCTTGTCCTATTAGGACTATATTCATGAGTTCACTTAGTTTTTACTACTTATCTTCCTAAAGTTCCTTTTCCTAATATAATCCCCTTAGCAGTGAGGATTCCATAATATTAATTTGGAGGAAGGCGAGACAATTCAGTATGCTTTACCTATGGTGCTCTATCTCCCGCCTTGTTAATGTCAGGCATTTAACTATAGCATCTAAGTCTCAAAATCATCTCACATTAATCTGTCTTTCCTGACTCACTTTGATTTACACTTGACTCAACAGGCAGTATTCAGTGCACTATGCTTACCAGTTCTCTTAAGTAAACTGTGTTATCTCTGGACTTGCTGCCTAGACTATCGTCATGTACACACTACTAAGATATTTCTTGTTCATATTCATGGACATACTTCTGACATCTTCTTTTCCAAAAAATTTGCAAACTGGGAAGGCACATCCTATGCCAGTACTCTGGACAAAGGTTAATGCACAGGGACACCTGCACCCTCAAGGGCAAACTGGGCTGCACATAAGAACTTGCCACAAATAAACAAATGAACTGAATTAAGAAACAAGGAGGGGAGTCTGAACACCAAAGGTGTTTATACTCTCTTTGTTATCATAGTTCCACTTTTGATATGTGGCCTTCTTTATAATAGTTTGCTCACTTGTTTACCTTCCTATTAAATTATGAATTAATTTGAAGGCAGGGTCCATGTTCCATTTACCAGTGTTTAATGTTGGACAGTTAGATGCTCAAAATTTCCTTTACTTGAAAATATTTTAGGAACACCTATAGGTATATTAATGTCTTAAAATAATTAGCCAAGGGTTCTGTTACAAAGTGTAATGTCTTTTCTTTTCAATGAGTGTGCAGAATAATGTTAGATATTGTATAGCCTATGGCTATGGTATAGCCAGGATGTCAACAGCAAGCTACTTTTTAATTGTGAAGAAGACAGTGGAGGACTGCAATGGAGGACCAGACAGGGAAAGACAAAATAAGTTAATCTGTTGCAACTCATCACTGTGTAGTGGTATATTCTGGGAGATAAAACATTACCTTAGCTAGAACTTAACTCCACTGTTAATGATTCCGTTTTCCCTTTGACATTGTCACGTGCTGTTCAGTCGCTTATGAGGGAGACATGATAACTTCTTTTACAATCGATGCAGTCAGTCTGAAGCACACCTGTCCACCTCTGTTTGCAGCTTTGTACAGAATTTGCTGGACTTTGCTTCTGTCTTACTTCAGTACTATTTAAACTGAATCTCACTCTACAGGGAAAAATGTTACAGCATTTCAATCATAGCAGTACAACCAGCAGTGTGGGTTAGATGCAAATCACACCTGCTGGCCTAGAACAAGGCCAATCCTTGCTGTATCCTAACTAATTTTTTTTTAGCTAGTTTGGACTTATGTTCTGCTTCAGTGGGTAGGTATGTAGATATTTTGATCCCATTAAATACTTTTACTCTGTCTTGAATTCTACTCTTAGTAGCAGGGGATAGTTTCTCCCAATATGCACATACCTGTCAGATGCCTTTCCCAAACCATCACCAACAGAGATTGCATTGAGTTTACAGACCATCCATTTTCTTCTCACTAGGTGTTGAGTAAGGTCAAAAATTCATTATACATGTATCCCTATTTTCTAGCTTTCATGCTCATGTCAACCTTTCATTTTACAAATGGATTTATAACAATGGTGAGTCTTACCTAACAAAATATTAATGTTATTTAGACAAAAGTCAGTAATTAGAAGTAACTTTCATAAAGAGTCAGTTTCTGTATATGTAATTCTCAATTACCTTTAGTGTTGCTAGAAAGATGAAAGAATATTAGAGTGTAGTCAATAAATTACAGTCAATTTTAATTAAGAAAAGCATTTTCTATTCATAGCAAGGTATTTTAATTACAATATTATTATCATTATTATAGATTGTTTATATATATGTATGTGTGTGGGGGGGGCATGTATGTATGTACGTTCCATAAGTGAGACAAAGCATTATACTTGGTCATCTCACTGGCAAGATAATTGCAAATGTATCTGCAAAATACAACTATAGTTCTTTCTTTAGGTGACAGACATGTCTGTTTTTGAACTGATGACCTGCTGGTACTTCACAAACAGCAGGTAAACAATTGCCTCAGAATTGAAAATAATTTAAATGTGAAATTCTATATGAAGTTGAGGATTCCCTAAAGGCAGTAGAATCTAGTATTAAAGAGGGTGTAGAAACAAGCAAAATGACCCAGTCTTAAAACTTACCCTAAGGGAAAAAATATCTGGGAGTGAAAACCAATTCTTCAGAGCACAAAGATAGGAGGATAATTGGCCCAGAAGAAACACTCGTACCTGAAGTAGAGAAAGAGTAGGTAGATAACTCTTGTGGGATGATGAAGGAAGACACAGTGCTGTCCTCATAACCATGGAGGCTGGGATGGCCTCAGCGCTACAGACTCTATTGTGAAAGCTAAAAGACAGAAGAAAAGGAAACCATTGTTCACTTGGAAAGGAACTAAAGTGATTTCAGACTAAAGAAAATTCAGTACCGGGATTGAAACTATGTGGACCTAAAAACAGAAAGAAATACTGGAGATAGAAAATCAAAATTATTGATCATTGTAGAGCAATTACTGAAAGAATCATATCAAATGATTGAGTTCATTCATAATTCTTTTGCAACTGAGCCTAAGTGTATTGTATAGAAATAAAAATAATTGCTTTTCTCTCTTTTTCTCCCAATTCACAGGCAGCAGGCCAAACTTAATGGGGCAACTTCAGACAAAAGATTAAATAACTTTATTATGGACATGGTACTAACGAGTGGTTACATATATCATTTGGATTGCACCCGCGTGGCTATAAACCCAGTGCACATAAGCTGGACACTTTAAGGTGTCTAAGAACCATCTTAGCCACAATTAAACAACTTACAGTCTTAGAGAAGGATTATAACTCACAGAAAAACCCACGATAGGGAAAGAAGCATGCTCACTACTATGACAGCAAGTATCATGTAGTGCATTTTCAATCAATTACATCAGTCATGTGCTTAGACCAGAGACACCTGAAGGTACATCTGTCTCTCCTGTGCTCCTGGAGGCATATCAGAGTGTCAGGCAGTCACAACTTCATTCTCTCCAATGTAATTCAAATACATACACTTCATATTTGGACTCCTTTTGTCGTCCATAGAGATGAATGTTCACTCTTCTGAAAGGTCACGTTCTTTAACATAATATTATCAGATGTTTCTGTCCAAGAAACTCATTTATTCAAATGTTGGGAGTTGCAAGATTAGAATTGTGGACTGCCTTTACTGAATTCTACCTGGTGGTAACTGGAACCAGCAGACCCACAGCACAGAGAACCTGGCTGTGGAATGTTCTATGGGGCTGTTTCATTTATAATTTGGGGAAATTTCTGTTTATTAGTTCCAATCTAGCTTTATCTTGGTAATGTTAATTATAACATTAATTATAATTATACCATTATAAATTACATACTATATATATAATGTATATGTTATATAGCTCTTACAGTATATGTCCAAATGCATGTTTATTTCATTAACATTTTTATGTGTTTATTTAAGTGCAAACTAAAAGTTGATGTGTTACTTTTAGAATATGAGCACTGATAATTAGAATATTCATATTCACCAGTAAAACAGATAATTTCAGTAAATGTGGTCAAGACTTGTCATTTCTAAAGGCAACAGCTGTCTCTGAAACTTAACAGCATTAAATTTGACTCTACCACATATTTCCAAAATTCTATACTTTCTCTTTCAAGAATGGAGTCATTTTTAAAAATTTTATTTAAATAATTTATTCAGATTACATCTAAATTGTTATCCCCTCACTTTTATCTTTCCTTTCTCCCCCTCCCTCCCTCTTTTACTTTATTCCCCTTTCCTAGTCCTTTGACAGAAGGAGACTTCCTCCCCCACAAGATGATCACAGCCTGTCAGGTTTCATCTGGATATCCTGCTTACCCTTCCACTGAGTGCAGCCAGGCCTCCCCATCAAGGAGAAGTGGTCAGATAGGGGGCATCAGAGTTCATGTCAGAGTCAGTCTCTGTGCTCCACACAGCTGTGGAGGATGCTCTATCCATTGGCTAGATCAGAATACTGGGTCTAGGCTTACTGCTTGTATTGTCCTTGCTTGGTACAGTAGTTTGTGCAGACTCCCTTGCATCCAGATCCACCAGCGTTGATGGTCTTCTTGTAGGGTTCCTGGACCTTATGGTTCCTACTATTTCCCCATTCTCCCATACCTCTCCAACCTGGAGTCCCAATAGGAAGTCCCAGCCCCCAATCTGTCCCAATGCCTGACTGAATGAAGACTCTCAGAGGACATGCCTGTTGGGTTAGTGTCCAATTATAAGTGAGTATATACCATGTGTATCTTTCTGGGTCTGGGTTAACTCATTCAGGATGATCATTTCTGGTTCCATCCATTTGCCTGCAAATTTCAAGATTTCTTTGTTTTTAATAGCTCACTAGAACTCCCTAGTATAAATACACCACAGTTTCTTTAACGATTCTTCAACTGAGGGACATCTAGGTTGTTTCCAGATTTGTCTATTACGAATAAGACTGCTACGAACATAATTGAGTAAATGTCCATGTTGTGTAGTGGAGCATCTTTCAGGTATATTCCAAGAAGTGAAATAGCTGGACCTTGAATGGAGTTGTTTTATTTTAGTTTGTTTAAATCATTAATGTGTTCCTGTTTTTATGCCTCATACAAACATTTATTCTTGCTTTATTAGAGAAACTTCATTGTCAAACCAAATTTTCAAAGTCCTTATGGGTAATATACATTTTTCTGTTTTCATTCCATTTAATAGATTGCCAAACTTTCATTTGATATTATATGCTTGTGTGTAAGTGTGAAAATTTTTGTATGCAAGTGATACTGTCTTAAATAAGTTATAGCACTGAAATGATGTGAAAAAGAAATACCATCATGATTAAACCATTAAGTAACAGCCGTTTTATGAGTTAAACATGTAGGTACAAGTCACTTAGAAATAAATTATGTTATTTGGAAGGAAGCCAAAGTAACTTACTTAATAATCATGCTCATTTTAGTTGTTTATTCCAGTATGCTACATTTTTGTGCTAATTAGAAATATGTGATTTTTATAAAAAAGACAATCATTCATTCAAATTTTCCAAGAAGATGGGGAAATAATCTCATGACAAACATTGAAAATGTATCTCTCCAGATTATGTACCTGAGTGTGGATTATCAACTATGTGCTTTCGTAAAGTACAATAAAATAAGATTACACAAAGCACAACTAAAGGCAGATTTGATTTTTCCAGAAAAACTTAACAGCATTTGCATATCATTACAATCTTCATCGATGTTTTTCTTTTTAAGATGATATTTAAATTTGGATATGTATTTACTATTTAAAATAATATAATATAATAGAAATGGTACAAACCCTCAAGCCACATCTCTAATATGTAAAAATTGTATTCTCACATGACAGTAGTAAAATAAACAGAAGAAAATCAAATTTTAATATCTGGTTATAACTTCCTCCTAGCAAGGCAAGCTGACAGAAACTCATGTAGAAACTGGGAACAATTAAAACATAAAGGCTACATGCAGTAGATTTATCATTCTGCAATAAACCTTTCATTTCTGAAGCATTCCTTTTTCTCACTGATTTTAATGATTTGTGTCAAAAAATTATACAAATATGTACATAAAATGATTGCCTTGACTTATAGTAATATGTCATGCATATTCACTTTGGGATGATGTTTTCTTTTTATTATTTATATACAATATAAATAAAACTACCATGTATATTTTGATGAATTACTTTTTTGCTCAATAGATCTGTCAATTTTCAGATAGCTAATTTCATTCATTTTTACTTTAATAATAATCTGATATTTAAAATTATTTAATCAACTATCCTCTTACTAAATATAATCTGGATTACTTTCATGTTTAACAAATCTGACTGTTTTAGGTATTATTGTACTGTCATGGATATTCTGGGTTGTGTTTGTCTCTTGCCTCTGTCTACATGTGTGTGTATCTATAACTGTACAGGTATACACACAAGTGCACACATCCATACATATGCAAGCATACATAATATTATGGTTAACCTTCATTTTTAACCTGGCTAGAATCATGTAATAAAGAATCCCACCTCTGGAATGTAAATGAGGGTGTTTTCTGAGAGGTTTAACTAAGAACATCCATCCTGAATGTCAGTGGGTCTTGGTAGACTAAATACAAATGAAAAATGGAGTATGCTGAATGACCACCAGCTTTTTGCTTTCGCTGTTTTCCTGGTACTTTAGGATATGAATAGTCCGAACTACATGTTCCTGTTGCCATGAACGCCACTATAGTTTTTATAACATCATTGACTGTCCTTCTAAGGCTGAGACTAAATAAACTTTCTCCCTTAAGTTACTCATGTTAGGTATTTGCTCTTAGGAGTGAAGAAAGTACCTAATGTATATGCTATACATATTCATTTCATTAGGCTGTTTACTTAAATTGTAAATTTTTTTCTGAAATTCTGAATCTAAATGATTTTGACTATTATATAATATAAATTGCTATTAAAAGTTGTGTTGTCATTTACAAATATATGTTGCATACTGTTTGTCTTATCTTTTCTTAGGTAATTTATTATAATTTATCTCATCTTAATAGAAGTTATTATCTGATTCTTAAAAAAATAACTTCTTGAGTTATTGGGCCTTTGTCCATTTTCCTATCAAGTATATGGCTTTTGCAGTATTTGTATGAATCCTACATGTATTAATAATGTAAATCATTAATTATTTCAGTGTTTTGCAAGAAGGCTTTTTAAGGAATGAAGGGTTTATTTTTTTTTCATTGCTCCCTGATCTTTATTGTGGTGTGATGATAGTCATTATCTTTTGTTTTTTTTATTAATTTATTCTTGTTACATCTCTATGGTTATCCCATCCCTTGTATCCTCCCATTCTCCCCTCCCTCCCATTTTCCCCTCATTCCCCTCCCCTATGACGGTTCCTGAGAGGGATTACCTCCCTCTGTATATGCTCATAGGGTATCAAGTCTCTTCTCGGTGACCTACTGTCCTTCCTCTGAGTGCCACTAGGTCTCACCCTCCATGGGACATGGTCAAATGTGAGGCAACAGAGTACATAAGAAAGTCATATACCACTCTCCACTCGAGTATGGAGACTTTCCTGTCCATTGGCTAGATCTGGGTAGGAGTTTAAATTTTACTGCCTGTATTGTCCTTGGCTAGTGCCTTAGTTTGAGCGGGACCCCTTGGCCCAAATCTGCCTATCATAATGTTCTACTTGTAAGTTACTAGGACCCATTGGATCCTTCTACATTGCTATTCTCACATGGTTCTCTCATCTAGAGTCCCAATAGGATGTCCTCCCCTCTGTCCCAGTTTCCTGGTAAGGGAAGGCTTTCGTGGGACATGCCCCTTGGGCTAGATGGAGATATAAGTGAGTATATACCATTTGAGTCTTTCTGCTTCTGGGTTAACTCACTCATTATGATCATTTCTAGCTCAATCCATTTATCCACAAATTTCGGAAATTCCTTGTTTTTAATAGCTGAGTAGTATTCCATAGTGTATATGTACCGCAGTTTCTTTATCCATTCTTCTACTGAGGGACATTTAGGCTGTTTCCATGATCTGGCTATTATGAATAAGGCTGCTATGAACATGGTTGAGCAAAGTTTCTTGTTGTGTGCTGGTGCATCTTTGGGGTATATTCCAAGGAGTGGAATAGCTGGGTCTTGAGGAAGCCCTATTCCCCGTTTTCTGAGATAGCATCAGATAGATTTCCAAAGTGGTTGTACTAGTTTGCATTCCCACCAGCAATGAAGGAGTGTTCCTCTCTCCCCACATCCTCTCCAGCATGTGGTTTCGCTTGAGTTTTTGATCTTAGCTATTCTGATGGGTGTAAGATGGAATCTCAGAGTTGTTTTGATTTGCATTTCCCTGATGACTAAGGAGGATGAGCATTTCTTTAAGTGTTTCTCAGTCATTTGATATTCTTCTGTTGAGAATTCTCTGTTTAGTTCCAAGCCCCATTTCTCAATTGGGTTATTTGGTTTGGTGGTGTTTAATTTCTTGAGTTCTTTATATATTTTGGATATTAGACCTTTGTCAGATATAGGGTTGGTGAAGATCTTTTAGCCATAAGCAATATAAAATATCTAGGAGTTACTCTAACTAAGCAAGTGAAGGACTTGTTTGAAAAAATTTCAAAACTCTGAAGAAGGAGATTGAAGATGACATGAGAAAATGGAAAGATCTTCCTTGCTCATGGATCGGGAGAATTAACATAGTAAAAATGGCCTTCCTACCAAAAGCAATCTACAGATCCAATGCAATCCCTATCAAAATAGCTACACAATTTTTTAAAGACATTGAAAGTTCAATTCTGAACTTCATATGGAAAAACAAAAAACCCAGAATAGCAAAAATGATCTTGTACAATAAAAGGTGCTCCGGAGGAATCTCCATAACTGATCTCAAATTGTACTATAAAGCAATAGTAATTAAAACAGCATGGTACTGGCACAGCAACAGGCTGGTTGATCAGTGGAATCGAATTGAAGACGCAAATATGAGTCCACACACATATGGTCACTTGATTTTTGACAAAGAAGCCAAGTCCATTCAATGGAAGAAGGATAGCATCTTCACCAAATGGTGCTGGTCTAACTGGAGGTCTATGTGTAAAAAAATGCAACTGGGCCCATATTTGTCACCTTGCACAAAACTCAAGTCCAAGTGGATTAAAGACCTCAACATAAAACCAGAGACACTAAGTCAGTTAGAAGAAAAAGTGGGGAAGAGCCTGGAACATATTGGTACAGGAGACAACTTCCTGAACAGAACACCAACAGCCCAGGCCTTAATGTCAACAATTAATAAATGGGACCTCATGAGGCTGAGAAGCTTCTGTAAGGCTGGAGACACTGTCAAGAGAACAAAGCGACAGCCTACAGACTGGAAAGGGTTTATTTTGGTTAGCAGAGTTCAGCTAGGCCTACAAGGAAGTCACTGGACAGGATTTTGATGCAACCAGTCCCACTGCAATGAAGAAGTGGAGAGTGCTGAAAGCTATACTCAGTTCCCTTTCTGCCTCTTATTCATTCCTGGTACCTAACCAATGGAAAAACACTGCCTATGTTTAGGGTATCACTTCCCACTTCAGCTGTTTAATATAAATAATTCTTGGCAAACAGATAAAGAGTTTTATTTCCATAGTGATTTCTAAATTCCATTAAGTTGATAGTAAAGGAATAACCAATACAATTTGTATATTTTTCTTTTATATCATTTAAGGAAAACAAATTTCATTTTTAATAATTTCAAGCTTACTTTCTTCTAATTTATATGCCTTTTTAAAAAATTATTGAATGTGTTATTTTCTGATTCTTTTGATATTTGTATACATATTTGATTTTTGAAATCACTATAAAATCACAATATTTTTCCTTCCATTTCCTATCCCAAAACTCTCCCATATACCCTTCTTTTGCTCTCTTTCAAATTCATAGCCTCTTTTTAAAAATTGTCATTGCATGCATATATGTATATACATATATGTTTGTAAATATAGTCTCTTCAGCCTATTGACTGTTATCTGTATGTATTTTTTAAGGCTAGCCAGTTGGTATTGGATAACCAATTGATATGCTTTTCTGTCCTCAACATTCCTTAGTTACCTTCGTTTGTTTGTAGTGTTGAGGCCACAGGGACTTTCCTCATTGACTTAGGCAAGTCTAATGGTGTTTTTGTTCAGCTAACTTTAGAGCAGTCATTTTGAAATACTAACTTGTCAAATGATAGTTTCTTCAAAAATATAAACATTTTGCTTTTTTAAGTGTATGCCTGACAACCTGTGACTGATGTTTATGTATTATTCAAAACAGTAGTTACCTGACACTTTCAATTCTGGAGACTCCATGTCTTTATTGGATACGTTAGTGCTCACTTCTGCTCTTGTACTGGGCAGTTTATGTACTCCTATGGTAAACATGTTGAATTTGTTCATGATGTCGGTGTGATGCTGAATTTTAATTATAAGCTTGATTGCACTGAGAAATGCCTACGAGATTAGTAAAGCACACCCTGCTTGTGCTACAAAAGTGTTTGCAGAGTCAATGATTAGATCATGACAGCTCTAGTATAATGAATAAGCTAATCACTTTGTGGATTCATAATAGCATGGAATTATTTCGAGGTGCTGAATTGTAGGAGGGTCGCCTAGCTGGAGAAAAGAACTCATAGACTGTGTGTGCTTTGAGATTGTACCTTGCCCTGTACACCATGAGGTAAATTGTTCCATATTCTCTTCAGTATGGTGGATTATATCTTCTGAAATTATCAGTGAGATAAATCTTTCTTTTCTTAATTTGCTTCTGTTATTTATTTGGTCTTAGTGATAATGATACTACTGACTAATAGTCTTAGTGTCTAATAAGGAATCCTCATGTTTTTCTTTTTAAAAAGGCACTGGGTAGCCATGATTGCATATAATGTGTATCATCTATTATATATTTATAAATATTATGTATTATATATGTATAAAATATGATATATAATTTTGAATATGTTAGAATTATTTCATTCATTATTTTATTTATTTTTATACATTATTTCAATTCTACCTTGTCCCTCCTCCAAGTACTCTGAAGTCCTCCTCACTCTTTCCCTAATTCATGATCTTATCTTAATTATTAATGTTACACACAGACACACACACACACTCTCACACACATACACACACGAATGCACGCAAGCACGCATGCACAGCCTATTGAGTCCATTCAGTGTTTCTCATATGTACAGGTTTTCAGGGCTGATGACTTGTGATCTGATAAGCTATCAGACTTTTCCTTGGAAGAGACAGATTTTCCCTCTTTCAGCTGCCATTACTACCCTGTAGCTATCTTCATCTAGGAATGGGGCCTTATGAGATATCTCACATCCCCATTGGTATGTCAACTGATGTTATCATTATGTTAGTCTTTCTTAGGTGACTACATTGTCAAGATTTCATGTTTGAAGTTCCCATTCACATATAGATCACACTATCTTGCACCAGATCTCCTGGTTCCCTGGATTTAACAATCTTTTTGTACCCTGGAATGCTCCCTGGTGCTTAGCGATGGGAGTTATGTCGTACTTATGTCAATTTGGTTTGGGCATTCTATGTTCATCTGTCTCTACATTTTGATCAGTTGTGAATTTCCTCAAAGGTCTCCATCAGACAAAAAAGGAGTAAGGTTTTTGATAAATTGTGTGAGCTACACTTTCTGTGTGTATAAAAGGATAGATCTTTAGAATGCAGCTAAGAATTATTAGTTTAACCACTAGTGTCCATTAACACAAGATACATGGAGAGTTAGCTAGGATTACAGTACCAGGCATGAATTCTCTCTCAATGACCAAGTCTGTAGTCCAGTTATATTCCTGTTGGTACTGGCAAGATCAGGCTGAGACTGTAGCTAGTGGTAGAGTCCCTGCCTTGTTATTCAAACTCTTTTAAAAGACAAAACATGACTTGCGTTGAGATTTCATTGAATCCTTATATGAACTTAAGAAGAGTTTATACTTATAGGAAGTGAAAACAATTCTCTCCACATCTATAATACTCTTATTTATTTTATCTTTAATGTCTTTGATTAATATTTTATATTTTCTGCATGAGGTCTTTGCTATCGGCTTTATATTTGCTTTTAACATCTTTACTGTTAAATGATTTTGTAGAGTCACTTTTATATCTCTTGTATCTTACTCATTTTTCTATAATGAGCACTAATTATATATTTTATAGATGTTATAAATCAATATTTTAACTTATAAATTCTTTCTTAAATCACAACTTGTACATAATATCTCATGCCTTTTCTTTATAGGAAATCATATAATTTGTAGATAATTAACAGTTTATTTCTTTTGTTGTGTCACATAAAATAGGCCAAGGTATAAGGAAATATTAAAACTATATGAGGAAAAATGTAACATGATAAAACACAAAATTGTTAATATTATAATCTTTTTAATTGGAAGAAATAAGAAAATGTGATAAAATATGGTTTCCTTTGTTCCCTTCTCTGTGTATGTTTATGTAGTATCTAATTATGTATAGAAGTAGATGGATTATTAGTTGGATGTTATATATTTTCCAAAATTTGGAAGTTACATATTATAACTAATTTAGAATTTTAATGTTTTAATTGAAATTTGAAACTAATGACAACCTTTACCTTTTCCCAATGGATGCTAGGATATAGAAGATTTTATAATCCACAGTGTTACCATTAGTTAGTAGGTCACTTTGTTGTTTCCCTTTATTTTGAGGAGCATATTGGGCTTTTAACCAGTTCAAGACCTAGCCTACTTTGTCCTGTTTCAAGATAATGGCTTTGGTTATGACAACTCAGCAAAGGACAAAACAAGGGGCGCCTTTCTTAGTAGCTCTCTCACGGTTCATTGCATCTAAGCACTTCCCACTTATTTGAATATAGTTTATTCACCCAGCATATTTTGTTCTTATATAGCCTTTATTAGGAAAACTCCTCTTGCATATTTTGACCTCAATGTTGTATGATATTAAAAATTATTAAAAATGTACTTTTTGTTCACATAATTTAGGTCATTTGCCTCCACAGAAGTTTATACTTCCAATTAGAAGCATGGTTCTCTTATCATGTATTTTGGTTTAAAGTTGTGCAGGTAAAATTGGGATAGTTCCTTAACAACATGTACTCCATCCTGGAGTTAATAATCCTACCTATGTTGCTAGAAAAAAAAGAGTTAGAATGCTAATTTTAAAACAGGATTGTCTCAAGAAATTGTAATAGAGTTATTGTTCAGTATCACAAAAGGTATCACCAATGTAGTGTTCATCATGAGTTAGTTTGAATAGGCCAGATTCATTAAACTCAGAAAAGCAAATTTTAAAGATGAGAGAATATTATTAGTTGTAGAAAATACATTTTTTGTTCACATTGGAAATTGTACACTTATGTTCTCAATTTGTTTTCCGTAAGAGTCACACTTCTTTTTTTATTAATTTATTCAGATTGCAACTCATTTGTTATCCCATCACTTGTATCCTCCCCTTCCTCCCTCCCTCTTGGTTTCACCCTATTCCCCTCCCCTACGTCTAAGACTGAGGGGGACCTCCTCCTCCTCCTCTATATAGCCATAGGCTATCAGGTCTCATATTGGTAGCCTGCTTATTCTTTCTTTGAGTGCCCTCAGGCCTCCCAGCCCAGAGGAGGTGGTATTGCACTAACCAAGGACAATACAAGTAGTAAACATCGAATCCCTACTCTGATCTACCCAATGGACAGGACATTCTCCACAGTTATGTGGGGAACGGGGACTGACTCTGACATGAACTCTGGTGCCCCATATGAGTCACACTTCTTTTGTGTGGTTGTCTCATGATGTAGCAGGTGCCAGTCCCTTGATAAGGACCTCCTGATCCTGTGTCCAAAATTCTTCCTTTCAGATTCTTCCCCAGAAGAATGTTATTCAATAGACCTGTGTTGAGTTTGCAGATTTATTTGCATAGGTGATCCCTGGCTGAGAATCTGGAGAAAAATCTCTATGGTCAAGTACACCAAAGGAATGCCATGGATCCTATTTGTGTGTTTAACTTAGTTTTATTACACAAGTCATTCCCATCTGACTCATCATTTCCTCTAAAATTTTTTTTTAAATTTGTTCACTTTATTACTTATTTTAGTCCCTTCCCTCTTCACCTCGCTGTTCAATCCTTCCTCACTCATCCCCTCTGATCTCCTCCCATAGTCCTTCCTCCTCTATTATCTGATCTCAGCCTATCAAGTCTCACCTGGTCTGTCTGCATCCTCTGCCTCTGTTGCCTGGCAAGGCCTCTCAGCCAGAGGGAATTGATCAATGAGTGGGACCAGAGTCCATGTCAGAGGTAGCCCCTACTCCCCATATTATTGGACCCACAAGGAAACTGTGCTGCCTATTGGCTGCACCATCATTTTCTTTTCATTTCTTTTTTTAGTTTTTATTAAATTTGTTTGCATATACATTTATATTATTACACATATATACAATAAACTATTGACAGCAAGAAGAAACATGAAGCAATCAATCAGGAAATATATATATATATGTTGTATTCATAGTGTTTGGTTATTTGAATTTGGCAGCTTAGAATAAAATATCTTTCCTATCTTGGTGAGTTTAAAATTCTGAATGTAAATCAATACCTATCATGTCTCATTATTATCAACTTAAAACATTTATCTATATTTAAAAACATCTTAACCTCTAAACAACTAATCTTAATTGTAAAACTAAACTATCTGGTCTTCAACCCTATCAGAGGCTTGAGAAGGCATAAAGTTGATTACCTGAATAAGCCGGGAGTGCAGGTTAGCAGCTTCCCAATGAGAAAATGACAGAGACAGTTTCCTGCCTAAACACCCAAAATTCTCTATAGCACTGAAGCATCATCTTCAGCCTTCTGGCCCAATATATGTGGCAGCCATATTTATGAGACAGGAATTATTGAGGACTTCCTTACCCTGTCTTGGCAGAGTTTGGCCATCGACTCTGCCTGCATCTGAGCTTGCCCCTATTTCGGCAGAATTCTGTCTGTGGTAGAAACGAAGACATTTTGCCCAGTAGCTTGTTTGCCACATTTGAATGTGAAACAACGAAACCAAATCTCTTTTTCTGTTTCCCTTCATGTTGCCACAAGTTTTCTCTTTTACTCCAGAAATGTTTTCTAAAGAAACATTTTAAGTGACCTGGGACATATATACTGTTAATAAATAGAAGACAGGCAGCTCAGCACTTATGTCCTATGTTGTAGATGGCTCAATCCAATCTGAGTAATGAGGCCTATCACATTTTTCTTTGTGAGCATGGTCTGAAAAGTAAGAGATTGACAACATTTAAGGTCCTCCTTTGAAGAAAAACTGTGTCATGCATGCTTTAGCAACAAACATAAACTCAGTGTTCTGAATCTATTTATCATACAGTCCTGATTGTACTTCCCCAGGATTTTATGCATTTAAATTTCCACTATGATTTTCTCACTTTAAAACTTTATGGCTGGGAGCCACCAGATTCAGGCATTTTAAAAATCTTCGTTTAAAAGCACGACCTTAAACAAATATAAAAAGTTGAATTTAGATACTCTCAGACTATTTACTGAATGTTACGGATGTCTAATTGGAAAATGGATAATATCATATCAAACCTGCCTTCTTAATAATGCAATGCTGTCCACACAATCCACCTCCTCCCACCCCACCGGGAGAGAAAAAGTAGAAATTACTTTTAATAAAAAGTTCCTCTTGTCTCTATATTTTGCATTAATTCTGATTAGTGAATACAGCCTTATGGTTCATTTGTATCCAACACTGTGTTCTGAGGAAGGAGCAATTAGATTCTAACAATGGAATTCCCGTACATAATGGACACTATGCCAGGTATTTAGTTTCAGTATCTTCATTTCTATTCACATCTCTATGTACTGCGTGATTTTTTCTTAATTTAATTTTAGTACCATTATTGTATCTTCTGTTTAATTTTTTATAGCTCGCTATAATTAAGCTTTTATTTGGAAGTCATTTTAAACCCACTGCATGGTTGTCATGAAATTGTTGGTAATATGTGATTACATTATACTGTCTTTTGCCAGGACATTCTTGTAAATGAAGCATTATCCTCAGAGATTTTCTTGGCTGAAAATGTAAGTAATTAAAAATGTAAACAAATATTATCTGTTACATATGCTGCAATAATAAATACTTCAGTATAATACAAGTTAATGTCTCCTTGGGGACACAGTTTAATCCTGCTACCACATGTTTTATAAATGGTCAAATAAATGAGTAAATACTTACTATGTTACACACCGTGGCATGTGGATGCCTAGGGCTTTGATATGTTCTCTCTGTGGGTATTTACACACGTCTTAACTAGCATTATCAATAATCCTTTAGCATTATTTGGTGTTTTGTAACAATGCCAGCTATAGAAAAAGAGAAATAGAACTACTCATTACAGATTCCCCATTGGCATCAAATGTAGCTTGGTGTAAATCATAACAAGGAAGGATGATTCTTCGCTCATAGCTGTTATGATCAAAGTGAATATATCCTACTGGAAAAACTATTGACAGTATGTAATGAAACCCTAAAATGAGTATAACCTTTTATCCATTAATTTGCTTATTGGAATTATCCTAAGAATCATTGAGGTATGCATAATGAAACGTGTGTGTGATACTTTAATAGTACAAATATCAAAACATAACTAATTAGCATTTGTAATGTGGACAGTGCATAACATAGAATTTTAAACAGTCTTTAGAGAGCAAGCTATAGGGGAATAACCAATGACATCCAGTAACATATTCACATGCAATATGGAGGTCATTGCAGGGTCATTGTAAAACAGGAACTGTTTTCCAGTAATTACTTAGGTTTTTTTTTTAAAAAAAAAAAGAATTTCACTGCTCATGTCAGAAAGAAAGTGGAGTAGAAGATGAACATGGTTTCATTCCAACCCTCAGTGAAACAGCAATTATCAGATAGCTAATTGTAAATGAAGACAGCCATGAGAGAGCTCAAAGACACAATTAAAATCCCACAGCAACAGAGTGGAGCAAACCGTGTCAAGTGGACATACGGCCATATCCACAGGAAGGACTGCCATAGCTGATTTGCACCGAACATTCAGGTTGGGAACAAAAGCCGTTTTTTTTGTTTTGTTTTGTTTTGTTTTGTTTTTTGTTAACTTTATGAATGCAAACTTCTAACCCTTTGCTGGTCCCATGCTAAGGTGCTGTGAATACTTCATGAAAATATGCTGCTGACCTTAATCCCACCCTCTTCCTGTGTGTCTCAGTGCTTAAAACACCAGACACACCAACTCCTTGGGCCAACAGACCCCAGTAATGTGGTCACTGTTCATACTCATGCTCCGGACCAGGATTTAAAGCTGCTTTGCAGAGCCTTTATGACGGTAGCTGAACCATGGTGTTATTCCACATATCTGGCTTAGGATTGTGGTTGATATACACATGCATTCTCTGGGCATAAGTTCCATGGACAGTCTATGGGACACCATGCCTAGGTCATTAGTAAAGTGCAAGATCTGACACTCCAGATTCTGCAGCTTTCCCCACCCACTATGCATGCAAATTTCAAAATTATTTTACAATTACATAATTTCACCATTCTTTTTCATCCTTCTGAGCCCTATCATATACTCATCCTTGTTCTCTTTAAAATTCAGGTCTTCTTTTTTTTTTTATTAATTTTACCTCAAACAAATATTATTTCTTCAACCCTGTGTTATAGCTTAGTTCAAAGGGATTTTAGTAATCTTACTCTTCCACAAAATACTGCCACTTTTCAGTATATCAATGACATTATGCTAATTGAGTCAAGCAAGCAGGGGTTAGCAACATTTTGGACTTCTTGGTAACACATATGCACATCAGAGGATGGGAAATAAATCACTGAGGCCTTCTACCTCAGTGAAATGATTAGGAGTCCAGTGGTGTGGGGCATGCAGAGATACTCTTCCAAGGTGAAATATAAGTTATTGCACCTGACCTTCCACACAACCCAGAAAGAAGTAAAACACTTAGTGGACCTGTTTGCATTCTGGAAACACCATAGTTCCTCACTGGGGTATTAATCTGTCCCATTCACCAAGCAGCAGGGAAAGTGATAGCTTTGAGTGGGTTCTGGAACAGGAAAAGGCTCTTCAATAGGTCTAGGCTGCTGTGCTGCTTGGACCATATGATCCAGCAGGCCTGATGGTACCTGCAGTGTCACTGGAAGACAGGGATGCTGTTTAGAACCTTTGGCAGAACCCTATGAATAAATCATAGAAAAGCACTGATCACAGACAACTATTTTATTATTTACAACTCTAGGTGACTATATTACTATCGAAAAATAAAGCTCAATGTAAATAATGATTTATATAATATAGATATAATATATCATATATATACATATATATTATATGTGTGTATATACAATATCATATACATATATAATATATACAAATAATATAATATATAGTATATAAAATATATATTTTCTATGTGTATATGTTATATATGTGTGTATGCATATATTACATATATACTGCACTTTCCAATGCCAATATGATGAACAAATAGTCAATGGGGAAATGGAAAAGATAGAGGAATAGAGGAGTGAATGGAGAGAGGTAGACCTAGGTACAGGGCAGTGGAGCTAGGTGAGAAGCCTGTGGTGGATTAGGAAATGGCAGATCATTGTGAAATAGAGTTGACAGGGTGGTGTGCAGCAGCCGTGAGCTTGTACTCAGCCAGTGAACACATTGTGCAGCTGCAGAATCACCCTGGTCCTGAGCAAAGACAGGATCTCCAATGGTTCACTGCCTCAGGTCATGATGAAGCCCAGGTTTCATGTGGATGTCAGTGGTCTGACATCAGCCAGAAGCCATGTTGATGTCCATGGACAGAGTTACCACCGAAGGCAGTGCTGATGTCCAGGTCCATTGTGCTACCGAGGGACATGCCTGGATCCATCCATGGTCCTACTGCAGCTGGGATTGTATTGATGACTATACTCCATGGTACCAGAGGAGTCCATATTCCATGCTACCTCTGACTGTAATGGGCAAAGAAGCCCCTTTTGCCATGTTACTGATGACTGTAGACTCACAGTTGAGAAAGAGGGACATAAAAGGCTTTTTTTTACAACCTTTACCCCCTTCTCCATGACCTCTACCAAAAGTAACAATCTAGTCGGAGGCCACCAAAGAGAACTATTTACAGCTGTGATAAGGATGCTGAAGTGTAGCTCTCCACCATTCATGGCTCCTGGTGGAGGTGCAGTTGGAGAAGGACCCTTCAAGGAGCTGGACACCAGGAGTTTGACTATGTTCCACTAAGTATATGGGCAACACAAGCTGAACTTGTCTTTTTCTTCCTCTTTTTTAAAGGGGGAGTCGTATATGTGGTGGGGTACCTATATGGACTGGAACATGAGTGTGCTCTGGGTTCATGATGTGAACATGCCAAATAAACAATAAAACATTATTTTAAAAAAAGAATGCCCATAAAGGGACATTGCCACCTTGTATACACTTTATAAAGCATTTGTTCTTGTATGAGTAATAGTTGTATCATATGAGGCATAATTATTACCTGGTTTTTGGTGTTTCATCTTTTAGAAATTTATCATGGCATAAGGAGATATGACTATGTGTTACCTTTATGTGGGATGGACTTGTAATTGTTGTTCTTGGTTGCCAACTTGACTATATATAGAATTAACTAAACCCCAAATGGGAACCCCAGATGGCTGTGAGATATTTATTTTTAATATAATCATTTGAAGTGGGAAGTCTCACTTTTAACATGGATCTTTTGAGGTGGGAAGGCACACCTTTAATCTAGGTCTTTCCATGGTAAGACCTACCTTTTATCTGGTCACAACTTCTATACAAAGGACACAAAGCATCTCTGTTCAATTGTTTATAATTCTAGGTAAATATATTATTACCTCAAAATATAGATCAATTTAATGATGCACATGCTTTTTATAAGAATAAATTTGGATTTCATGATGCAAAATATTTTAAAATTCCAAACTTATTCAATATAGTTTCTCAATATTAACAGGCTAGAGAAATCAAATCACACTCAGTTATCCTTAAGGGGCTAGCCACCAGGAGTTTGTCCACACTCCAGTAAGTATATGGGCAATGATAAATGAAGGAATGAAGCAACACATAAAATCCATTCATTTTTCTTAAGAATTAAAAGCTCTCAAGAAACCATTACTTTATGACAATTTCAGGAATTTAATAAGGAGAATTTAATAACACCTATTGCCAACAAAATACTAGCCAAACATAAATGACTATGACTATAAAGTAAACAAGAGTGTTAATATTTTCACAACTTCTATTCAATGACATAATGGAGATCTAAAAGTTTTAATAATGCAAATAAAAGATGAAAGGAATTAAGAGTCTTCAAAAATTAGAGGAAGGAGGAACACCATATTTATGGGTAAAGTTACCTGCTATTTAGATATTTCTAAGGCACACAATTCTACAGAGATATGCCATGAAAATTAAAGGAAATGTTTCTGTTTATGGTAGCTTATTAAGAACAAAACATATAGTACTACAATTAATAAAACTATCCTAACTATAATATGCATATTAATTTGAACAACATGTTCTAAATATTCTGAGGAATATTAAAAAATATAAGTCTGAATAAAAGGCTAATCTATATTAATAAATTAGTAGTTTATTATTGCTGACCCCTGAACTAATTGCAGTTCCTGATACATAGTCACAAACTCTTGGTAGAAACTTTCAAGTTGTTCCTAAACTCTGTACTTTAAACAATACTACCCAAAATAGTCAAAACAAAATTTTGAAATAACAAATACATGCATTTTATGGTTCAAAATATTAATGTCACAATAATAAATACTGTGTTTTCTTTCTACAATAATAGCAAAACAAATGATGGAGCAGAGTCAGGAGATCAATCCAGATGGCAAGATCAGTGAATACAGGAAAGCTATCATTCAAGAATGATGCTGGACAAGCAGAGATCAAAGGACAGCTAACTAAAGGACTTTTTACGTCTTTATCTTATACCATATCTTAACTGAAATGGATCTTATAACTAGATATAAGGGTTAAAAGTCTGACAAATTTGCAGTGGGAAACACAGAAAGAATATTTTTATAATCTTCACATTGGCAGAGTTCCTAGATATGATACAAAATCTGTAGGATCAACATGATTGTTAGGTTTATTGTCACAGCCTGTAGCCATGGGAAAAGAGGGTCTAGGTGACAGATTGCCTACATGGGGTTGGCCTACAGCCATGCCTATGAGAGTTCTCTTAATTCCTGTGCAGAAGATTCAGCCCACTGTGGGTAGCACGAGTCCCTAGGAAAAGGGTCTTGAACTGTATAAGAGAGGGGGAATAGAGCTGTAGAGAGTAGAAGCAAGCAAATAAGGAAGTGGACTATGTGTACTCATTTCTCTCTGGTGTGGTCTGACTAGCTGTGAGTAGAGTTCCCCACAATGGAGGAATATAACCTACAATTTCAGGCTAACATAACCCACCCTGTCCTATGTTTCTTTTTTTTTTTTATCATAACAAACAAATGAAAATAGAACAGCTCATAAAGAAAAAGCAAAAACATATATTGATCACTAACAAAGTTAAAAACTACACCTCAAAGACATGACTTTAAAAATGGAAACACAAATTTAGCAAGAAAATATTTGCAAGATATATATCTAATAAAGGAATTGTTCATGAGTATAAAAAAATACTTAGAATTAGATAAAAGGAAGGTATATAGCCTAATTCTAACAAGGGAAAAGTACATCAAAGAAAACTTATGAATGGCACCAGCTATATGAGAAGATGCTCAGTTATTAAACATTAAAGAAGCAAAGGCAAAGTAAATCTACAATGATAGCACACTATGCAATAATGTGTGGCTGAAATCAGTGACACACAACATCAAGAGGTGGCAAAGACACACAGAAACAAATCTTTCTGCATGGCTGTTGGGAATGTAAAATGTTCCAGGTCCTTTAGAGAAAATGTGAGCAGTAATTAAGAAAGTTAAATATAAACTTACCATATCAACCATAAATTCCTTTTCTGAGAATCTATGCAAGAGAACACATTCAAATGCTGTCCTAAACAAAGATACATATACAGTTCTTCATGACATTATTTGTAATACCCAAAGTAAAGGAGCAATCCAAAGGTTATTGACTGGTAAAGGGATAAACAAGATGTGATAATTTGGCACCATGCTGTACTATTTAGCAATTAAAGTGGATGAGCTATTGATACAAGAATGTCAAGACTGTTAATTATGTCCTGTAAAACCAGAAAGATGCAAATTATAACACAGTAAAAGGGACACAAATCATATTCTGATTTTCTAGTGCATGGACATTAATACGGTCAGGTCAGAGGCACAAGGCACAGTTTTGGATTATCAGAGATGTTCTAAGACTGGGTTGTGGCGATGTTTGTATATCTTTATAAAAATGTATAAACAGCATTAAATACTTCATTTATCATGCATGATTGCTATGATATATAAGCCATGTCAGTAAAACTCTTACAAGTAAACACTAATATTATCACCCAAAACATGTATTTAAACAAAAGAAAAATATACCAAGAGAAAAATACTGAGCCTTTCATTATCCCCTTTATGATCTATATTTACACAACTATGCGTTCAATTTTATATGCTGCATATGATTAGCAAATAAGCAGTATGAATAGAAATACTTTATTATTTAAAACACATTTCATGTTCTTTTCTCCAGCACATTTTGGCACATTGCTTTAGGTATTTCTTCCTGTTGCTCCATAGTTTCCCAAGCAGGTGAACACACAGATGCCAAGCTATCTTTATCAGGTAGCATTTGTTTAGTGCCCACCTGTGCACATGTATATGAAATAGCCAACTTATTCACAGTGGATTTTACATTTTTGAAGGGTAAGAATTTGACAATAGTACTTTCTCACACAGTACTCTTAAATTAGAAGTAAATTAGAAGAGGTCTCAACAGGGCTGTGGTCCTGGCAGATGCATAGTGAGAGAAGAAGCTTAAAGAAGAGGAAGTCTCAAGTCAAAGATACTTGCTTATGTATTAATGGAATCAAATTTCGTTGTTTTTGTCTTTAACATCTTGTTCTTTTTTACTAATTGTTTCTTAGTTAACAGAAACCATTTTATATTAAATATCAGAGCATAATATACCCTCCCCATTAAATATGCACCTAATGACATGAAAAACTAGATAAGCATGAATTATCTTTGACTTCTAAGCATATATATATATGTACATATATACATATATGTATGTATGTATGTGTGTCTATGAAAGACATTTGAAAAAATAAGTGCACTTGGTTTAAATAGTATTTTAGTTTCAAAGTAATGATTTTTAACTTTCCATTAACATTTTATGATAATGTAACGGACATTCACACAAATGGTGAGTCATTTCAGTTTAGCATCTCTATATAAGAATTTCCTCTGGAATTATGAACAAATTCAGGGCCTATCACAAAGGTTTTCTGTGGGTAGTTTTAAATTGGCTCCCTGTGCTCTTTCAGTTCAGTTAAATTTTTTTCTTTCATTTTAAAGGAAGGCGATCATATTGAAGAGCATTTCCAAATCCCTGCACATTCCATGTGGTATGGGAAGGCTGTTGTTTCCCTCTGTTTCCAGAAGTTCACTCACTAAGCAATGAGTCACAGGAAGGAAGAGGGAAAAAGGAAAGCTTAGAGAGACCAAGGAGCAAGTGTTTTCCCTGTGATCTTCCTTTCCAATTCAGATGAAAATGGCAAGTGCTGATGTGAACTAAATTCCTATCTGATGCTGGCAAAGTTCCTTCAAATAGTGCCCAAAAGAAGAATTGTCATAAAAGAAACTTATGTCAAGCATACATTGACGATATGTTGTACTGTTTCCAGCTTTAAATAGTGACACCCAGTTATTTAAAGGAGTTATAGGTAACTCTACCAGCATCCGTGCTTGCTGCTCTCATCTAAGGTGAAAAGCAAAGCTTGCATTATTAACTTTCTTAGTCGTAAACAAAAGGCAATGGAGAAACACACTAAAATGGAATGCAGTGTGCTAGGTACTTATATCACATTTACTATATGCTAGAAATGTTGAAATTAAGAAGGATTCCTAAACGTACTGATAAGAAAATAGCTTGTATTCCTATAGCACATCTTGAGGCAGACTGAAAGTGTTCTAAAAAGGTGCCTTGGTTCTTCAGCCAACAGGAAGGGGTTCTGAAGGAAGAGGCCTTTCTGTCCTTATTAATTCATAATTGCTTTGTTTCTTTCAGACTCAGACGGCATATCAGACAGTGGCCTTTCTATATTCTATTTCCTTTTGTGTCTTTCTTTTTCTTCTGTGGTTGATAAGGGATACCAAATCAATAGCTGTGTAGAAGCAGCAGATATAACATTCCCAGAGACACTGGAGAAAGGGAATAGAAGCAACAATTCATTTTTCTGTCTCAGTTTAAATTGTATTTATACCACCTGCTATGCCTGCGGGAATGGAATCTCTGGGACTGTCTTTAGACACAAAGTTTCTCTTTCGTGACTTTCCCTTTTCTATTCAGAGTGATAGGATTTTTTTTTTCCTGAAGAAGTAGCCTATGGCACTTGGCTGAGGAGATGAGACTTCAATGAGATATAGGAGACAAAGAGTGACAAATTAAAATGACAAGGCTGTCTTATAAGATTGTGATCTAGTGAAATGAAGGATTCCTGTCCCAGTCAATGTAGACAGCATTATGCTATGTGGTAATAGATTGCAAGACCCGGGCAGCCTGTATATGTCTTGGAGAGAGCTGAATTTGTCACTATCAACACTCTTCCAAATTGTATCTTTTTCTAGCATTCAAGAATATGGATGTGGACAAGGGCTTTTCACAGAAGTCAAGTATTTTCATAGAGTATGTTTTTCCTTAAAAAAAAAATCTCTGTCTTTCAAAAGAATATTTTGAAAATACTTTAATCATTGCTATGGCGTTAATCTAGGAGACACCTTAAAACAGAATCAAAGAAGGAAGAGTGAGGGTGGACGTCGCCTCCATGACTTATTGGAGGAAGTCTTACTGCCTCCATCCCCACATAACCTAGGAGCAGTTCCACTGGGCTCTTGAATTTCAGTCCTTCCTGGTGGACATCTTTAACTGAGTTTAGTCACATGAGCCTGAATTCAAGCAAGACTAAGTAAAAATGATATATTTTCTTTAGTAAAAAGTGAAATGCTTTTCAAAACTATTATGCAAAAGGTTAATTTGCCTTATCTATACTGAAGATATTGTCATCAAATTAAAAAAAAAAGGAAAAGAAATATTTAAGTATACAAAGGAAAAATTTGCAGTTTCTAGTGTTTTCTTTTTTCACTCCATTAGTGCATCACCAAGTTTTGTGACTGCTTTTTAAAAATATTTTCATCTGATAATTGAGAGATTTCTAATTGCCTTTGCTAATAGTGTGTGTTAACATGGAAAGCTGACCTAGAGTTGTTACAAGCGTTACTAAGGAAATGAGAGGTTCTTATTTGTGAGTTTATAGTCTCATTAATAAAAGAACTTAAAAATGGGCTACAAATGAAGCTTGAGGAGAATTTTGTTAGAATTTGAAGAAAAAAAAAGAAAGAAAGAAAAACAACAACAACAAGGCAGGCAACTAAATCTGAGAAGCTGCCAAGAGGAGAAAAGTGAAAAGGGAGAAAAGCCATGCCTGTTGAAGTTACAGTTCAGAAAGCTGCAAGTTCACTGCTGGAGGCTGGCAAGGAGCTAGAAGGATGGGTGGCTGAAGAGGGTGATGAACTTCAGAAAAATATTGTGAGAGTTCAGGATGCCAGGGAAAGCATTCTTGGGCTTTTGGCCAGTATCCAAAGCTCAGATAGAGAGGGAGAAAAGGAATTGAGTTAGAACTCATAAAAAATGGACAGGCTTAGCAGTGAGTGCTGCATCGTGGGAGCTCTGTGAGCAGCTGTCTGCAATTGCTTTAGTTGTTCATTGAGCTCTGAAAACATTTTTTCCTGTTCTACGGACTCCTGCTTAATCTACACACACTTTTCCTTCTAAAGCGAGACACAGAATTAATCCAGGTATTCAACGCATATGTTCTTTTAGAATATAGGTAAGTTATTCTTATCTGTCATCACATCGTACTGGAAACGCACACACACACACACACACACACACACACACACACACACACACACTGATAATTGTGACCAGTCATAATATGTTGATGTACTGGAAACACACACACACACATTGCATTTTGAAAGTAAAAGATTTCTAGAAGACTGAAGACAAAAGTAGAGTAGAACTCTCTTGGGAAGTCATAGCTGGGCCAAGCTATGAAGGGCCATGTTTATTTCTTCTTTCAGGATTATATATGCATCTCTGACAGGTTGAGGCCTTTACAGTATCTCTCTGACACTGGCTAAAATCTAAAGACTGGCATCCCACATTCAGAACTCACAATTGTAGTGATGGCGACATTATTATATTTTTATCTTTCCCTAGTTAGCCTATACTATGTTTGCTACAGCTTATGAGCATTTTAGATAATTTCCACTTTTCCAAATCCAAATGTTAATGCTTATTAGATAACTTGCTTAAGCCTTGCATAAAGGAATGGCAGAAGTCTGCTATGTTACAGATGTCTCTGTAATTCCCCAACATTCTTTAATCTGTTTCACATTTACCAATCAAAGAGCACTTGTACAACCCTTTAGATGCAAAAACGATTGATGGGGCAGTGTTTAGTAAATTGAAACCACAAATGAAATATGGTATACATTTATCCATAGGTACTAAGAAGTACCTTATGATGAAACATGGAGGCTTTTATTAATATCTTCATAATAGGGAATAGAAGTTATCTCTGAAAATTCTCCTTCCTAACACAATTAAAAATAAAAAAAAATGTTTCACGTTTTCTTATTTAGATTCCTCCAATGTGTTATGTACAAGAAAGAATAAATTACAAAATATTAGAAATAAAATTTAAACATATGCAAAGTTTCTATATGTGTTGGTAAGTATCAATGAACATATCTTTCTTTGGTAAATTTAGTGTTTTTAAATTGCATTAAGTTCAACAGATATTTTTTCTTCTATAGTCAATGGAAACACAGAAGAATTACTTAAGCATCAAAGACAATGCAGAATGAATGAGCCCAACAATGGTCAGAGTAGGCTCAATTCAATTTAAGATGAATAAATAATTTCAATAAATTGAATTAATTAGATTGGGCTTAAGTGTGCAAGCATTTCATTTTCAGAAAGTGTGCACAATAACTTGCCTAAGAAGCGCTGGTGTATATAATTGCTTAGAGCCAAAGAATAAAAAAGAGAAAAAGCTGAAACCCCATTATGTTTCTATTAACAGTGTAACCAAACTAATTAACTGCTGTTTGAATTTTCACACCTCCATTTCATGATCTTTCTTGCTTCAAACTTCTGAGTCTCAAAAACAACAAACAAACAAGAAAAAGTATTTGGAAGAAAATAGTTCAAAAAGAAAAACAAAACAAATACACCCTACAGAATACTCCATTTTTAAAAATCATCGACTCTAAAGCCTCTTCCATGTATTTACTCTAATTGACACCATTTCATACATACACTGTACATAAGCTCATGAGCAAATGAGTTTTGTAAACACAAATAAAATAATAAAGCAACTAGGCTATGAATTTAACCTAGTTGTGATCATCTTATGAAAATATTTAATTTGCTAATGGATGTCACCATGACTGGATATTCGAGAGCCACTCATTGAGGAGTTTTCTTTAGTTTTTGTCTGGATTTGAAGACTTGAAACTCTCTGTTATAGTTCGTATCAATGTATGGACACACTTTTATATAAAATGGTTCTACTCAACTATGCTTGATTTGACAAAGAAAACATACACAGACAAAAATCTTGTTATGTACTTATTTATTTAATCTCTTTACAGCGTGATCTCCGCCTCCTCCATCCTCTTCCCAGTCCCACCTTCCAGCCCCCTTTCCCATGTCCTCCGCCTTCTTCCCCGAAAAGCGGAAGTTCCCAAGGGGTATCAACTGGCCCTGGCACCTCAAGTCGAAACAGGACTAAGTGCATCCTCTCCCACTGAGGACTTAAAAGGTAACGTGGCTAGGGGAAAAGAGACAGACAAAGGAGTGAGAGACAGCCCCTGTGGGATGCTTCTGGTAAGATCGAAGGATGGCAATTCTGGATAGCCTCTGAGCTCCCTATATAAGATGATGGTCTCTCTTTCTCAGCTGTGTTCATTCACCACCTGATCTGGGAACCACAGATCCTCTGAGAAGTATCGCATAGCCCTTGCGGAGATTATAAACCCAACCCTTTCCTGGGGACTTCCTAGAAACACCCACCCTATGCTAGTGAGAGGCCTTTGCTTCTTGGCTTTCAATCAATGACTTTTAACCGTACCTGGAGATCTTCTCCCACACAAAAGAAAAATAAGTACTACTTTCTCCTCTTATGATAGGGCTGTATCATTACATGCAAATGAAGTATTCCTGGAACCCTTAGGCCCAGCGAATCAAACATATTTGCTCTCAAATCCCTTCCCACTCACTGCCCAAGATTTATTAGTACCTGTTTCACGTGAATTAAACCAGCCAGCATTACCCATTTCACCAGGACGACTGAGACTCACCATTTATTCTGGGGAAGAATAGGCACCACTTTTCAGCAAAAAATTCATCGCTGGCCCCCGGGGCTTAGCTGCCATTCAGTCAGCCACTTGCTGCTGGCCTCTATGGGCTTCCGCTATTCGTTTGCATGCCAGTCCAGATCACCCCCGCCACCCTCTGTCTAATGCTGATCCAACCACCACATTGCTGGTCTAAGGAAGCAAATCGCCAGCTGTTCTTGAAGCAAACATTTTGTCTGTCTGGACAAAATCCAAAACCAGACTCTCGCTCGCCTCAGTCTCTCTGCTTTGGAGCTCCAAGTAAGCCTTTGCTACCAGCTGGTCACAAAGCAGCCTACGTGTAGCGTAGGACAGGTCCTGTAGAGTCCTGGCTTGGGTTTCCAAGCCCTGAGCTCCTTTCACCCTGCTCTCTACTCTTTTCCACCCAGAGCATGCACTTCCGGTTGGGGCTCTACCCAACAAAGCCCAGGGTTCTACCAGATGCAGAACAACAAAGCACTATGCCCATTATTAGGAGACTCACATGATGATCAAGTTGCATACATGCTACATGTGTAGGGGTCTAGTTCCAGCGCATGCATGTTCTTTGGTTGGTGGTTCAGTCTCTGTGAGACCCCATGGGCCCAGGTTAGTTGCCTCAGTAGGTCTACTTCTGGTATCCTTGACCATTCTGGCTCCCTCAATCCTCTCTCCCACTTTTCCACAGAACTCCCTGAGCTCAGCCTATTGTTTGGCTGTGGGTCTCTGCATCTGTTTCTATCAGCTACTGGCCAAAGCCTCTCAGAAGACTGTAATGCGGGTCTCCTACCTAGAATAGCAGCAGAGTATAATTAATAGTGACAGGGGTTGGCTTTCTCCCATGGGGTGGGTCTCAATTTGGGCCAGTCAATGGTTTGCCATCCCCTCTATCTCTGCTGCCTCTTTACTCCTACACTTCTTGTAAGCAAGATATATGGATGAAAGTTTTATGGATGAGTTGGTGTCCCCATCCGTCCACTGAAGGTTCCTCCTTAACCCCTACCCCACCCCAACAAGAGCCTGAAGTCT